>OW818031.2:120028969-120555412 GCA_942486065.2 Calliphora vomitoria
GAAATCTAGCCAGTAACTGGCTGTATTTCTATACAGAAATCTAGCCAGTAACTGGCTGTATTTCTATACAGAAATCTAGCCAGTAACTGGCTGTATTTCTATACAGAAATCTAGCCAGTAACTGGCTGTATTTCTATACAGAAATCTAGCCAGTAACTGGCTGTATTTCTATACAGAAATCTAGCCAGTAACTGGCTGTATCTCTATACAGAAATCTAGCCAGTAACTGGCTGTATTTCTATACAGAAATCTAGCCAGTAACTGGCTGTATTTCTATACAGAAATCTAGCCAGTAACTGGCTGTATTTCTATACAGAAATCTAGCCAGTAACTGGCTGTATTTCTATACAGAAATCTAGCCAGTAACTGGCTGTATTTCTATACAGAAATCTAGCCAGTAACTGGCTGTATTTCTATACAGAAATCTAGCCAGTAACTGGCTGTATTTCTATACAGAAATCTAGCCAGTAACTGGCTGTATTTCTATACAGAAATCTAGCCAGTAACTGGCTGTATTTCTATACAGAAATCTAGCCAGTAACTGGCTGTATTTCTATACAGAAATCTAGCCAGTAACTGGCTGTATTTCTATACAGAAATCTAGCCAGTAACTGGCTGTATTTCTATACAGAAATCTAGCCAGTAACTGGCTGTATTTCTATACAGAAATCTAGCCAGTAACTGGCTGTATTTCTATACAGAAATCTAGCCAGTAACTGGCTGTATTTCTATACAGAAATCTAGCCAGTAACTGGCTGTATTTCTATACAGAAATCTAGCCAGTAACTGGCTGTATTTCTATACAGAAATCTAGCCAGTAACTGGCTGTATTTCTATACAGAAATCTAGCCAGTAACTGGCTGTATTTCTATACAGAAATCTAGCCAGTAACTGGCTGTATTTCTATACAGAAATCTAGCCAGTAACTGGCTGTATTTCTATACAGAAATCTAGCCAGTAACTGGCTGTATTTCTATACAGAAATCTAGCCAGTAACTGGCTGTATTTCTATACAGAAATCTAGCCAGTAACTGGCTGTATTTCTATACAGAAATCTAGCCAGTAACTGGCTGTATTTCTATACAGAAATCTAGCCAGTAACTGGCTGTATTTCTATACAGAAATCTAGCCAGTAACTGGCTGTATTTCTATACAGAAATCTAGCCAGTAACTGGCTGTATTTCTATACAGAAATCTAGCCAGTAACTGGCTGTATTTCTATACAGAAATCTAGCCAGTAACTGGCTGTATTTCTATACAGAAATCTAGCCAGTAACTGGCTGTATTTCTATACAGAAATCTAGCCAGTAACTGGCTGTATTTCTATACAGAAATCTAGCCAGTAACTGGCTGTATTTCTATACAGAAATCTAGCCAGTAACTGGCTGTATTTCTATACAGAAATCTAGCCAGTAACTGGCTGTATTTCTATACAGAAATCTAGCCAGTAACTGGCTGTATTTCTATACAGAAATCTAGCCAGTAACTGGCTGTATTTCTATACAGAAATCTAGCCAGTAACTGGCTGTATTTCTATACAGAAATCTAGCCAGTAACTGGCTGTATTTCTATACAGAAATCTAGCCAGTAACTGGCTGTATTTCTATACAGAAATCTAGCCAGTAACTGGCTGTATTTCTATACAGAAATCTAGCCAGTAACTGGCTGTATTTCTATACAGAAATCTAGCCAGTAACTGGCTGTATTTCTATACAGAAATCTAGCCAGTAACTGGCTGTATTTCTATACAGAAATCTAGCCAGTAACTGGCTGTATTTCTATACAGAAATCTAGCCAGTAACTGGCTGTATTTCTATACAGAAATCTAGCCAGTAACTGGCTGTATTTCTATACAGAAATCTAGCCAGTAACTGGCTGTATTTCTATACAGAAATCTAGCCAGTAACTGGCTGTATTTCTATACAGAAATCTAGCCAGTAACTGGCTGTATTTCTATACAGAAATCTAGCCAGTAACTGGCTGTATTTCTATACAGAAATCTAGCCAGTAACTGGCTGTATTTCTATACAGAAATCTAGCCAGTAACTGGCTGTATTTCTATACAGAAATCTAGCCAGTAACTGGCTGTATTTCTATACAGAAATCTAGCCAGTAACTGGCTGTATTTCTATACAGAAATCTAGCCAGTAACTGGCTGTATTTCTATACAGAAATCTAGCCAGTAACTGGCTGTATTTCTATACAGAAATCTAGCCAGTAACTGGCTGTATTTCTATACAGAAATCTAGCCAGTAACTGGCTGTATTTCTATACAGAAATCTAGCCAGTAACTGGCTGTATTTCTATACAGAAATCTAGCCAGTAACTGGCTGTATTTCTATACAGAAATCTAGCCAGTAACTGGCTGTATTTCTATACAGAAATCTAGCCAGTAACTGGCTGTATTTCTATACAGAAATCTAGCCAGTAACTGGCTGTATTTCTATACAGAAATCTAGCCAGTAACTGGCTGTATTTCTATACAGAAATCTAGCCAGTAACTGGCTGTATTTCTATACAGAAATCTAGCCAGTAACTGGCTGTATTTCTATACAGAAATCTAGCCAGTAACTGGCTGTATTTCTATACAGAAATCTAGCCAGTAACTGGCTGTATTTCTATACAGAAATCTAGCCAGTAACTGGCTGTATTTCTATACAGAAATCTAGCCAGTAACTGGCTGTATTTCTATACAGAAATCTAGCCAGTAACTGGCTGTATTTCTATACAGAAATCTAGCCAGTAACTGGCTGTATTTCTATACAGAAATCTAGCCAGTAACTGGCTGTATTTCTATACAGAAATCTAGCCAGTAACTGGCTGTATTTCTATACAGAAATCTAGCCAGTAACTGGCTGTATTTCTATACAGAAATCTAGCCAGTAACTGGCTGTATTTCTATACAGAAATCTAGCCAGTAACTGGCTGTATTTCTATACAGAAATCTAGCCAGTAACTGGCTGTATTTCTATACAGAAATCTAGCCAGTAACTGGCTGTATTTCTATACAGAAATCTAGCCAGTAACTGGCTGTATTTCTATACAGAAATCTAGCCAGTAACTGGCTGTATTTCTATACAGAAATCTAGCCAGTAACTGGCTGTATTTCTATACAGAAATCTAGCCAGTAACTGGCTGTATTTCTATACAGAAATCTAGCCAGTAACTGGCTGTATTTCTATACAGAAATCTAGCCAGTAACTGGCTGTATTTCTATACAGAAATCTAGCCAGTAACTGGCTGTATTTCTATACAGAAATCTAGCCAGTAACTGGCTGTATTTCTATACAGAAATCTAGCCAGTAACTGGCTGTATTTCTATACAGAAATCTAGCCAGTAACTGGCTGTATTTCTATACAGAAATCTAGCCAGTAACTGGCTGTATTTCTATACAGAAATCTAGCCAGTAACTGGCTGTATTTCTATACAGAAATCTAGCCAGTAACTGGCTGTATTTCTATACAGAAATCTAGCCAGTAACTGGCTGTATTTCTATACAGAAATCTAGCCAGTAACTGGCTGTATTTCTATACAGAAATCTAGCCAGTAACTGGCTGTATTTCTATACAGAAATCTAGCCAGTAACTGGCTGTATTTCTATACAGAAATCTAGCCAGTAACTGGCTGTATTTCTATACAGAAATCTAGCCAGTAACTGGCTGTATTTCTATACAGAAATCTAGCCAGTAACTGGCTGTATTTCTATACAGAAATCTAGCCAGTAACTGGCTGTATTTCTATACAGAAATCTAGCCAGTAACTGGCTGTATTTCTATACAGAAATCTAGCCAGTAACTGGCTGTATTTCTATACAGAAATCTAGCCAGTAACTGGCTGTATTTCTATACAGAAATCTAGCCAGTAACTGGCTGTATTTCTATACAGAAATCTAGCCAGTAACTGGCTGTATTTCTATACAGAAATCTAGCCAGTAACTGGCTGTATTTCTATACAGAAATCTAGCCAGTAACTGGCTGTATTTCTATACAGAAATCTAGCCAGTAACTGGCTGTATTTCTATACAGAAATCTAGCCAGTAACTGGCTGTATTTCTATACAGAAATCTAGCCAGTAACTGGCTGTATTTCTATACAGAAATCTAGCCAGTAACTGGCTGTATTTCTATACAGAAATCTAGCCAGTAACTGGCTGTATTTCTATACAGAAATCTAGCCAGTAACTGGCTGTATTTCTATACAGAAATCTAGCCAGTAACTGGCTGTATTTCTATACAGAAATCTAGCCAGTAACTGGCTGTATTTCTATACAGAAATCTAGCCAGTAACTGGCTGTATTTCTATACAGAAATCTAGCCAGTAACTGGCTGTATTTCTATACAGAAATCTAGCCAGTAACTGGCTGTATTTCTATACAGAAATCTAGCCAGTAACTGGCTGTATTTCTATACAGAAATCTAGCCAGTAACTGGCTGTATTTCTATACAGAAATCTAGCCAGTAACTGGCTGTATTTCTATACAGAAATCTAGCCAGTAACTGGCTGTATTTCTATACAGAAATCTAGCCAGTAACTGGCTGTATTTCTATACAGAAATCTAGCCAGTAACTGGCTGTATTTCTATACAGAAATCTAGCCAGTAACTGGCTGTATTTCTATACAGAAATCTAGCCAGTAACTGGCTGTATTTCTATACAGAAATCTAGCCAGTAACTGGCTGTATTTCTATACAGAAATCTAGCCAGTAACTGGCTGTATTTCTATACAGAAATCTAGCCAGTAACTGGCTGTATTTCTATACAGAAATCTAGCCAGTAACTGGCTGTATTTCTATACAGAAATCTAGCCAGTAACTGGCTGTATTTCTATACAGAAATCTAGCCAGTAACTGGCTGTATTTCTATACAGAAATCTAGCCAGTAACTGGCTGTATTTCTATACAGAAATCTAGCCAGTAACTGGCTGTATTTCTATACAGAAATCTAGCCAGTAACTGGCTGTATTTCTATACAGAAATCTAGCCAGTAACTGGCTGTATTTCTATACAGAAATCTAGCCAGTAACTGGCTGTATTTCTATACAGAAATCTAGCCAGTAACTGGCTGTATTTCTATACAGAAATCTAGCCAGTAACTGGCTGTATTTCTATACAGAAATCTAGCCAGTAACTGGCTGTATTTCTATACAGAAATCTAGCCAGTAACTGGCTGTATTTCTATACAGAAATCTAGCCAGTAACTGGCTGTATTTCTATACAGAAATCTAGCCAGTAACTGGCTGTATTTCTATACAGAAATCTAGCCAGTAACTGGCTGTATTTCTATACAGAAATCTAGCCAGTAACTGGCTGTATTTCTATACAGAAATCTAGCCAGTAACTGGCTGTATTTCTATACAGAAATCTAGCCAGTAACTGGCTGTATTTCTATACAGAAATCTAGCCAGTAACTGGCTGTATTTCTATACAGAAATCTAGCCAGTAACTGGCTGTATTTCTATACAGAAATCTAGCCAGTAACTGGCTGTATTTCTATACAGAAATCTAGCCAGTAACTGGCTGTATTTCTATACAGAAATCTAGCCAGTAACTGGCTGTATTTCTATACAGAAATCTAGCCAGTAACTGGCTGTATTTCTATACAGAAATCTAGCCAGTAACTGGCTGTATTTCTATACAGAAATCTAGCCAGTAACTGGCTGTATTTCTATACAGAAATCTAGCCAGTAACTGGCTGTATTTCTATACAGAAATCTAGCCAGTAACTGGCTGTATTTCTATACAGAAATCTAACCAGTAACTGGCTGTATTTCTATACAGAAATCTAGCCAGTAACTGGCTGTATTTCTATACAGAAATCTAGCTAGTAACTCTTATAATTTCAGTTTGAAGTCAAGTCACCTTTTACAGAACGGCCTACTATTATGTAACGAATTGTCTCTGGAGCAGAAACATTTTCTAGACGAAAATTGTGTCTGAAGTAGTGACATTTTCTAGACGAATATTGTCTCTAGAGCAAAACCATTTTCTACACGAAATATGTTTTTGAAGCAGAGACATTTCCTACACTTAAATTGGTTCTGGAGTAGAGACATTTTCTAGACGAAAATTGCTTCTGGAGCAGTGACATTTGCTATACCCAAATTGCCTCTGAAGCCGAGATACTTTATAGACTAAAATTGTCTCTGGAGCAAAAACATTTTCTCGAGAAAAATTTTCTCTAAAGCAGAGATATTTTCTAAACGAAAATTGTATCTTTATCTGAGACATTTTCTTGACAAAAATTGTCTGTGGAGCAGAGATTTTTACTATACATAAATTGTCTCTGGAGAAGAGACATTTCCTAATCGAAAATATTCATCGTTCTAAAGACATATCCTAGACGAATGTTATCTCTGGAGCAGAGACATTTTCTTTGATACTAAGGCAACTGTAAAATTGATAATAGTCCACCTGCATTTATAGCTTCCCAGCTTTATTCCAATATATTACTTGCTTTCTCTGTGAGATTTCCAAAAATATGTTATATATTAAGTACGTGTGCTACACCTTGCAACATTTGAAAACTCATAAAACTATAGAAAATATTTTATAACAAAACTGTAAATCAATAGAATTTGCAAAATCGCATTCTAGAATTTTCAACGCATAACACTTGAAACAAACAAAAGACTTTTTAAATCCTGGGGCGCTAAGAACTCTTTTAACTACAATAGGGACATTAATAATTTCAAAGAAAATCACTACTAGAACGAAATTATAAATATTCTTAAATACAAAGCGAAGGCTATTTTTAGTAAAACAAAACAAAATTTTAAGATTTAAACAGGTATTTTTAAAGCCAGACAAAAGAAAGGATATTGTCTTAACACAGCAGGTTACTGGCGCCGGCGAAATTTTTGCTGTCTGCTAAGATGAGAAGAAACAAAAGATGGTCAAGTTGTTTTGGATTTTATTCAAATATTGAACTATTGTTTTGTTAAGGACAGTTTTATTTTAAGTATTGTTGGCTACATGAAATGTCGTTTATATGACACCTTGCAAAAAAGTGAGATTTTTCACACCTAATGCCAGTTTGTTTAAATGTAGCAAGTGTCATAGTTTTAGGTTTTTTCGGAAATATAAATTGGTTACTTATAGTTTGAAGCAGGTGTTTTGGCATTTTCTTAAAACTCAATATTAAAATAGTTTTTTTTTAATTTATTGGCCAAAACTACCTTTATGGTAACCTTGATTGTCAAAATGTTCTTTGATATAAAAGTACTTATTATAAGAAAAGCAAGTCTTCAAATTCATGATGATATTTCAAAAGTAAATGTCTATAAAAACATTAAAAGTTTCTTGTTTACAGACATTTTCTCTGGCCTAGAGACATTTTTTGCATTGAAGAAGCCTCGTCTAGCAAACGCCCCTTATGCAGAGAAATGTTTCGTCTAGAACAAAGTCTCTAGTTTAGAGACATTTTCCGTTTATAAAATATTTCTTGTTTAGCGAAATTTTAAGTCCGGAAAAAGACACTTGTTTCGACGCTTTTTTAGTCTAGAAAAAGTATCTTCTTTGCTCTAGAAAAAGTCCCTAGTTTGGAGACATTTTTCTTGTACAAAAAGTCTCTTTTTTAGAGATATCATTCGTTTACAAAAAGAATCTTGTGTAGAGACATTTTTCCTCTAGATAATGTCCCTAGTTTGGAGAAATTTTTCTTCTGGAAAAAGTATCTTGCTTAGAGACGTTTTTCGTCTAGAAAAAGTTTCTGGCGTAGACTTTTTCAGCTAGAAAAAGTTTCTTGTGTAGAGACTTTTTTGTCTAGAAAAATTCTCTTGTGAAGAGACAGTTTTCATCTGGAAAAAGTCTTTTGTTTAGATACATTTTTCATCTAGAAAAGGTCTGACGTAGATACAGGTTTCTTCTAGAAAAAGTCTCTGACGTTTTTCATCTAGAAAAAATATTTCGCGTAGAGAAAAGTTTCGTCAAGAAAAAGTCTTTAGAATAGAAACGTTTTTCGTCTAGAAGAGGTCTGTTGGTTAGAGAAATTTTTAGTCTAAAAAAAGACTCTTGTTTCGAGACCTTTTTTGTCTAGAAAAAGTATCTTGTTTAGAGAAATTTTGAGTCTGGAAAAAGATACTTGTTTCGAGGCTTTTTTGGTCTAGAAAAAGTATCTTGTTTAGAGACAGTTTTTCTCTACAGAAAGTCCCTAGTTAGGAGACATTTTTCTTGTAGAAAACCTGTATTTTTTAAAGACAATTTTAGTCTAGAAAAAGTCCAATTTTTAGAGACATCATTCGTTTACAAAAATAATCTTGTGAAGAGGGATTTTCGTTCAGAAAAATTCTCTTCTCTTGGCATTTATTGTCTAGTAAATATCTCTTGTTTATAAACATTGCTCGTATAGAAAATGTAACTTGCGTAGAGAAATTTTTCATCTAGAAAAAGGCTCTTGTGTAGAGACATTTTTCCTCTAGATAAAGTCTCTAGTTTGGAGAAATTTTTCTTCTAGAAAAGTCTCTGACATAGAGACGTTTGTCATCTAGAAAAAATTTTTGGCGTAGAGACATTTTTTGTAAAGAAAAAGCCTCTAGAATAGAAACATTTTCCTCTAGATAAAGTCCCTAGTTTGCAGAAATTTTTCTTCTAGAAAAAGTGCCTGATGTAGAGACGTCTGCCATCTAGAAAAAATTTTTGGCGAGACATTTTTTGTAAAGAAAAAGTCTCTAGAATAGAGACATTTTCGTCTAGAAAAAGTCTATTGTTTAGAGAAATTTTTCTTCTAAAAAAAGTCACTGACGTAGAGACGTTTGTCATCTAGAAAAAATCTTTGGCGTACAGACATTTTTTGTAAAGAAAAACTCTCTAGAATAGAGACATTTTGTCCAGAAAAAGTCTCTTGTTTAGAGACGTTTTTTGTATAGAAAAAGTAACGAATTTCAAAAAGGTCTTTATATTGTTTGCTTATGTTGTTTAGCAGGTCTTTTAATTTTCATATTTTATATTTGTTGTACATATTTCTTAAGCCCTTTGTTGAGTGTGTTAGTAAATATTTTTGTTTGCTTATTTTTCTGTTTAAGAAACATTTATCCTTTTAGCACACAAATAGTTATTCCTTTTGAAGTTGACTCAAATTACTTTCAATTACTTTAAAATTCCAACAAAATTATCGAAATCGCTAAGCAATGAACCTTAAAATTTCTATCAAAATCCTTTGCAATAAAGAAATCCAAATATTGATTGATAACCTGACTATAAAGGCTACAACTCAAGAGTTTAAATGAAATTTCTTTTAAATTACATTGTTACAATTTCTTTTATATTATATGAATTATATTTATGCTTTCTTTTTAAAACAAACCGAAATTATAACCCATAAAATCTATAGGAATAAAAGATAATTGTTGCTAAAATGAAATATAAAAAAAATTAATCCCTTTTTTCTAAAGCAGTAAAGAAAGTACTTACTTTTCTAAATGTCATTCAAACAAAAAAAACCTTTTTTCTTTTTTAGAAAAACTACAAAATAATGTAAAAATATTTGATGAATTACGCTTGATTGCATGTCAGTCAATCTTAGAATATATAAAAAAAATAACTAAAACAAACTCAACAACCTAAAATCGTATGCTTTATAATTTATTTGCTGGTTGTAGATCAACATTTACTGATAAATTATTAAGAAAACAATAAAAGAATGTATAGATGTGAGTATGTCTATAACCCCTCTAGCCTTGTACACATTTATATATTAAAAATCATTTTTAAGCCATTCTTTTCTCCTTTTTAATATTTCCCTTTTAACTTTTTTTTTTTGAAACACCCCTATAGTTTGTTTTAGGGATTCCAAATTGGTTAGTCATCAATTTTAATGCTGCTGCTGCAGGTAGTAAGTGAACCACTGGCTGTTTAGATACGTGCTGTATTCCAGCCAGTAGCCTTTGGTAGTTTTACACTTCTTCTGTTTATTTGTCATTGTTTTCTGTCCCTGAATTTAATTCCTTTTTTATTGTAACTGAATTCCTTTTTAATCCACGTCATCCTGTCGTCAGTGTTGATATCTTTTGTTTCTCTTGCTACAATTATTTTTTCCTCAATATTTTTAAGGATTATAGCAAGACATATAAGATATGTCTTTCCCAACATCATGTAAAGTATGACCGGAGGGTGTAAAATATTGTTTATTGTTTTGTCAGGTTTATAGAAGAGCTGATCTTTGAAGGGATTTAGATTTGGAATTTATGCCAAGGGTCAGATTACAAAACATGATTACATGTTCGTTGCTTTTCTGAGCATTTACAAATGCGTCATAGTTTTTTATTGGAGCAGCAATTTGAATTAAACGTGGTTTGATAGATATATTGTCTCTACACATTAGACTTTTTCAAGACAAAAAATTTCTCTACACAAGAGACTTTTTCTGGACGAAAAATTTCTCAACACAAGATACTTTTTCTAGACGAAAAATGTCTCTACACAAGAGGCTTTTTCTAGACTAAAAATGTCTCTAGAGACTTTTTCTAAACGAAAAATGTCGCTACACAAGAGACTTTTTCTGGACGAAAAATATCTCTACACAAAAGACTTTTTCTAGACGAAAAATGTTTCGACACAAAAGACTTTATCTAGACTAAAATTTATCTACACAAGAGACTTTTTCTAGACGAAAAATGTCTCCACACAAGAGACCTTTCTAGACTAAAAATGTCTCCTCACAAGAGACTTTTTCTAGACGAAAAATGTCTCCTCACAAGAGACTTTTTCTAGACGAAAAATGTTTGTACACAAAAGGCTTTTTCTAGACTAAATTTGTCTCTCCACAAGAGACTTTTTCTAGACGAAAAATGTCTCTACACAAGAGAATTTTTCCAGACTAAAAATGTATCTACACAAGAGACTTTTTCTAGACGAAAAATGTCTTCACACAAGAGACTTTTCTAGACTAAAAATGTCTCCTCACAAGAGACTTTTTCTAGACGAAAAATGTCTCTACACAAGAAACTTTTTCTAGACGAAAAATGTTTCTACACAAGAGACTTTTTCCAGACTAAAAATGTATCTACACAAGAGACTTTTTCTAGACAAAAAATTTCTCCACACAAGAGACTTTTCTAGACTAAAAATGTCTCCTCACAAGAGATTTTTTCAAGACTAAAAATGTCTCTACACAAGAAACTTTTTCGAGACCAAAAATGTCTCTACATGTCTCTCCGGCAGAGACTTTTTCTAGACGAAAAATGTCTCTCCAGCAGAGACTTTTTCTAGACGAAAAATGTCTCTCCAGCAGAGACTTTTTCTAGACGAAAAATGTCTCTCCAGCAGAGACTTTTTCTAGACGAAAAATGTCTCTCCAACAGAGACTTTTTCTAGACGAAAAATGTCTCTCCAGCAGAGACTTTTTCTAGACGAAAAATGTCTCTCCAGCAGAGACTTTTTCTAGACGAAAAATGTCTCTACACAAGAGACTTTATCTAGACGAAAAATGTCTCTACACAAGAGACTTTTTCTAGACGAAAAATGTCGCTACACAAGAGACTATTTCTAGACGAAAAATGTCTCTACACAAGAGACTTTATCTAGACGAAAAATGTCTCTACACAAGAGACTTTTTCTAGACGAAAAATGTCGCTACACAAGAGACTTTTTCTAGACGAAAAATGTCTCTCCAGCAGAGACTTTTTCTAGACGAAAAATGTCTCTCCAGCAGAGACTTTTTCTAGACGAAAAATGTCTCTCCAGCAGAGACTTTTTCTAGACGAAAAATGTCTCTCCAGCAGAGACTTTTTCTAGACGAAAAATGTCTCTACACAAGAGACTTTATCTAGACGAAAAATGTCTCTACACAAGAGACTTTTTCTAGACGAAAAATGTCGCTACACAAGAGACTTTTTCTAGACGAAAAATGTCTCTACACAAGAGACTTTTTCTAGACGAAAAATGTCTCCACACAAGAGACTTTTTCTAGACGAAAAATGTCTCTCCAGCAGAGACTTTTTCTAGACGTAAGTTCTCACTCTACATAAGAGTTTTTCTAGACGAAAAATATCTATATACAAGAGACTATTTCTAGACGAAAAACTTCTCTAACAAGAGACTTTATATAGATGAAAATGTCTCTACGGCAGAGTTTACCTAAAATACAGGCATTCATAATTTAACCCCTCAAACTTGTGGTCAGTGTGGTTAGATCGTTATGAAAACTCATTATCATTGTTATATTTCAAGGACTTTTAACTAATTTAATCTTGAAAAATATAATAAAATAATATTTGACACATTTTTCTTAAACTCTTTTGTCATAAGCCTTTTTTCTTTATTCTAACACCTTTTTCATGTAAGGATTACAGACTTTGTTTATTTTGAAGTTGGTAAGATTACACCCACTTTTTATGACACATGATTGTGTGAGTATAACAATTATTGGAAAATCATAACTACAAATAATAATAATAATACTTTTCTAGGGAAAGTATATAAAAGAAAAAGATTTTTAAAGATTTCAGAGGAAATATTTGTAATTGTCTTTTGGTGATTACTTGAGAAATGATGAGTCAATGTTAAGAGTTAAATACGATAATAGCTACCAGTACTGATTATTTAAAAGAAGGATGTAGAAAATAACAACTGTTTATACAGGCTGAAAAGAAAGTATTTTATTAGGCATCCTATATCATTGAAACAAACTTCCCTAGTAAATAACATAAGAAAAGAAAGAGATAAAAACAAAAGGAAGGAATATTTGTAGGATGAATAATAACCCACATAACATGTCTCCAAATATTTAATATATGCAATTATTAACGATAAACTGGCAAGCCTTAACTCTTTGCGGTTTAGTGGTCACTTTACTAACCACCTTTTCTATAGTCTTTAAAACATAGTTTATTGACATCTTTTGGAATTTTACTAAACAATGATATTACTAAATGTCATCGTTTATGTTTTATTCCAAATTTAGATTGAAATAAATTTGAAAATATTTTAACCGCAGCTTTTTTAAAAGACTTTCACGCATTCTATTGTTCATCGAATTCCGGGTTACTTTTCTATTTCGTTAATAAATATTATTGGATTATTGTAATTATTTTTATAATAAACTAACCTTGATTAAAGTAAAAAAGCAATTGTTTTGATTTTAAACTTGTGCACAAAAAACCTTGGCTAAAAGAGTTAAATCCAAAAAATAGAATATTCCTTAATTAAATTTACACAAAATTACCTTTGTGTAGTCATGTAGTAATCTTGTTCCATATAAATGCTATTAAATGATTCTTGTGAAATGAAATTTAATAAATAATAAACTTTATTTATAGTAAATACATTTTCTAAACGAAAACTGTCTCAGCTATAAATAAAATAAAGGAAATGGAAAATCTTAACACTGGTGGTCGAAGATATAAACATATTATCAGTAAGGCACTTCATAAAAGAAAATAATACTTATGATTATCATTGTTTGTGAGTTTGAAAGGATAACTTCCTTCCTACCACACATTTTCTGTCAGTCCAATCAGTTTTGTACATCAAAACCTTTATTCTTCAATAGCACTTCCTTATAAAATTGTAACACAAACCATCAATAGATGTTAGGCCTGCTCTTTAACACTTAACATTGATTCATATTATTTGTATTTAGTTAAAAGTCTTTGAAATTCTCAAACTATATTCCTCAGAATGTTATTTGAAAATCCTTTTCTATAACTTTCCCTGGAAAAGGATTATTATTTGTAGATATGATTTTAAAGATTTGTCAAATTCACACAATCATGAGTCAGAAAAAGTGGGTGTAATATTACCAACTTTAAATAAACAATGTCTATGAGCTACAATACTTAAAAAGGTGTTAAGGAAAGAAAGGATTATAACAAAAGAGTTTAAGAAAAAGTGTCAAATGTTATAGTATATATAGTATAATAAATAGAAATATGATGGATTATGGTCAGAGATTCTATGAAATTGTGAAATACAATAAGACACTACAATGACCAATGACAATTTTGGGTTTATACATTGAAGAGTAATTTCATGGTAAATTAACTAATGCTAAGATCTTAAGTAAAACTTTGACTATAAAAATATAGAAATCTAACTCAACACTAAGTTGAATGAGTAAAATTCATTTGGAAAACTGCTACTAATCCATCTATCCTCACGATCTTTCAAGATTTTCTGTAACTACGAGAGAACCAACAGGTTAAGTTTGCTAAGATTATAAAGACGGGATCCCAAAACGATCAACAGTTTTAAATACTCTGATGTATTCCAAATCATTCATTACTACTCTTTCCAGTCTCCACATATTTCGTCGGATCCCTTTTTTTGTTATCCAGCGAATACGATTTTTGATCAACATTATATTATCTTTTGAACGCTGTTTTTATTTTTAAAAACTTCTATTTCATATTGAAAGGTCCCCAACAAAAACTTGGTAATGACTTGCAATTACTGAACAGCTTACTTTCCAATGACTTCTTCATATCACCTGCATTACATAGAAGTAGTTTAGTAATGGCTAATATATACTTAGATGCATAACTACTTGTTTATTAGCTTATTTCAGAATTAATTCACAATTCATTGCACTTAATGTTTTATTGATTAAATGTTTGTTGATTCAAATCTAATACAAATTGATGACGTCTTGAAAACTTTAAAATATTTTAAAAAAGTATGTACATGTGATATAAATGAGATAAAAAATATGATTTTTTACGTTATTTTTCCATTTCATTCAAGATTTTAAGTACCTATTTGTAAGTGAATGTGGTAAGAACTTATTTAACGCCCTCTTTGTAAGCGAAGGAGTTAAAATGCCAATGTATAAATAGTGTAATTGTATTAGCTTTTTAACTCATTACTTTGTAGTGTAAATTTTTGCTGGGTCATTTATTGTCATTTTTTCTCAGTTAGCTATTGAAAATTATAGTGTAAACAACAAAGTTTTTTCTTGCTTCGAAAATGTTGAATTTTTCGCTAACAAAGTGTCATATGCGTGAAGTTTTGCATCTTTAATTTGAAAAAAAAGTGCCGCTGAAGTACACCGATGGCTCACCAAAGCTTATGACGAATGTGTCCCATCGCTTTCAAGGTGAGAGGAATGGTTTGTGCTGCTCAAAAGTGGTGATTTTGACAAGGAAGACAAAAATAGACCAGTCCAGCCAAAAAAATTTGATCACTATGAATTGGTGGCATTACTCCATGAAGATTATTGTAAATCCCAACGAAAGCTTGCAAAATCATTGGGAGCAATTTCAAAACGTTTGCGATCAGCACGATAAATCCAAAATATGGACATTTTTGGTACCATAAGAATTGAAGCTGATGAACTTGAAAGACGATTTCGTATGTCTGAAACGATGCTTGAAAGCAAATCATTTTTGGACCGAATCATAACTTGCGATGAAAAATTGATCCGTAACGGTAACCCGAAGCGTAAGAGATCGAATGTGAGCATCGGCCAACCATCCGAATCGACACAAAAGCCAAATATCCATGGCGCTAAGGTAATTATCTGTATTTAGTGGGAGCAATAGGGTCCCGTCTATTATCAGCAGCTGAAATCTGATCAGATCATCACAGGGAACCTATATCGAATGCAACTGATTCATTTGAAAGGAGCATTGGCCTAAAAACGCCCAGAAAATGCGTCCTGACATGAAGCCGAAATATTCCATCATGATTTTTGAACCGAATCATTGCTTGCGATGAAAAATGTATCCATAACGATATCCTTAAGTGTAAGAGATTGTATGTAAAGCCCAGCCAACCAGCCGAATCGACACCAAAGCCAAATATGCATGGCGCTTTGGTGGGAGCAAAAGTGTCCTATATATTATGAGCTGCTGAAATCAGACTATACGATCACAGGGATCCTGTACCGAATTCAACTTATTCGTTTGAAGGGAGCATTAGCCGAAGAGTGGCCAGACATGAAACCGTAATACTCCATCGTGATTTTTGAACCGAATCATTACTTCCGATGAAAAAAGGATCCGTAACGATTACCATACGTGTAAGTAACCGCATGTGAAGCCCGGAGAAACAGCCGATTCGACACCAAAGCCAAATATCCATGACGCAAAGGCAATTCTCCGTATTTGTAGGAAGAAATAGGGTCCTATATATTACAGATGCTGAAATCTGACCATCACAGGGAAACTGTACCAAATGCAACTTATTCGTTTGAGGAGCATTGACCGAAAAACGCCCAGAATATGCCGCCAGATTTGAAGCCGCTATAATCCATCATAACAGCTCAAGGCAATACCTTTTAAAAAGTATTTAAAATTAAGTATGCATGGGGGAAGTTTTGCTTCACCCGCCTTATAGTTCAGACCGTTCCCTGTCCGACTACTATTTGTTGCGATCGATGCAGATCGCTCTCTCTGGGATAAACTTAACTTCAAAACAGAGTATCCAAAATTGGCCTCAAAATTTTATAAGATTTTTGGCTCGGAATCCATATGTTACCAGAATGATGGGATAATAATGGCCTATACTATGAATAAATTTATATTGTACAAACGTTTCAAAATAAAAGCTAAACATTTGAAAAAATCCCGCATTTTTAAGTATTACATACATTTACAAATCTTTGCGAAAAAAATTCGATGAACAAAGATTTTTGTTGACAAAAGAATTGTTAAACAAAATTTTTGTTAAAAAAAATTTGTGTGAAAAAATCTGTTATTTATATCTGCTATTTGTGTTCCGATTTTCTCGATATTAAATAGCAATCTAAGTTTGCCTATTGCGAATAAGTATATTGATGTATCAATGTTAGTTATTTAGTGGCTTCGGAAAGTTAATTCTAACATACATACGGGCATGGATATATCAACTCGCCAATCTATAATTATACAGAATATATATACTTTATGCTGTCGCAATTGAAAAATTTGGAGATTACAAACGGAATAACAAACTTACACTCATATACCCTTGTCACTCATGGTGATGATCATAAATACGTTAAAAAAATCCTTCAAAAATACGTTACAAAATATTTAAAAATAATACGTTACAAATCGTGCCATTTTCTACAAAAACAACTCCAAAAATACGTTACAAAATCTATTTTTATTCATTTGCCAGTAACGGTTACGATTTCTATTGTCTTAAATACGTTTCTAAAATACAATTGCTACCTCGTACTGTTTTTTAAGAATCCTTATATCTGTTTCCTTTTATTATCTTTAACAAAGCAACACCCACATTAATTGTCAAGGATATCCTTAACAATTTATGTTTCTCTATTTGGCAATTTCTGTTTTGTAACGTCTTAAATTATAGCAACAACTCTCAAGATTGCTGTTTGTAACGTCTAAAAATCCACCAACAATTCCTAAAGATTTAACTAAAAAGTAACGTATTTTTGTGAACTCTCTTTATGGATTCATTACAAACAAAAAAAGAAACATAAAATCAAGTGTAATTTGACGATAGGAGGTTTCATTTAGTAAATACGATCCTTTGTTTGAAAAATGTGTTATGCTTAACAAGTACTTTTGGATTTTGGTCAGGCAGGGGACGTGTTGATAGAAAAAAGTAACGTATTTTTTCTTTATGTTCTTAAGAAAATCTAAAAAAAAAAAAATAGTTTTTCTTCTTGTGTCTTAGGAAAATTGTAACGTATTTTTAGTTTTCTTATTTGTGTGGTGATTTTTCATCAATATTCTCCGTGGAGTTTTTGTGTGTGCGTGGTGTATTTGTTTAGGAATAAGAGATTTTTAATGGGGTATGAGTTGCTGAAAAAGGCACAGTGGTGTGGTTAGCTAGAGTTTTAGGAAAATATGTTAAATATCAATTACCTTGATTAAAGTTATTAAGAACATCTCGTGTAGTTTGTACATTATGGTTTGAAAAGTCTGTAGGATAACGCTGAATACCTAATGGAAAACAGAAGTCATTTGTGTTCATCAACATAATGTATTTGGAACCTAAATAACAGTTCTTTCTATGGCCTTTAAAAATTATTATTTATGAAATTAAACCACGACACCCATAACACTTGATAATTTTCTCATTTGAACTTCTTTGTTCTGAGTCAGATTTCATCCAAAAATCTTCAAAATTGCGAAGACGGAAGGACAGACGGATGGGCATCGTTTAATCGACTCATAAAGTGATTCTGAGTCGTTCTTTATACTTTGAGGTGAGTGTTAGACAAGTATTTTTGGGCTTTATAAACATCACCACAAACGCATAATACCCTCCCCACTATGGTGGTGTAGGGAAAAATGAGAATTTATTTATTTTCAAATTGAAATCAGAACCTATCTGGCTGGTGTGCAATTGGCTTAGAACTTACGAAAGAGTTAACTGTCAAACGAACTGTCATAATGCGCTCACTTTTTGACAAATCATCTTGAATAGATTTACGTTTGAACAAAGCTACCAAATTTACGTTGAAAATCACTCATGGATTCGCGCTACTTATAGAAAGTTTTATAGCAAACTTGTAATCAGCGATGAGACTAATTTTTAGCTTAACGGGTTTGTTAATAAACAAACTTGCCGCATGCGGAGTGAGACCAATCCCGAACAGACCCTACAGACTCCATTACATCCAGAAAAATGCATCGTTGGTAGAATTTACACGCTGGTGGCATAATCGGAACTTATTTGTTCTAAAATGAAGCAACGGTCAATTCAGATTGTTATCGCACCATGATCAATGACTTTTTGTTTGAAAATATGGATGACATTGATCCGTGTGAGATATGCTTTCAACAGGATGGCTCTGCGTGCCATACGATGACCGCAACCATTGATTTATTGTAATCAAAATTTGGCTATAACTTGATTTTGAGAAATGGACAATTGGTCTCCAAGGTCGTGCAATTTGACACCTCTCGATTATTTTCTGTGGAATCATGTGAAGTCACTGGTTTATGCTGCTAAAGCATAAACATACGTGACATACGGCCAGCAATGGTCGAAAAAAGGCCCAAAATCTGTCTGTCTGTCTGTCTGTCTGTCTGTCTGTCTGTTGAAAATACGATATGGCCCAAACTAAAGGCGCTAGTTGGCTGAAATTTTCCACAAATATTCAAATGTCCTCACGGAATACTGTTTGAGCAGGCACAAATATGTTGATTATGCGGTAATCCTGATAAGATTAGTTCTAAGTACTCTGAAGTCAGACAAACATATGGAGCTGGTTTTTTAACGACGCTTGTAATGCATTTGCCTTGGATGAGAAATTTATGTTTATTTTGAACTCTTTGTTTGGAGTTATATTAGCGTTCGTGACAAAAACCGATTAATGTACATTCCCGGGGCTTTGTTTCATTCTCATTGCTATAGCTGAGCATCCAAGTAAACCAACCACACCACTGTCCCTTCAAATCACTTATTCTAAAAGCATCATATAACAACCATCCATCCATCTTAAAAAGAGAGCCCGTTACGATCCATTACGTTTATAGTTATTGTTGTTTTTGTTGATCTTTCTACATTAGGATTTTATTTCATTTATTTATTTTACTCTTATCTTTCTCTTTTTCTAAAAAAAAACAAAAACTACTTTCTACCTGCTCACAAAACTGACCCTTGCACGTGTTCAAATTGCTGTGTCAAGCCAAAGGCAATCAGAATTTTGTGTTTAACAAAATAAGAATAATTATTTTATATTTAAAAAAAAGGGTCTCTTTTAGGGATTGTATATATTTATACATATATTTAATGATAACCCTACAATTTTTAATGCCATTGTCCGTTCATTCCTTTTGTCTTGTTATAAATTTCCGTGGATGCTAAGTATTGTTGGTGAAAGGAGCCTCAATTAAATGTTTTTATTTTGTTGAAAAAGAAGAGAAATGTTTTTTTGTTTTCAATATATTGTGCAGGGTTATGGAAGCTGATAAAGCGTGATTTTACATAAAATAAAGGGATTTATGTAAGAAAGAAACTGAATTTTAATGCATATAGATTATTTTGAAAGTAAGGGGAATCAAAAATTCAGAATTTAACAAAAAGTTGAGGGTTTAGTTTAGACTGGAATAAATTAACAAAAGTGATAAGAGAACAAACAAGAAAAACAGGAATATATAAGGGAGTTGATGCTGCTGATTTTACTAAGAACATTTATATTAAACAACGTTTTCTATAGGCTGGATTGCAGCAAAACAAAAGAGTTAAAAAATAAACCTAAAGTTTTCTCTGTAAAGTATCATTCCATAAAGCCCTACCTATATTTAAAGAACTATAGATGTCATTGTGCATGGAACATAACATCGTGCAAATATCCGAAGCGGTTTACCGAAATGTTAAATTTTTAACGACTCTCATGGCTGTGAGTTCCGTTATGATTTGTGGCTTATTCGCATAGCCCAGCTAGTTACGAAAACACCACAAGAAAAAGTCTAACTACAATCATACGATCTCGGCAGCCAGTTCACATCACCTCGCACTGAGATGACCATGCCCTCAAATCGCTCGTGCAGAATGTCTAATGTGGCATGAGTTTTGTGACATGTGGCCCCATATTATCTAATCCAGGCCAAAATAAGTTGGTAATCATTAACCTGTAATGCTCGCCATTGGTGCTGATGACCTGGCATGTTCTAACGTTGTTCTCTAAGAAATATGGACATATGATGCTGCCAGCTTTAAATCCATACCAAACAGTGACGTTTTCGGGATGCTTTGGACGCTCTTGGATCTCATGTGTATTTATATCGTCTCAAATTCTACAATTTTGTTTGCTGACTTACCCATTTATCCAGAAATATGTCTCATCGGTGCAGATTATTTTTTGATGAAAATTTATGGTCAGTTTCCAACTTCCATAGGGCCCATTCAGTTGCATGTCAATCAGAATCTATAATTGTAAAATTGCTGAAGCTGAATTTCGCTGATTCAAGTAATCGTTTAATATATTTTACATATAATACAACTCATATTTTAACAATCAACTCAATAGTGTAAAGTTACCGGTTTTTATATTCATAGTTTTCTAAAAATGCTTAAAATCTTTGCTTTCATTAATTTGCTATGAAATTACCCTTCAATGTATAAACCCAAAAATGTCATTGGTCATTGTGGTGTCTTATTGTGGGCAAATCATTGTCTTCCAAAATTTCATAGAATCTTTGATCATAATCCATCATATTTCTTATTATTCATATCTATTTTTATATGCATTTATGTATTTACTGACACTTTTTCTTAAACTCTTTTGTCATAGTCCTTTCTTTCTCTAGACATTGTTTATTTGAAGTTGGTAATATTACACCCACTTTTTCTGACTCATTATTGTGTGAATATGACAAACATTGTAAAATCATATCTACAAAAAATAATCCTTTTCCACTGAAACTTATAGAAAAGGATTTATGAAACATTTTTAAAGAGTTTCAAATTGTCAATGGTTGTTAACAAATGGACGTCTACTACTGATAGCCACAAAAAGGAAAACCGAATCGGGTTTTAAAGGTTTCTATTGTAATTTTGTAATGAAGTGCTATTGAAGAATAAAGATGTGTCCAAAATTGAGTTCGTTGAAAATGTGTGGTAGGAAGGAAGTTAGCCTTTCAAACTTGCACATAATAAAAATAATACAATCTTATTTCCCTTAAGAAGTGACACACTGCAAATATGTTTACATTCTTGCTACCCTATAGAAACAGTTTTCATATAGAAAACGTCTCTATTATAGAGACAGAATTTGTATAAAAAACGTCTCTATTATAGAGACAGTATTCGTATAGAAAACGTCTCTACTATAGAGACGGTTTTCGTATAGAAAACGTCTCTACTATAGAGACGGTTTTCGTATAGAAAACGTCTCTACTGTAGAGACGGTTTTCGTATAGAAAACGTCTCTACTGTAGATACAGTTTTCGTATAAAAAATGTCTCTATTATAGAGACAGAGTTTGTATAGAAAACGTCTCTATTATAGAGACAGTATTCGTATAGAAAACGTCTCTACTATAGAGTTTTCGTATAGAAAACGTCTCTAGTATAGAGACAGTTTTCGTATAGAAAATGTCTCTACTATGGAAACAGTTTTCGTATAGAAAATGTCTCTACTATGGAGACAGTTTTCGTATAGAAAACGTCTCTACTATAGAGACAGTTTTCGTATAGAAAACGTCTCTACTATAGAGACAGTTTTCGTATAGAAAACGTCTCTACTGTAGAGACAGTTTTCGTATAGAAAACGTTTCTACTATAGAGACAGTTTTCGTATAGAAAACGTCTCTACTATAGAGACAGTTTTCGTATAGAAAACGTTTCTACTATAGAGACAGTTTCCGTATAGAAAACGTCTTTACTATAGAGACAGTTTTCGTATAGAAAACGTCTCTACTGTAGAGACAGTTTTCGTATAGAAAACGTCTCTATTATAGAGACAGAATTTGTATAAAAAACGTCTCTATTATAGAGACAGTATTCGTATAGAAAACGTCTCTACTATAGAGACGGTTTTCGTATAGAAAACGTCTCTACTGTAGAGACGGTTTTCGTATAGAAAACGTCTCTACTGTAGAGACAGTTTTCGTATAGAAAATGTCTCTATTATAGAGACAGAGTTTGTATAGAAAACGTCTCTATTATAGAGACAGTATTCGTATAGAAAACGTCTCTACTATAGAGTTTTCGTATAGAAAACGTCTCTAGTATAGAGACAGTTTTCGTATAGAAAATGTCTCTACTATGGAGACAGTTTTCGTATAGAAAACGTCTCTACTATAGAGACAGCTTTCGTATAGAAAACGTCTCTACTATAGAGACAGTTTTCACATAGAAAACGTCTCTACATTAGAGATAGTTTTCGTATAGAAAACTTCTCTAGTATAGAGATAGTTTTGGTATAGAAAACGTCTCTACTATAGAGACAGTTTTCGTATAGAAAACGTTCGTATAGAAAACGACTCTACTATAGAGACAGTTTTCGTATAGAAAACGTCTCTACTATAGAGACAGTTTTCGTATAGGAAACGTCTCTACAATAGAGACAGTTTTCGTATAGAAAACGTCTCTACTATAGAGACAGTTTTCGTATAGAAAACGTCTCTACTATAGAGACAGTTTTCGTATAGAAAACGTCTCTACTATAGAGACAGTTTTCTATACTGTTTTCGTATAGAAAACGTCTCTGGTATAGAGACAGTTTTCGTATAGAAAACGTCTCTACTATAGAGACAGTTTTCGTATAGAAAACGTATCTACTATAGAAACAGTTTTCATATGGAAAACGTCACTACTGTAGAGACTTTAATCGTATAGAAAACGTCTCTACTATAGAGACAGTTTTCGTATAGAAAACGTCTCTACTATAGAGACAGTTTTCGTATAGAAAACGTCTCTACTATAGAGACAGTTTTCGTGTAGAAAAGTATTTGTGTCAGATAAATTTTTTATAAACATATTATTATTAAAAGCATATCAAACTAAAATTGTTTACTATTATAATTTATGGTTTGCCATGATAATCCCGAATTAACTGAATGCCTCCTCTGTAATAACCTCTATGAGCATTGATATCTTTGTTTAGGTAGCCCACCAGAGGAGTTGCTTTATACACCAAGAGTTAAGCCCATGAAACTCCTACTAATACGCACTTGTGAAAATTGAAATCCTTCTCCAAGTTTAAAACAAATTCTCTAGAATCCTTACACTAAACCACACCTGAACATATTAATAAAAAATTAACAACAATAGAGTTCTCCACACATAAACGCTTACATATTCAGAAAGTATTGGTTCGTAAATTTAAAAATGATTACTTCTGGTTACACCTTCATTTAGCTTTTGAAATTATTAAAAGAAACTAACAGCAAAAATATTCCCTGCAGTAACAAATTCCATGTAAGGATTACATGTTCTGCCACACACAAACATACCAGAGCAACGCCTCAAAAAACTGTGGCTAAGTCTTAAGAAAAAACAAAAATACATTTAGATGTGAAGCATGTAATACTATTGACCATGGCTAAAATGATTTACCATAAGAGATACCTGTTCAATGTGAAAGTAATTTATACTTAAAATTTCTTTTGTGTTTGAAATAATTTACAAATTTATGTATATCCGTATCTTTGTTAAGATCTTATTGAATTCTATTGTTTTGTTTTCATATTTTTTATATTTTTAGAGTAAAAAAATTGTCTCAATTTATAAGGTAACGCCTCTTGTATCCCTTGGCATATAAAACAAATTGATAAGGAAATACAGCAAAATAAAACTAATATAAAAAGAAAACGAAAGGATAAATAAAATTTATGTGAAAGATTTTTTTTAACCGTTGCTGATAAGATTAAAATATGTTGCTCTAGAGTAGTTTTTAAAATCCCATTAAATTTATTAGTTTTTTATATGTCGAGACATTTTCCCATCTAGCAAATTATAAGTTTATCTGTAGAGACATTTTCCAAAACTGTCTCTATAGTAGAGAAGTTTTCTATACGAAAACTGTATCTATAGTAGAGACCTTTTGCTATACGAAAACTGTCTCTATAGTAGAGACGTTTTCTATACGAAAACTGTCTATACAGTAGAGACGTTTTCTATACGAAAACTGTCTCTATAGTAGAGACGTTTTCTATACGAAAACTGTCTCTATTGTAGAGTCGTTTTCTATACGAAAACTGTCTCTATAGTAGAGACGTTTTCTATACGAAAACTGTGTCTATAGTAGAGACGCTTTCTATACGAAAACTGTCTCTATACTAGAGACGTTTTCTATACGAAAACTGTCTCTATAGTAGAGACGTTTTCTATACGAAAACTGTCTCTATAGTAGAGACGTTTTCTATACGAAAACTGTCTCTACAGTAGAGACGTTTTCTATACGAAAACTGTCTCTATAGTAGAGACGTTTTCTATACGAAAACTGTCTCTACAGTAGAGACGTTTTCTATACGAAAACTGTCTCTATAGTAGAGACGTTTTCTATACGAAAACTGTCTCTACAGTAGAGACGTTTTCTATACGAAAACTGTCTCTATAGTAGAGACGTTTTCTATACGAAAACTATCTCTATAGTAAAGACATTTTCTATACGAAAACTGTCTCTACAGTAGAGACGTTTTCTATACGAAAACTGTCTCTATAGTAGAGACGTTTACTATACGAAAATTGTCTCTATAATAGAGACATTTTCTATACGAAAACTGTCTCTATAATAGAGACATTTTCTATACGAAAACTGTCTCTATAATAGAGACATTTTCTATACGAAAAGTGTCTCTATACTAGAGACGTTTTCTATACGAAAACGTTTTCTATACGAAAACTGTCTCTATAATAGAGACGTTTTCTATACGAAAACTGTCTCTATAATAGAGACGTTTTCTATACGAAAACTGTCTCTATAATAGAGACGTTTTCTATACGAAAACTGTCTCTATACTAGAGACGTTTTCTATACGAAAACTATCTCTATACTAGAGACGTTTTCTATACGAAAACTGTCTCTATAGTAGAGACGTTTTCTATACGAAAACTGTCTCTATAGTAGAGACGTTTTCTATACGAAAACTGTCTCTCTATAGTAGAGACGTTTTCTATACGAAAACTGTCTCTCTATAGTAGAGACGTTTTCTATACGAAAACTGTCTCTATAGTAGAGACGTTTTCTATACGAAAACTGTCTCTATAGTAGAGACGTTTTCCTTACGAAAACTGTATCTATAGTAGAGACGTTTTCTATACGAAAACTGTCTCTATAGTAGAGACGTTTTCTATACGAAAACTGTCTCTATAGTAGAGACGTTTTCTATACGAAAACTGTCTCTATAGTAGAGACGTTTTCTATACGAAAACTGTCTCTATAGTAGAGACGTTTTCTATACGAAAACTGTCTCTATAGTAAAGACATTTTCTATACGAAAACTGTCTCTATAGTAAAGACGTTTTCTATACGAAAACTGTCTCTATAGCAGAGACGTTTTCTATACGAAAACTGTCTCTATAGTAGAGACGTTTTCTATACGAAAACTGTCTCTATAGTAGAGACGTTTTCCTTACGAAAACTATCTCTATACTAGAGACGTTTTCTATACGAAAACTGTCTCTATAGTAGAGACGTTTTCTATACGAAAACTGTCTCTATAGTAGAGACGTTTTCTATACGAAAACTGTCTCTCTATAGTAGAGACGTTTTCTATACGAAAACTGTCTCTCTATAGTAGAGACGTTTTCTATACGAAAACTGTCTCTATAGTAGAGACGTTTTCTATACGAAAACTGTCTCTATAGTAGAGACGTTTTCTATACGAAAACTATCTCTATACTAGAGACGTTTTCTATACGAAAACTGTCTCTATAGTAGAGACGTTTTCTATACGAAAACTGTCTCTATAGTAGAGACGTTTTCTATACGAAAACTGTATCTATAGTAGAGACGTTTTCTATACGAAAACTGTCTCTATAGTAGAGACGTTTTCTATACGAAAACTGTCTCTATAGTAGAGACGTTTTCTATACGAAAACTGTCTCTATAGTAGA
This sequence comes from Calliphora vomitoria, assembly GCA_942486065.2. NCBI lineage: Eukaryota > Metazoa > Arthropoda > Insecta > Diptera > Calliphoridae > Calliphora > Calliphora vomitoria. Next base: position 120,055,367 of record OW818031.2, read on the forward strand.
GACGTTTTCCTTACGAAAACTGTATCTATAGTAGAGACGTTTTCTATACGAAAACTGTCTCTATAGTAGAGACGTTTTCCTTACGAAAACTGTATCTATAGTAGAGACGTTTTCTATACGAAAACTGTCTCTATAGTAGAGACGTTTTCTATACGAAAACTGTCTCTATAGTAGAGACGTTTTCTATACGAAAACTGTCTCTATAGTAGAGACGTTTTCCTTACGAAAACTGTATCTATAGTAGAGACATTTTCTATACGAAAACTGTCTCTATAGTAAAGACGTTTTCTATACGAAAACTGTCTCTATAGCAGAGACGTTTTCTATACGAAAACTGTCTCTATAGTAGAGACGTTTTCTATACGAAAACTGTCTCTATAGTAGAGACGTTTTCTATACGAAAACTGTCTCTATAGTAGAGACGTTTTCTATACGAAAACTGTGTCTATATTAGAGACGTTTTCTGGACGAAATATGTGGATGAAAAACTTGTCTTTTTCAGAAACCCTTTCTAAAGTAGACAAATTTTTATAATTGAAAATACTGATTTCGACTAATTAATACGTTTTTTATTATTTTATTTATTTTGTTTGCCTTGTTGATACACATGTATTTGAGATACTTGTTTTGTCAACATATATTATTCAACCAAAATAAAAAAAACCTCAACAAGTGGAAGTGATGATCCCTAAAGTGGAAGTAGAAGTGGAAGTGTGAATAACACGCTTAAACAGGACCTTAAGGCAAACACACTTCCGTAAGGATACAACAAATAAGCAAGCAAATTATAAGGGATGCTGTGTAGCTCCCTAAAACGGAACCTTTTTGTCAAAAGGTAATAAGAAAACAAAATCGGTTTTTTTTTAAATAATTTGCTCTACAAATATTTACTTTACTTAAGGGTTGCTTAGACACTAATAAGAAAAGCGTTACAATTGTCTTTGTTGGTTAGAGTTAGAGATTCTTAAAAATTCTCACGTTTCAGTGACCATTAAGTATAGAATTTATAGTAAAAATTACTAAACAAAGATTTATGCCAAGGCTAAACAATAAGAGAGATTTTGTACAATTAACAAATAACTTCCTTTTTGATTAGTTTTAATATTCCTTTTATTGTGATTTTTTGAAATGTCATTGTAATTGTTTGTGTGGCCTTATTGTTTTCACTTCCTTGAGAAAATTTTTGAAACAATGGGGTAAGTAGTTTTGATTTTCCAATACTTATTGACATTTTGGTAGCATTTGATTTAAGTTACTTGATGTTTATTAACTTCTTTGTTTTCTGCACGTTTCTCTTACATAAATATTATGGTTTTAAAAAGGAAACAAGGTATCCAAGGCAATTTAAGAAATTGTTTTTATTGGAAAATTCTTTTAAAAAACGTGATTTTTTCTATATTTTTAGATTTATGTGGCAACTAATTAAATTTTGTTTAATATACAATAAACGTGTTTAAAATAATTGAATTTAGAAATATTCTTAAAATTTTCTTTGCTTATGTTTTAGGAATTTTAATTTTTTCTAAATGACTTAACGCCAGTGCGCCTAAATGTCTAATAATTAAACAAAATTCAAAAAAAAAGTAATTAAAAATAAGCTTCTATAAGAAAATCTAATAAATTTTAATTTTGTTTAGACATCTGTGTGGAATTTCTAATTTAAAAGCTAGTAATCTGAAGTGGAAAACAGAAAAAACTCACAATTTTATTAAAACTAAAAAAAAAGGTAGTATTTTTTAAAGGAAGCAATGGCCTTACCCCATAACTGTTTCACAATTGCAGCCAGAAGGAGCTAACTTTTGTTGGGTTCCATTATGTCTCTGTTTCCCAGAAAATTTTAACAAATAACAAAACAAAATCCACCCAGAGAAAGAATATAGTTGAACATGTTTTCAGTAACCATTTCAACATTTTAACAAGTTGTATAGCAATTTTATGTTCACTGTAACTATTTACATGATTACTACAATCACAACATGTTAAAACTACCTATCACATGATTATAGCAATCATATATATGATTGTAGTAAATAAGTATATGTTTATAATGAATCATTATATCATAATATGTTGTTCTCAAATTATGATAAGCATAAGAACAGCATAATAATAAATCTTTTATCATAAAACTGGTTCTCACAAACATATTCCTATGTACTACAATCATATTGGACGTATGGCTCAAAAATACGGTATTTTTTGAAAATTTTAGTTTTTAATTTGAAACACTTGTACAATATAAATTTATTCAAAGTATTGGTCATTGTTAGCAATGAACTTTTCTTATCTTTCTGGCAACATATGCATTCCGAGCCAAAAGAACTGCTCATCTTTTGATGCCAAGAAAACTACCTATCACATGATTATAGCAATCATATATATGATTGTAGTAAATAAGTATATGTTTATAATGAATCATTATATCATAATATGTTGTTCTCAAATTATGATAAGCATAAGAACAGCATAATAATAAATCTTTTATCATAAAACTGGTTCTCACAAACATATTCCTATGTACTACAATCATATTGGACGTATGGCTCAAAAATACGGTATTTTTTGAAAATTTTAGTTTTTAATTTGAAACACTTGTACAATATAAATTTATTCAAAGTATTGGTCATTGTTAGCAATGAACTTTTCTTATCTTTCTGGCAACATATGCATTCCGAGCCAAAAGAATATCGCTTAGCAGCTCATAGTAGATAGAATAGGACCCTCATGCTCCCTACAAATACTGAGAATTACTTTACCGCCATAGACGTTTGGCTATGCTGTTGATTTGACTGGTTGGTTGGGCTTCACATATGATCGCTTACGCTTATGGTTAAGGCAATGGATCAATTTTTCATCGCAAGTTATGCATTAAACCACCTTTTGCAACAAGCTAAATCATCTTTCAATGTCTCTCGGCATCAATTCGTATAGTACCCAATTTCCCTGCTTTTGTATGAATACTGCTGCTCGCACACGTTTTGAAACTACTGCCAATATCGCTTAGTAGCTCATAGTAGATAGAATAGGACCCTCATGCTCCCTACAAATACTGAGAATTACTTTACCGCCATAGACGTTTGGCTATGCTGTTGATTTGACTGGTTGGTTGGGCTTCACATATGATCGCTTACGCTTATGGTTAAGGCAATGGATCAATTTTTCATCGCAAGTTATGCATTAAACCACCTTTTGCAACAAGCTAAATCATCTTTCAATGTCTCTCGGCATCAATTCGTATAGTACCCAATTTCCCTGCTTTTGTATGAATACTGCTGCTCGCACACGTTTTGAAACTACTGCTTGAGTAGCTTCCAATGATTTTGCAAGCTCTTTTTGAGTTTGACAACAATCTTAATGAAGTACTGCCCTGGTCTTCAAACTTTTTTGGCTGACCTGGGCGATTTTTGTTTTCGTTATTAAAATCACCACTTTTGAACTGCACAAACCCATCTCTCGCAATTTTAAACCGATAGAACACATTCACCATAAGCTTTGGTGAGCAATCAGTGTGCTTCAGCGGAACTTTTTTTCAAATTAAATAAGTAAGGCAAAACTTCCCGCATATGATGATTTGTTGGTACAAAATTCAACATTTTCGAAGCAAAAAAAACTTGTTGTTTACACTATAATGTTCAATAACTAGTGAGAATAAATGACAGATATGTATGACATATAAGTTATTACAAAAACCGCGTTCAAAAGATACGTCATTAATTGTAAATCCCACATTTTTATGTCATATTCCCAATATATATGATTGCTGCAATCATGTGGATAGTAAATTTACCACATTATTGCTAGAGAAATCATAGTAACCATAATATTGTTAAAATCCTTGTAGAAATGTTGAAATGGTTACAGTAATCATGTACAACTATATTTTTTTCTTTGCTTGTATTTACAAACTAAACCTGTTAGAGGGGACTTATGGAAAATCGTTTGTAATACAATGTTAAATATATACTAATGCTCATTTGTATTTTGTGCAGCCCTTCTTTAACTAATTCCCTAATAACTATTTGTAGTTTTACAAATCCTTTCCTGACATATTTTCTTATAATCTAACATATTGATGTTTATTTTAAGTTGGTAATATTACACCCTCTGTTGTTATGAACACAGTTTTCTCTACTAAACAAACCTGTACATTTTCATATGTGTATTTCTTACAAACATTTAATCTCTTCCTATTTATAACCAATATTTCCAATATAATATTAAATGATTTTTAAGCATACATTTATATATTTCGCTTGAGAAGGAAGTTCTTTTGTGTTGAGTTCTTTCTTTGAAGTTAAAATAAACATTATAAAATATGAGTCAATGTTAAGAGTTAAAGGAAGGCTTAAGCTGTAAATGACACCATATTAGTAGGAAAAGGAAAATATACACTAGTAGCAATAGTAATCGGAAAATCATTAAATTCTTAAGAATATTAAAGAATTTGTATTATTTGTAGAAGAAGTTTACAGGAAATAAAGATTTATTTATACAAGGTGTTAACAAAAGTTAACCCATAAATCTAATGTAAATAAATATGATATATAAACGATTAAAGGAGTTTAAAAATATTTGTCATAAAATAATAATAATTTAAAATATGGTTTAAAGCAGCTAGACACAGAATAACAAATAAACAAGTAAATCATAAAATGTTTGAAAATTGGCTTAAAAAATAAATTTCGATTCGGAAATTATTTTCACAATTGAGACGACATTGTAAAATTTTCATTAATTTATATATCATTTTGAAAGGTACATAAATATAATTTATTCTCACTTAGTTATTGGACATTTAAGTGTAAGCAACAGAGATTTATTTTGCATTGAAAATATGGAATTTTGTTCCAACAAAGCGTCATATGCGGGAAGTTTTGCTTGACTTCTTTTGTTTGTTTGGTTCTGAAAAGGTTTTTCACGGGGGACAAAGATCGCCTAGGCCAGTTAATAATGTTTGAACCAAGAATTGAAGGCATTACTCCATGAAGATTGTTGCAAAACACAACATGAGTTTGCAAAGTCATTGGGAGCTACTCATTTAGCAATTTCAAAATAACTACAAGCAGCATGATTCATTAAGCAAGGCAATTGGATACCATACGAATGGATGCCGAGAGACCTTGTATGTCCGAAATGATGCTTGAATGGTATAAAAGAAAATCATTTTTGCCCCGAATCGTTACTTGCGATGAAATATCAAAAATCCCTTATTTTTTAAAATTATCTTTCTGATACAATCATTTTACCCTACACAGAGAAAACAGATTCGTGATAGCAACCGAATTTGTTGTCAATCGAATGATTCGGTTGCACACATAGAATTTTTCGGTTCTAATAACAGAAAGTCTTTTGACAAAGAAGAATTTCGGTAAAAGCAACCAAGCTTTTGTTATCCCTTTTAAAATATTGTAGCCACAACTGTTAAATTCGGTCACTAAGATAGAATCATTCGATTGGCAACAAATTCGGTTGCTATCACGAATCTGTTTTCACTGTGTTTGTCTAATATTTATTACATCAATTATTTGTATTCACCCCAATTCTCTTAAGTGTGTCGCTCAAGCATGCCACCATTAAACATAATTTTTAATATGGCATATAACACCTCAATTTATAGTACGAGTACTTATACATAAAAACCACTTGTTGTCATCAATTTGACGTAAGCCACACAACCCCTAAATAGGAAGTAAAGGAAGTGCAATGCAAACACTTGCTGCCATCAATTCAATGCATATAAAGAAACGAACCCCTAAAAAGGAAGTATTTTAGGGGAAGTAAGTGGCCATTGACAAGCATGCGCACAACACGCTTAATATCATGGCCCTGGTCATGAAATTATAAGGGTAGATTTATATACCGAAAATGAAACAAATCTAAAACTGGCTAATAAGATAATAAGTCCATTTTAAAGATATTTCATTTTCTCACGCTAGAAATTTATTTCTTTTAACAATTGTTTAATAAATAAGGACATTTCTGTAGAAAAATCTTAGAAAAAAGAAGACTTCCTTTATATTTGCCAACATATTGTTCTCTATATTCTTTTGTTATAAATTATCCTGTTAGCAAATCTTAAACTCTAGTTGCTTGTTTGATAAATGCTCTAGATAAATTATGCCATTATTTATTTTGAAACCCATTTTCAATATTTCTAAACATATACTCTGATTACTAGCACAACAAATAAAATATCGTATTTCCTTTTATGTTTCTGTGTGTTTGCATTGAAATTCCGAAACATGTTCAAACACGTTAGGAAAACCTAAAAATTGCACATGTTAATGTTTGGTGTATGGTTTGTAAACACAGCAAGTGTGGGAAAATTTTTTAGTTTAAATGAAATTTTCCTTTTTTCTAAGGTGTCTCTGGAGCACACATGTTAATGGCTGTCGCATTATTTGTAAAGCATATTAGGGGAAAATCCTTATAAGGTGTAGAGAACGTGATATTTTTCATAAATTAAGGTTATGGTAATTTGATTTGATTATAGGGTGAAACAAAATTGTAAAAGTATTGTAGTATTTGCTTGTTCTGGTATGTAGCCAAAAAAAACACCAAGACAGTTATAGAGTATGCAATGTGTGCAGGGTGGTTTTGGAAATTACTCGAAGTTTGATTGGTTTTATACCGTGATTATCAAAGTATTCTGGCAGGTGGTTATAACTATCCGAATTTCGACATGTGTCCTCCTAAAATAAGACTTTAGCGGGAATAAATGCTTTATTTAAATTAGTATCCACACAAATTTTGCTCCAAATAAGTTTTATATACATATACGGATGCCAAATCAGTTTTATGATGATCGATCTATAATTCTACCAATTCCGAAAATCACATTATTAAAAGTTGAGTGTCATTTTAACCCAAAGTTCCATTAGGGGTTAATTTACATTTTTGTGCTGTTATTATAAATACTAGACTTCAAGTTATATTTTTCTTAAGTTCATCAAAATCGGCCCAACAATATATAACATTTCGCTACATTTCCATTAGAAATTCCAAATATTGAAAAATTTGACCTTTGACCTTCACGATTTAAGGTTTAACGTTTTACAATTTTAATAAAACTATCAGAGTATATTTAGAATTATCTGGACTATAATAACCTGAATTGGTTTCACTAAAAATTCATAACAGTAAGGAAATTAAGCTCATTCGCCAAAATATGGCCAAATAATTCAAAAATTGCTAAATTTAAATCGCACGTACGGAAAAGCTATAAGAGATATTTTCATAATCTTTTCATATTTTTATTCCCTATTATATTCTCAATAAATCCAAATATGATGATCAAAAAATTCTGGAATTTCTTTAACAAAATTTTGAAAATGGTGGTTTTGGTCATACCTGCGTATAGGTTTACGGTATCTTACGAAGCCAAAAACTCATATACAAGTAAATATGGATACATTTTAAGTAAAAATGAGCTTTTCTTTTAGTATTTCTCAAAATATATTAATTTTGTCCCCACATTTCTTTTTCTAGTGGCCTGAGACACGTTAATGGCCTGGGGAATTTTTAATAACTTTAAAATTTTTTGACCAATTTCTGTTTTTTATGTCTCAATTGAGCTAAACAAAGACCTACGATTGAAGCTATACTTCAGCTATATAAAGACCTAAAAACTTGACCTAGATAAAGACCTTCGCTTGAAGATAAAATTTATCTAGAATTGAACTAGATACAGTCCTACTACACAATGTAAAATTGAACTACATAAAGACCTTTGATGACAGCTAAAATTTAACTACATCAAGACTTACGATTGAAGGTAAACATGAACAACATATAGATTAACGATTGAAGGCAATCTGGAATTAGATTAAGACCTACTATTGAAGGTAGAATTGAACGACGATAAAGAGCTACTATTGAAGATAATACAGAACTAGATAAAGACCTGCGATTGCAGCTAAAACTGAGCTAACTGAAGACCTACGATTGAAGCTAAAATAGAAGTAGATAAACCCCTACGATAGAAGCTAATCTTGACCTATATGAGGACTTCTGATTGAAGATAAAATTGAACTTAATAAAGACCTACGATTGCAGCTAAACTTAAACTATATAAAGACCTTAAATATAAGCTAAACTTGACATAGATAAACCCTTCGATTGAAGATAAAATAGAGCTGAAAGAAGACCTACGGTTGAAGCTAAAATTGAACTACATAAAGACCTTTGATTGAAGCTAAAATTGAACTACATCAAGACCTACGATTGAGGATAAAATTTAGCTACGATAAAGACCGTTCTAGTGAAGATAAAATTGAGTTAAAAAATGACCTATAATTGATGCTACAATTGAGCTACATAGAGACCTTTGATTGCAGCTAAAATGTAAGTACATCAAGACCTATTATTGAAGGTACAATTTAACTACGATAAAGACCTACTACTGAAGGTAATATTAAATTATATAAAGACTTACGATTGCAGCTAAACTAAAACTATATAATGACCTAAAATTTAAGCTAAACTTAAACTAGATAAAGACCTTCGATTTAAGATAAAATTGAGTTAAATGAAAACCTACGATTGAAGCTAAAATGGAACTACATAAAGACCTTTGATTGCAGCTAAAATTGAACTACATCAATACCTACGATGATAGTAAAATTAAACTACGATGAAGATCTGCTATTGAAGGTAATTTTAAATCAGATAAATACCTACGATTGAGGCTGAAATTTAACTACAAGAAAACCTAAATTAAAGCTAATATTGAGCACCATAATGACCTAAGGATGAAGCTAAAATGAAACGGCGACTTTCCGATTAAAGAAAAATATTAACTTCAGAGTCCCTATTGAAGCTAAGATTTTACAGTTTGCAATGATTTCTAATTTGTGTGAAAAATCTCCGAATGGAAATGTTGTTTAATTTAAGTCATAGACCTAACTCAGTTGTCAAAAACCTAAATGGTGAGAATGTATTAGTAGAAAAAATATGTGAAAACAAAAACAACACTCGTATGTGTGATTATTTTTAATAATTTTTTTATTTGAGTTTTCTTCTAGTTTCCGCTCTATGTATATTTCTCTATGGTTTAAGCTAGTTTTTCAAAGTACACCTTAATTTAATATTTATCTTCTTGTAAATTTTCAAAATCTTTTAAATATATTATTGTATGTCAAATATCTATAAAAACCCTTAATCGTTTATATATCACATTTGTTTACATTAGTTTACAGTTTTATCCCAATCCTGCCTCCATGCCTACTTTAAAAACTAAAATGAAAATGAATCACTGGATTTTTTTGAACAAGACAGACATTACTCCAAAAACCCATGAAAACCTTCAACCAACTTCGTATCTTAACTCTTTTGTTTTGCCCAACCAAGCATACGACAAATATTTATCATAATTATTTAATAACATAACAAATTTCCCCCAATTTATTGCTGTTAAAAACCATTAAAGTGTCATCTTAGCCCGCAACCAACAATTTAATCAGCCACAAAAACACTTGTTCATATATCATGAAGACAAACACACACAAAACGTACCCCCTAAAAAAGGAAGTACAGACAAGGGATGGAGTAGTAAGAAAAACGGAACTAAAGGAAGTGTGCAAAGCAACACGTTGCTGTTGCTGCTGCCGCTGCCGCAGACAAACAATAAAATAATCATAAATAAAACGGAACTAAACACAAGTTCAACACGAGTTTTTTAGGGGAAGTAAATTTTGTGTTGAGCATGAAATTAGTAAAGGCTATGAAATTTAATATTTAGGGTAAATAAACAGCCACCAAATACGGAAGCAATGTTAAAGGGGACTAATAAGTTAATGATAAGAAGTTAATTTGTTAAATTAGCTAAGGATAAGAGGTATTGAAATGAAATTTTTTAAAGGCAAGGGATTAAAAGGGGTAAAAGGCATTTAAAGGAAAATTAGCATTAAAAATAAAAGGGTTAGATCCAATTTAAAGGATAATTAGTGGCAACAATAAATATGCTATGCTTAAGGACTTATTTATGCAAACAAGTGATGCTATTCAAAACAGTTTTCTATGTGAAAAGTGTTTTTCCAAGAAAGTTTACTATAAAAAAAGTATATTCTCAAGAAAGTTAAGGAGTCCTTTTTCTAAGACTTTTCTACAAAAATATCTTTATTTGTATGAAAACTTTGCTCAAATATTTGTAAATCTAACTTATTGCCTTATTAGCCCGTACTATTTTTTCTTAATTTAAAACAAACTATCTCTTTTTGCTTCTACCACTCTCTTTTTGAATCTACCCTTACAATTTCATGAAATTACTCGTGTTATGCGCATGCTTGTCAATGGCCACTTACTTCCCCTAAAATACTTCCTTTTTAGGGGTTCGTTTCTTTCTGTTCATTGAATTGATGGCGGCAAGTGTTTGCATTGCACTTCCTTTACTTCCACTTTAGGGGTTTTTTGGTTTACGTCAAATTGATGACAACAAGTGGTTTTTATGTATAAATTGAGGTGTTAAATGGAATGTTAAAATTATGTTTAATGGTGGCATGCTTGAGCGACACACTTGAGAGAATTGGGGTGAATACAAATAATTGTTGTAATAAATATTAGACAAACACAGAGAAAACAGATTCATGATAGCAACCGAATTTGTTGCCAATCGAATGATTCTATCTTAGTGACCGAATTTTACAGTTGTAGCTACAATATTGTAAAAGGGGTAAGAAAAGTTTGGTTGCTTTGACTGAAATTCTTCTTTGTCAACTGACTTTCTGTTAATAGAACCGAAAAATTCTATGTGTGCAACCGAATCATTCGATTGGCAACAAATTCGGTTGCTATCACGAATCTGTTTTCTCTGTGTAGGGTAAAATAATTGTATAAGAAAGCAAATTTTAAACAAAATAAGGGATTTTTGATAATTGATCGCAAGTAACGATTCGGTGCAAAAATTAATTTCTTTTATACCGTTCAAGCATCATTTCGGACATGCAAGTTCTCTCGGCCTCAATTCGTATGGTACCCAATTTCCTTGCTTTGGGATAAATCCTACTGCTCGTAGTTGTTTTGAAATTGCTAACTGAGTAGCTACCAATAGTTTTGAAAGCTCTTGTTGAGTTTTGCAACAATCTTCATGGAGTAATGCCTTCAATTCTTGGTCAAACTTTGTTAACGGGTTTGGACGATATTTGTCTTCCATGTCTAAATCACCACTTATGAACCGCATAAACTATCTCTTGCACGTTGAAACCACTGAAACACATTCACCATAAGCTTTGGTGTGCAATTGGTGTATTTTAGCGGCACCTTTTTTCAAATTAAAGAAGTCAAGCTAAATTTCCCGCATATGACGCTTTGTTGGAACAAAATTCCATATTTTCAAAGCAAAATAAATCTCTGTTGCGTACACTTAAATGACCAATAACTAACTGAGAATAAATGACATATATGTACCTTTCAAAATGATATATAAATATATAATTTTACAATGTCGTCTCATTTGTGAAAATAATTTTCGAATCGAAATTTATTTTTTAAGCCACTTCTCAAAAATTATACGATTTACTTGTTTATTGTTGTTTATTTGTTATTCTGTGTCTAGGTGTTTGAAACCATTTTTCTAGAAAGTTTCCAAAATCTTTTAAATTATTATTATTTTATGTCAAATATCTTTAAACTCCTTTAATCGTTTATATATTATATTTGTTTACATTAGATTTATGGGTTAACTTTATTTAACACCTTGTATAAACAAATCTTTATTTCCTGTAAACTTCTTCTACAAATAATACAAATTCTTTAATATTCTTAAGAATTTAATGATTTTCCGATTACTAGTGCTACTGTTGTATATTTTCCTTTTCCTACTAATATAGTGTCATTTACAGCTTAAGCCTTCCTTTAACTCTTAACATTGACTCATATTTTATAATGTTTATTTTAACGTCAAACAAAGAACTCAACACAAAAGAACTTCCTTCTCAAGGGAAATATATAAATCTATGGTTAAAAATCGTTTAATATTATATTGGAAATATTAGTTATAAATAGGAAGAGATTAAATATTTGTAAGAAATACAGATATGAAAACGTACAGGTTTGTTTAGTAAGGAAAACTGTGTTCATAACAACAGAGGGTGTAATATTACCAACTTAAAATAAACATCAATATGTTAGATTATAAGAAAATATGTCAGGAAAGGATTTGTAAAACTGCAAATAGTTATTAGGGAATTAGTTAAAGAAGGGCTACACTGATTACAAATGAGCATTGGAATATGTCTAAAATTATATTATAAACAATTTTCAATAATTTCAAACTAACAGGTTCCGTGTATAAGGAGTGAGATCGAAAAAATTTTAACATAAATAAAATAAACTTACAGTTTTGATTTTTTGTTAATTGATTGTTATTATTATTTCAATTTACAAAAAATATTATTTTGGTACTGATGAGTTAATGAACCTTTTCCCTAAACCCTTTTATTAAAGTTTTTATAGAGCTTTCTGTCATTTTGTTCAACAGAAAATCTACCACACTTTTCGACAACTTTTTTGTGCTCTTAAATTCTCTTTTAACAGATCCCAATATCTTTTCACTGGCCTTAGCTCCTGCCAGTTTGGAGGTTATGCTTCTCTTGATACAAATACCACATTATGGTTCTTGTACCACTCAAAAGCTTGCTTACAAGCTTGCATAGTGACATGATGCCAAATCAGGCCTAAAATAAGTGGACATATTAAGAAGTCTATTTGTAAAAATTCCTTAATATATATTTCGGTATTTATAGAGCCCTTCTGTAACAAATGTTTGGCTTCTTTTGCAGCAACTTCATATTGCTTGCAATACCAAGAACTTTTTGGGAAAATTTTCTGCTTTTGTGTCTTAAGCTTTTCTACAACATTCCCTCGAGCATCAGCAACATCAAAATATTGACCCAGAAGCTGCGAAATTTTCTTGAACATAAGTTTTGTCATTCATTATCCAGCAGGTATATTTTTTTATAAAACTTGACTTCAATTTCCGTGATTTGTCTTTGACCTGTAAATTTTTAGCAGAGTTCCTGTCAGGAACTTTTTGAGGCTTGTATGTTTTCAAACATGTATCGGCTTTAACTTTTCGTAGCAAATAGTCCGCGTATTAAGCCATGCAGGATGCTTTCCTACTGGATGTGTTGGGAATTATTTTAAAATACGCAAAGCAATGAAACCAGCACATATCCAAACATGCGTTTTGTTGCTTTTTTGTCAAAGCATGCAATAAATTGTATTTTTTTGATGATATTTTCAGAGATTGTCTCGGATATTTGCTCAACGGACAGATAGACAGATAGACAGACAGACAGACAGACAGACAGACAGACAGACAGACAGACAGAAAGACAGACAGACAGACAGACAGACAGACAGACAGACATGGCTTAATCGACTTAATCGCTATCTATAAGGATCCAGAATATATATACTTTATAGGGCAGGAAAATTATATTGTGGAAATTACAAACTTATATATACCCTTCTTACGAAGGTGAAGGGTATAAAACAGTAGTAACGATGAAATATTAAAGGCCTTCAATACTTGACTTACATAATAGTTTTAATAATTCTTAAAGCAAGGATTCAAAAGACAATTGATAAAACAAAATGAAACAGGAACTAAATAATTTAATCATTCACATATATGGGCATTACAAACCTTTTATATTTATTCGAATATGAAATTTGAAATCTTAAGACATCAATATTTGCTCTATAATTTCTTAAAACAAAAGACATTCTTCCTAATTTGTCTGACAGTAAATTACTCACGTTTTAACTTTATGCTCTAAATTCTAGTAGTTGCTAAGATTTGTATTATCAAAGGACTACATTGTCCTTTGACCTTTAATAATGTAAACATTACAAACTATTTGCAATATTTAACAAATTTCTATTGTTTTCTACACGTTCTGACTTCCTGGCATTATTAGTTTGGAATTTTTCGAAATTTTCTTTAATTAAACAAGAAACATATTAAAACATGTTGTTTTATAAAGGAATTCCAATATCCCAATTCTATAACATACAAGTGTGTGGGAAAATTTAGTTGCTAGTGTGGTTAGTGTACCACACATGTTTTGGATTTTCATTAAGCATTCATTATTTTCATTTTTAAAGGGAAAATACGTCTAAACATTTTAGTGTGTTATGTTATACGTGTGTTTTTCCCCCAAACACATGTTATTATCTCACCAAGATCCTTTTCTTTTTTCAATCATAGTTTTTCTTAAATAGTACGTGATATTTTTGTCAAAATTTTGTTTTAGTGTTTAGCTTCAACAATAGACTTTTGGTGACCAACATGTTGTTATTGATTTTATTAACTGATTTGTTAAAAAGGAAATACCAAAGGATTTTTTCAACAAGTTGCTAAACGTGACTTGAACAACAAGTTTGAATTTTCAATACTAAATGCACGTGCAAGTTATTTTTGGTATAACAACTGACCTCCAAGGTTTTTGTATACGAACATAAAAAATATATTTCCTGGTTTATTGTTTTATCTTATAAGATCTAATTTTTAAAAGAAAAGAATTCAAATTAAATGAATTTGAAATGAACGCCTTTCATTTAAAAAAAAAAAACTCCTTTTCCTAGGACTATAGTCAATGAATGTTGAATGAATACAACCATTTTGGAGAACAGTTAATAAAACAAAGAAAACAGATACATATAAGAGATAAAAAAAGGATATTTAGCTTTAATTTAGAAACATTTTTTAACCGAAATTTTAAAACTCAATTAAATCTTTCAGTTACACATCTTTATTATCAATTTATAAAAATTTCTTTAGAAACCTTTTTATATACTTGAAAATACTATCTTAATTTAGCCTAACGATTAGATTAGTTTGAAAGAAATGTTTCTAAAATTCGCTTAACGAACTTAACATTCATTGATAAACCTGGCTGTAGTTGATATCATGTAGCTTCCTGATAAGATACTAAAACTCATGACCACACAGACACTGTCAATGAATGTCCTTTTTTCTAAGGCAATATTATCAAGGAAGTAATTAGCACTATTTCTCTCAATCTACAATCTTGAATTCATTGAGTAATAATGTCAAATATTATCTAATCCAACAGAGAACAGATAAAATGAAAAAAGTTATTTAAGAAATTGTTCCTTTAAAAATAAATGCCAAAATTTTTAAAGTTTTATATGTTTTTTATCATTATAGATAATTGAAGCATGAAATTGAAGATTATAGGCCACACACATGTCACTAAATGTTCCTTTCTATACATGATGACTAGATAAAAGATACAGTTTTTATATAGAAAACTGTCTTACAAAGACTGTTTTCATATAGAAAACTGTCTTACAAAGACTGTTTTCATATAGAAAACTGTCTTACAAAGACTGTTTTCATATAGAAAACTGTCTTACAAAGACACTTTTTTATATAGAAAACTGTCTTACAAAGACAGTTTTTATATAGAAAACTGTCTTACAAAGACACTTTTTTATATAGAAAACTGTCTTACAAAGGCACTTTTCTTATAGAAAACTGTCTTAAAAAGACAGTTTTTATATAGAAAACTGTCTTACAAAGACAGTTTTTATATAGAAAAATCTGTTTATACAAAGACAGTTTTTATATAGAAAACTGTCTTACAAAGACAGTTTTTATATAGAAAACTGTCTTACAAAGACAGTTTTTATATAGAAAACTGTCTTACAAAGACAGTTTTTATATAGAAAACTGTCTTACAAAGACAGTTTTTATATAGAAAACTGTCTTACAAAGACAGTTTTTATATAGAAAACTGTCTTACAAAGACAGTTTTTATATAGAAAACTGTCTTACAAAGACAGTTTTTATATAGAAAACTGTCTTACAAAGACAGTTTTTATATAGAAAACTGTCTTACAAAGACAGTTTTTATATAGAAAACTGTCTTACAAAGACAGTTTTTATATAGAAAACTGTCTTACAAAGACAGTTTTTATATAGAAAACTGTCTTACAAAGACAGTTTTTATATAGAAAACTGTCTTACAAAGACACTTTTTTATATAGAAAACTGTCTTACAAAGACACTTTTTTATATAGAAAACTGTCTTACAAAGACAGTTTTTATATAGAAAACTGTCTTACAAAGACAGTTACAAAGACAGTTTTTATATAGAAAACTGTCTTACAAAGACAGTTTTTATATAGAAAACTGTCTTACAAAGACAGTTTTTATATAGAAAACTGTCTTACAAAGACAGTTTTTATATAGAAAACTGTCTTACAAAGACAGTTTTTATATAGAAAACTGTCTTACAAAGACAGTTTTTATATAGAAAACTGTCTTACAAAGACAGTTTTTATATAGAAAACTGTCTTACAAAGACAGTTTTTATATAGAAAACTGTCTTACAAAGACACTTTTTTATATAGAAAACTGTCTTACAAAGGCACTTTTCTTATAGAAAACTGTCTTACAAAGACAGTTTTTATATAGAAAACTGTCTTACAAAGACAGTTTTTATATAGAAAACTGTCTTACAAAGACAGTTTTTATATAGAAAACTGTCTTACAAAGACTGTTTTTATATAGAAAACTGTCTTACAAAGACAGTTTTTATATAGAAAACTGTCTTACAAAGACAGTTTTTATATAGAAAACTGTCTTACAAAGACAGTTTTTATATAGAAAACTGTCTTACAAAGACAGTTTTTATATAGAAAACTGTCTTACAAAGACAGTTTTTATATAGAAAACTGTCTTACAAAGACAGTTTTTATATAGAAAACTGTCTTACAAAGACAGTTTTTATATAGAAAACTGTCTTACAAAGACACTTTTCTTATAGGAAACTGTCTTACAAAGACACTTTTCTTATAGAAAACTGTCTTGCAAAGACACTTTTCTTATAGAAAACTGTCTTACAAAGACACTTCTTATAGAAAACTGTCTAACAAATACACTTTTTATATAGAAAACTGTCTTATTAAGACTGTCTTAAAAATACTGTTTTGATATAGAAACATGTCTAACAAAGACACTTTCATATAAAAAACTTTCTTACAAAGACTCTTTTAATGTAGAAAACTGTCTTACAAAGACAGTTTTTATATAGAAAACTGTCTTACAAAGACAGTTTTTATATAGAAAACTGTCTTACAAAGACAGTTTTTATATAGAAAACTGTCTTACAAAGACAGTTTTTATATAGAAAACTGTCTTACAAAGACAGTTTTTATATAGAAAACTGTCTTACAAAGACAGTTTTTATATAGAAAACTGTCTTACAAAGACAGTTTTTATATAGAAAACTGTCTTACAAAGACAGTTTTTATATAGAAAACTGTCTTACAAAGACAGTTTTTATATAGAAAACTGTCTTACAAAGACAGTTTTTATATAGAAAACTGTCTTACAAAGACAGTTTTTATATAGAAAACTGTCTTACAAAGACAGTTTTTATATAGAAAACTGTCTTACAAAGACAGTTTTTATATAGAAAACTGTCTTACAAAGACAGTTTTTATATAGAAAACTGTCTTACAAAGACAGTTTTTATATAGAAAACTGTCTTACAAAGACACTTTTTTATATAGAAAACTGTCTTACAAAGACACTTTTTTATATAGAAAACTGTCTTACAAAGACAGTTTTTATATAGAAAACTGTCTTACAAAGACAGTTTTTATATAGAAAACTGTCTTACAAAGACAGTTTTTATATAGAAAACTGTCTTACAAAGACAGTTTTTATATAGAAAACTGTCTTACAAAGACAGTTTTTATATAGAAAACTGTCGTACAAAGACAGTTTTTATATAGAAAACTGTCTTACAAAGACAGTTTTTATATAGAAAACTGTCTTACAAAGACAGTTTTTATATAGAAAACTGTCTTACAAAGACAGTTTTTATATAGAAAACTGTCTTACAAAGACAGTTTTTATATAGAAAACTGTCTTACAAAGACAGTTTTTATATAGAAAACTGTCGTACAAAGACAGTTTTTATATAGAAAACTGTCTTACAAAGACAGTTTTTATATAGAAAACTGTCTTACAAAGACAGTTTTTATATAGAAAACTGTCTTACAAAGACAGTTTTTATTTAGAAAACTGTCTTACAAAGACAGTTTTTATTATATAAATATATTATATAGAAAACTGTCTTACAAAGACAGTTTTTATATAGAAAACTGTCTTACAAAGACAGTTTTTATATAGAAAACTGTCTTACAAAGACAGTTTTTATTTAGAAAACTGTCTTACAAAGACAGTTTTTATATAGAAAACTGTCTTACAAAGACAGTTTTTATATAGAAAACTGTCTTACAAAAACACTTTTCTTATAGAAAACTGTCTTACAAAGACACTTTTCTTATAGAAAACCAAAGACAGTTTTTATATAGAAAACTGTCTTCCAAAGACACTTTTTATATAGAAAACTGTCTTCCAAAGACACTTTTTATATAGAAAAATGTCTTACAAAAACACTTTTTATATAGAAAAATGTCTTACAAATACACTTTTTATATAGAAAAATGTCTTACAAATACACTTTTTGTATAGAAAACTCTTTTACAGAGACACTTTTTATATAAAAAACTGTCTTACTAAGACACTTTTCATATAGAAAGCTGTCTTTGTAAGCCACTTTTCATAGAGAAAACACGAACTACACTTTTATAACACCAAACATTTAAATAACACCAAACATTTACTTTTAAGTTAGAATGTTAATATTAGCTAAAGCTTTTTATTTAAGAGTACGTCTGCTTCTTGGTCGCTTTGTGTGAGAGCAGAAGAGGCAAGAAGTTGCTTCTATTAAATACAGAGCTTAATTATGGAAAGCTATAAAAAATAGACAAGAGTTAAGAGAATTAAAATCAGACACTCTTAAATAAAACTTGCTTGTTGCTCAGGTAAGTTTCATAAAAAAGCATTTTAAATATACTATTTTATTATGGAGGAAGTTTTCCTCCTGTTTGTTGTTTTCTTCTATGACTTTTGTATTTAATAAATCCGTAAAATTTACAAATTTTTTCGTTAAAATATTTGACCTCAATGACATCGAAATGAACAGGCATATGAAACTAATTTATTACATAAATTACATCTAATTATATCTACTACTCAGGCAATATGTTTTTCTAAGACAGTTTCTATATACAAAATTTAATTGTAAGACAGTTTCCTATATGAAAAGTGTCCCTGTAGGACAGTTTTCTTTTAAAAGTGTCTTTGTAAGACAGTTTTCTATATGAAGATAGTCTTTGTAAGACTGTTTGTTATATGAAAAGTGCCTTTGTAAGACAGTTTTCCATATGAAAATTGTCTTTGTAAGACAGTTTTCTATATGAAAACAGTCTTTGTAAGACAGTTTTCTATATGAAAACAGTCTTTGTAAGACAGTTTTCTATATGAAAACAGTCTTTGTAAGAAAGACAGTTTTCTATATGAAAACAGTCTTTGTAAGAAAGACAGTTTTCTATATGAAAACAGTCTTTGTAAGACAGTTTTCTATATGAAAACAGTCTTTGTAAGACAGTTTTCTATATGAAAAGTGTCTTTGTAAGACAGTTTTCTATATGAAAACAGTCTTTGTAAGACAGTTTTCTATATGAAAAGTGTCTTTGTAAGACAGTTTTCTATATGAAAAGTGTCTCAGTAAAACAGTTTTCTATATGAAAAGTGTCTTTGTAATACAGCTTTCTATATGAAAGATGTCATTTGAAGGCAGTTTCTTTTACAAAGCGTGAGTTTCAAATAATTTGTATTTATTAGTTCTTTAACTTATTTTACCAAACAAAAAGTCTTGTAAACTTTTTCTTAGTTTTACTCTATTTACTTAAAATTTCTCGTATTTTCTATATTTAAAGCCAACCAAAAGAAAAAATGTCACTAACTCCTTGTTTATTGTCACAATTTAAACTCGTTTTAGTTGTTGCATCTTTATAGTGCATTTTGGCTTACATGCAATTATCATTAAATCTTGGCGTGGTCCATTGAAACTGACCACAAAAGGTTGTCTTTGCTGTTGTTGCTCTGTTGCACGTTTCGTTTTTGCATAAGTTTATAAAGTTTTTTTTTGTGTTAACCGCACAACATTAAACCAGTTTAAAGGAGTGTCCAACAAAGTTTAATGAAATAAAATCAAAACTAAAGCATTTCTCTTTATGCTCTTTCAAGCCTTTAGAGGATTATTGTGGTTTATTTGAATTTTGTGGTTTTTGCTAGTGATTTTCACAAATCGACAGCTTTGGATAATTATAGATGTTGGGTTATTTAAATCAATTGGGAGAATCATTTGCCAGAGGAATTGAGCAACTATAATACACTGGGTGTTTCTGTGTTTCACCGATTGATTTGTGAAAATAATATGTGGTTTATTAAGATAATTTGCAAAACGAGGACAAAACAGTTACATTTAATCAACAAATTTTACACCAATATTTGAAGAACCTTTAAAATTATAGAATCTAGATTCCTTGTAATGTATTTAACAATTCCAGCATATAAACTGATTTTATTTGAAACTTCTCTTCATTCTAACACTTCCAGCATTTTGCTCATATAACTTGCTGGTTTTATTTTGCCATACGCTATTTGCTCCTTCTAGTAATTAAGTATTTCATCACACTGAAAACAACCTTGAACTTTTATTGCATACTTGCAGCAAACGATTTACTTAACATCTACCATACTTAAACAACATTTTTTCTCATTTGCAATAGCATTACCTTGTTTCTGGTTTATTACCACAAGTTTAAATCATGATTTGACTTGCATTTTTGCACAACAGGTGCAATCTCTACATATAAAATCAAATACACTTCATGGTACTTTTATAGCAAGACATTGCTTGCCACAGCATCACAATATGCTGTTGTTGGATATACTCAACTCCACACCCATGTGGCATCCAAAAAGGGGGAGCTTCTGTTTCTTATGTTTATGGGATAAACATTCATACATTTCTCTCGAAGGTACAATATTTAATACTTGAGATTGTTTTCCATTTTAAGTTAAATAAGTAAAGTATTTCATAAGAATGCAATTTTATTTTTGCAGCTGTTGTTTCAATGCATGTCCAAGCATGTCAGATTTAAAGAAAGTGTAACAAAAATTTAAGTACTGTTTAATGATCTAAAAGAAAAAATCTTAAGAAATAAACTTGAACACAGTAAAAAGGGATGCAAAATAAAAAACAAGTTTTCAGGACTTGTTTTAATGATTTCCACAAAAATTTATTATACACAAAACGAAAGAGTTCAGACAAAAACTTATAAAAATCAAAAAAAAAACTTTATTATCACAGTTTTTAATTTTTAGTTACTGCTATAAAACAGTCTTGCAAAGACAGTTTTCTATAGGAAAGCAGTCTTTCAAAGACAGTTTTCTATAGGAAAACAGTCTTTGAAAGACAGTTTTCTATAGGAAAACAGTCTTTGAAAGACAGTTTTCTATAGGAAAACAGTCTTTGAAAGACAGTTTTCTATAGGAAACCAGTCTTTGAAAGACAGTTTTCTATAGGAAAACAGTCGTTAAAAGACAGTTCTATAGGAAAACAGTCTTTGAAAGACAGTTTTCTATAGGAAAACAATCTTTGAAAGATCATATTTCTATAGGAAAACAGTCTTCGTAAGGTTTTCTTTATTGAGAATTTCATCTAACGACAGTTTCTTCATAAAAAGTTGCCTTATTGGTCTTTTGTTTGCTAACGATTTGTTTAGACATAAGTTTTGTCAAAAAGTTTTAATTTTAAGTAAATTTTAAAATGTTTGTAACTGAAGTCTTTCGTTTTATCAAACACCCTAGTAGACTTGCAGTTATGTCTCATAAGTCTTTTGTTTTTTAACGATTTATTTAAACATTTGTGGGTTGTAATACACCAGAAAGTAAGCTGATTAATTTAATAATTTTTTTATATTAAAAAAAAATTATGTTTTTAAGCTTTAATACCTTTAGATTTATAGTTTGTTTTTATAATTTAATTTCATTTAGTTTAGATGAATCGTTGTAAAGTTAAAGTAAACACTATAAACCGGTTACCGGCTTTAAAAGTTGTTACAACTAAAAAAGAACCTTTCTAAAGATTGTTGGCTTTAAATCTTTTTTTCCAAGTTGATAAACCACTTTTTTCACTATTGGTTTGTAGTTGTTTTTTCTTTTTATAAAAACATCATAAAAAAAACAGTCATGTTCAGGCTTTAAAAGTGTCTAAAGCCAGTTAGGGTTTCAAGAAGAAAAAAATGCATTTTATATTTTGTTATACAAAAACCAAGAAAATAAAAAAACCTTAAGACCCTTTTTTGTGTGTTTGAACCATTACAACTTTTTTGATTTTAAAACTTTAGTTTGCTCGTTTCAGTTAAACTGACGCCTTTAAGTTGCTGGTAGCTTCTTTTTCATTTTATGTTTAAGATTACAGGTATGTCAGTGTGTGTTTGTTGGCTTTTGTGGTGTTTTTATGCTTATTTTATTTTAAGGCCATATTTGTTTGGCTTTATGCCTCTCTGACTGTCCGTCAATCAGTCTGTCCTTCTGTCTTTCTGTTTGTTTGTCTACTGCTGCGTATTTCTTATAACCATATAGACAAACATACAAGTTTAAATGACAAAGCACGCTTCATTGGAAATTGTTTACAATGGAGCTGAAGACACTAAAGAAAATGTACACAAAAAAAAATTTAAAAATAAACATAAAAATAAAGTTCTTGCTGGAGTTTTATAACATGACTGGCACAAGTTTGAAAACATAACAAATGAACCAACAACATAACAAGCCACAAAAAAAACTTGAAATCTTTACCAGTGTTCAAACAATAGAAGTTTCTTGGAACACACTACAGCCCAGCATATTAGGTAAAGGTTAAAAATACAAACAATAACTTATCTTAGATATTAAAGACTTCAGTCTGTCTTGAAAAGACATTTTTCTATATAGAAAACTGTCTTGAAAAGACATTTTTCTATATAGAAAACTGTCTTGAAAAGACATTTTTCTATATAGAAAACTGTCTTGAAAAGACATTTTTCTATATAGAAAACTGTCTTGAAAAGACATTTTTCTATATAGAAAACTGTCTTGAAAAGACATTTTTCTATATAGAAAACTGTCTTGAAAAGACATTTTTCTATATAGAAAACTGTCTTGAAAAGACATTTTTCTATATAGAAAACTGTCTTGAAAAGACATTTTTCTATATAGAAAACTGTCTTGAAAAGACATTTTTCTATATAGAAAACTGTCTTGAAAAGACATTTTTCTATATAGCAAACTGTCTTGAAAAGACATTTTTCAATATAGCAAACTGTCTTGAAAAGACATTTTTCATATAGAAAACTGTCTGGAAAAGACATTTTTCATATAGAAAACTGTCTGGAAAAGACATTTTTCATATAGAAAACTGTCTGGAAAAGACATTTTTCATATAGAAAACTGTCTTGAAAAGACATTTTTCATATAGAAAACTATCTTGAAAAGAAATTTTTCTTTACAGAAAACTGTCTTGAAAAGACATTTTTCATATAGAAAACTGTCTTACAAAGACATTTTTCATATAGAAAACTGTCTTGAAAAGACATTTTTCATATAGAAAACTGTCTTGAAAAGACATTTTTCATATAGAAAACTGTCTTGAAAAGACATTTTTCATATAGAAAACTGTCTTACAAAGACATTTTTCATATAGAAAACTGTCTTGAAAAGACATTTTTCATATAGAAAACTGTCTTGAAAAGACATTTTTCTATATAGAAAACTGTCTTGAAAAGACATTTTTCTATATAGAAAACTGTCTTGAAAAGACATTTTTCTATATAGAAAACTGTCTTGAAAAGACATTTTTCTATATAGAAAACTGTCTTGAAAAGACATTTTTCTATATAGAAAACTGTCTTGAAAAGACATTTTTCTATATAGAAAACTGTCTTGAAAAGACATTTTTCTATATAGAAAACTGTCTTGAAAAGACATTTTTCTATATAGAAAACTGTCTTGAAAAGACATTTTTCTATATAGAAAACTGTCTTGAAAAGACATTTTTCTATATAGAAAACTGTCTTGAAAAGACATTTTTCTATATAGCAAACTGTCTTGAAAAGACATTTTTCATATAGAAAACTGTCTGGAAAAGACATTTTTCATATAGAAAACTGTCTGGAAAAGACATTTTTCATATAGAAAACTGTCTGGAAAAGACATTTTTCATATAGAAAACTGTCTGGAAAAGACATTTTTCATATAGAAAACTGTCTGGAAAAGACATTTTTCATATAGAAAACTGTCTGGAAAAGACATTTTTCATATAGAAAACTGTCTTGAAAAGACATTTTTCATATAGAAAACTATCTTGAAAAGAAATTTTTCTTTACAGAAAACTGTCTTGAAAAGACATCTTTCATATAGAATACTGTCTTGAAAAGACATTTTTCATATAGAAAACTGTCTTGAAAAGACATTTTTCATATAGAAAACTGTCTTGAATAGACATTTTTCATATAGAAAACTGTCTTACAAAGACATTTTTCATATAGATAACTGTCTTGAAAAGACATTTTTCATATAGAAAACTGTCTTGAAAAGACATTTTTCATATAGAAAACTGTCTTACAAAGACATTTTTCATATAGAAAACTGTCTTACAAAGACATTTTTCATATAGAAAACTGTCTTGAAAAGACATTTTTCATATAGAAAACTGTCTTGAAAAGACATTTTTCATATAGAAAACTGTCTTGAAAAGACATTTTTCATATAGAAAACTGTCTTACAAAGACATTTTTCATATAG
This sequence comes from Calliphora vomitoria, assembly GCA_942486065.2. Lineage (NCBI taxonomy): Eukaryota > Metazoa > Arthropoda > Insecta > Diptera > Calliphoridae > Calliphora > Calliphora vomitoria. The sequence continues at coordinate 120,080,106 of OW818031.2, forward strand.
AAAACTGTCTTGAAAAGACATTTTTCATATAGATAACTGTCTTGAAAAGACATTTTTCATATAGAAAACTGTCTTGAAAAGACATTTTTCATATAGAAAACTGTCTTGAAAAGACATTTTTCATATAGAAAACTGTCTTGAAAAGACATTTTTCATATAGAAAACTGTCTTGAAAAGACATTTTTCTTATAGAAAACTGTTTTGAAAAGACACATGTTTTTGTTCTCAAAAATTTCCACTCCCTTTGGGTAGTAGCCTATTCACCCAGTCTTGACTACTGCACTCTTTCAGTTTTTTTAGTAAATTCCCTGGTCTCTATAGAGCTGGCCATAGAAAAACAGACAAACTGGCTTTAGTATTAGAGACAAGAAAATAAAAATAATATATATTAAAGAAATAACAATTTTTGGCGTGTTTTCATGTTAAAGAAACTTTTAATATAAAGCAGACACTAAAGTGTCTTGTAATAAAAAACATTCTTCTAAGGAAAAATAACAACAAAATTCAAATAAAATATAGGTGTGGTAAACGGGTTTACTGTAAGTCCAAAAAAAACACAAAAAAAAACATTTTTCAAAAACAAAATATTATTTTATTAAAAGAAAATATTTTTTTTATTAAATATCAAACAAATTTTCTAAAACACTTGACTTTTTTTTCATATTACAAGTGTTTTTTCTTTTCACTAAACAATTTCCCTGAATTATTTTAATTTCATTCATTTTTAAATAAATATTTCCAAATTAAAACACAATTCCAAAAACGTACAGGTACCTAAGAACCTGTACCTTTTTTCCATATCTTATCATTAGAATAATATTTTTTTATTTATTTTCACTACGTTTTTCTTACGATAAATATTATTGTTTATGTACAATTTAGTTTTCTTTCTTTATTTATTTCCATAACACACAAATAGCGGATATATTCTTATAGCAAATAACTCTGTTGTTTGCGGCTACAAAAACTCTCCATTTAAATCCCCCCACACTAACTTTTAGACACGTTTATATATTAAAATATCCTGTTTGTTTGTGCACAAAAGGTAAATAATGTTTATTTATGTTTGTTTTTCTTTATTTATCATCAAACGTGTTTAGAATTTCAAAATAGTAAATGTAAAATAAATTTTTAATGAAAATAAAAATGTGTTAGAAAACTGTCTTTTAAAGACACTTTTCATATAGAAAACTAAATTAAAAAAATAATTTTCATTAAGAAATCTAACTTAAAAACACTATTTTCATAGAAAAGTAACTTACAAAGACAATATTCCTATAGAAAACTACCTCACAAAGGCTGATTTCAAATAGAAAACTTCTTACATATGTAGACACTTCTCATATCTACAAGTAAGGGACCTATATTCCGCTGTGCCGAATCATATATATCCTTTACTTTAAAGTAAATAATGCCAAATCATCGTAAACAGATTGCCGCTGGAACAACGCTACAAAATTATAGAAATTTACTTTAAAAATCAGTCATCGATTCGCACAACTCAGAGCCTGATGTTTTATCGCTAAATTGTGTTGGCTTAACGGGTTTGTTAATAAACGAAATTTCCGCATATGGCATGAGTATAGACTTAATTAGTTCATGAACGAACTTGTTCAATTGTACGATTCACTTGACTGAGCTAAATGAACTAACTCAAGTCTTTGCGTTCACTTAGTTCAAGTTTTATAGAAAACTGTCTTTGCAAAACTGTTTTCCTATAGAAAACTGTCTTTTAAAGAGTGTTTTCCTATAGAAAACTGTCTTTTAAAGACTGTTTTCCTATAGAAAACTGTCTTTTAAAGACTGTTTTCCTATAGAAAACTGTTTTTTAAAGACTGTTTTCCTATAGAAAACTGTCTTTTAAAGACTGTTTTCCTATAGAAAACTGTATTTTAAAGACTGTTTTCTTATAGAAAACTGTCTTTCAAAGACTGTTTTCTTATAGAAAACTGTCTTTCAAAGACTGTTTTCCTATAGAAAACTGTCTTCTGAAGACTGTTTTCCTATAGAAAACTGTCTTCTGAAGACTGTTTTCCTATAGAAAACTGTCTTTCAAAGACTGTTTTCTTATAGAAAACTGTCTTTCAAAGTCTGTTTTCTTATAGAAAACTGTCTTTCAAAGACTGTTTTCTTATAGAAAACTGTCTTTCAAAGACTGTTTTCTTATAGAAAACTGTCTTTCAAAGACTGTTTTCTTATAGAAAACTGTCTTTCAAAGACTGTTTTCTTATAGAAAACTGTCTTTCAAAGACTGTTTTCCTATAGAAAACTGTCTTTCAAAGACTGTTTTCCTATAGAAAACTGTCTATCAAAAACAGTTTTGAAAAGAAATTTTTCATATAGAAAACTGTCTTGAAAAGACACTTTTCATATAGAAAACTGTATTGAAAAGACTGTTTTCCTATAGAAAACTGTCTTTTAAAGACTGTTTTCCTATAGAAAACTGTCTTTTAAAGACTGTTTTCCTATAGAAAACTGTCTTTCAAAGACTGTTTTCCTATAGAAAACTGTCTTTCAAAGACTGTTTTCCTATAGAAAACTGACTTTCAAAGACTGTTTTCCTATAGAAAACTGTCTTTCAAAGACTGTTTTCCTATAGAAAATTGTCTGTTTTCCTATAGAAAACTGTCTTTTAAAGACTGTTTTCCTATAGAATACTGTCTTTCAAAGATTGTTTTCCTATAGAAAACTGTCTTTTAAATACTGTTTTCCTATAGAAAACTGTCTTTTAAAGACTGTTTTCCTATACAAAACTGTCTTTTAAAGACTGTTTTCCTATAGAAAACTGTCTAAAGACTGTTTTCCTATAGAAAACTGTCTAAAGACTGTTTTCCTATAGAAAACTGTCTAAAGACTGTTTTCCTATAGAAAACTGTCTTTTAAAGACTGTTTTTCTTTGAAACACAGTTTTCTATAGGAAAACAATCTTTAAAAGACAATTTTCAAAGACTATTTTAATATTGTTCTATAGAAAACTACTTTATTGTTGCAGATCTCTACATTAGCTCTTGTTATTGAATATTTTTTTATATTGATACTGTACTGTACTTTTTTTCTATTGATCAAAATTTAAATCTATTAATGACAACAGACATACACTTTGCAGAATCCTTACTATACAAAAATATATATTGTGCATTTCACTTTTAAATTATTCCACAATTTGCATTGAATTGTCATAGAATTCAGTCAATGAAAACTGTACCTCGTTTTTGGCAAACAACTCCGCACAAACTCTATTGTCATTACAACAATGACTCACAACAATTAATAACTCCAACAAAATGATACAATCTTAACTACAAAAACGCAAAATATATAATAAAAATCTAACTTGCTACAAGATTATACAAAATATTCCACTACCTGCTCAAACTCAAATTAAAATAAAAACAAAATCCTGAGTCATGTCTCGACATGCACAGACAAAACTCTATATACAACTCAACAACATCTCATAAATAATTCGTCACACATACAAAACGAAAACGAAAAAAGGATCAGGATTTTAAACAACAAAAGAAAAAAGGATCTGAAAGGTTGGTTGGCAGTTTCAGTTTATTATTTCTGTTTGTTTTTTTCTTTAAACTCAAAATCCGTAATTGTTGAACACTTGTACGAGCAAAATTTAAAAAGGTACAGGACTAAAATAATAAATTGCTCTGTTGTTGTACAATTTTTGTAACGTATTTTTTGTTTAACTTTTGTCTAACTACTCTCGTTGAAGGTTACTTAATTTATATTAATTTTGCATTTTCAAGAATGAATTTTAAATTTTAGGTTAAAGCAGGTAGTTTTGGTCTAAGTATTTGAGTAAATGTTATTTTAATGGTTTTTTGGGAAAAACGTCTAAGCGACCTGTAACCACTGGGGTTTTTCTAGAGAATTTTGGAAAATTCAGTTAGATTTTGTTGGCTGGAGTTTATCACGTGTATGGGTAAGTTTTTTTTCGTACTTGTCTGTTAGTTTTTGGGAAAACTTTATGGGACAGTTAGTGGTGTTAAATTGTGTCCTGTAGTGTTTATTTTTGTTTGGCAAAAGATTTATTGTCGTTGCCAGGGTAGGGGGTAGGCTATAGCAATGTTGTACGTGAGCTGTGGTAGGAGATTTGTTGTTTTTTCTTATAGTTTTTCCTAAGGAAGAAGTAGTAGGTTTAAGGAAGTTTTTAAAAATTAACACCAAATAATTTCTTACAAGGAAACAGGTTGTTAGTGAGAAGGAATTGTACATGTTTGGTCGGAAATGCATTCTTGGAATTTAGATTTTAACCGAATTGCGCCTTGTCTGAGAAAATGGCTTTAAGAAATAGAAAAATTTTAATTTTCAATTTAGAAACTTTTCAATTTGGAAACACTGAATTGGAGCTATTACTCCATGAAGATTGTTGTAAAATACAACAAGAGCTTGCAAAATCATTGGGACCTACTCAAGCAGCAGTTTTCAACCAAAAGTAGGTAGGTTGAGTTCCACACTAACTGATGTCAAGAGACCTTGAAAAAGTGCTCGAGATGAAATATGTATCCATTACGATAACCTGAAGCGTAAGAGATGGTAGGTGAAGCCCGTCCTACCAGCCGAGTCTACAACAATGCCAAATATCCATGGCGCTAAGGTAATTCTCTGTAGTTGGTGGGACCAAAAGGGTCCAATCTATTATTACCTGCTTAAGTCTGAGCCGATCATTACAGTGAACCTTTACCGAATGCAACTGTTTCATTTGAAGCGAACATTGGCCGAAAAATGCCCAGAATATGCGGCCAGACATGAAACCGTAATATTCCATAATGACAACGCTCGGCAACATGTTGCAATGACTATTAAAAAGTATGTAGAATGAAGTTGATGGGAAGTTTTACTCACCTGCTTTATAGTCCAGACAGTGGCCAACAACTACTTGATTCGATCGATGCAGAACGCTTTATCTGAGAACACTTTGGAACAGAGTATCCGATATTGGCTTGATTCGTTCTTGGCCTAAAAAGATGAGGAAAAAGTTTGTTACAGAAACTTTTTCTATATAGAAAAGTTTGTTTTCCATATAGAAAAGTTTGTTTCTATATAGAAAAGTATGTTACAGAAACTTTTCTCTATAGAAACGTTTGTTTTCGAAACTTTTCTATATAGAAAAGTTTGTTGCAGAAACTTTTCTATATAGAAAAGTTAGTTTTCGAAACTTTTTCTATATAGAACAGATCTCTATAGAAAAGTTTGTTACAGAAACTTTTTCTATATAGAAAAGTTTTTTACAGAAACTTTTCTCTATAGAAAAGTTTTTTACAGAAACTTTTCTCTAAAGAAAATTTTGTTACAGAAACTTTTCTCTATAGAAAATTTTGTTACAGTAACTTTTCTCTATAGAAAAGTTTTTTACAGAAACTTTTCTCTATAGAAAAGTTTGTTACAGAAACTTTTCTCTAAAAAAAAGTTTGTTACAGAAACTTCTTCTATATAGAAAAGTTTGTTACAGAAACTTTTTCTATATAGAAAAGTTTGTTACAGAAACTTTTTCTATATAGAAAAGTTTGTTACAGAAACTTTTTCTATATAGAAAAGTTTGTTACAGAAACTTTTTCTATATAGAAAAGTTTGTTACAGAAACTTTTTCTATATAGAAAAGTTTGTTACAGAAACTTTTTCTATATAGAAAAGTTTGTTACAGAAACTTTTTCTATATAGAAAAGTTTGTTACAGAAACTTTTTCTATATAGAAAAGTTTGTTACAGAAACTTTTTCTATATAGAAAAGTTTGTTACAGAAACTTTTTCTATATAGAAAAGTTTGCTACAGAAACTTTTTCTATATAGAAAAGTTTGTTACAGAAACTTTTTCTATATAGAAAAGTTTGTTACAGAAACTTTTTCTATATAGAAAAGTTTGTTACAGAAACTTTTTCTATATAGAAAAGTTTGTTACAGAAACTTTTTCTATATAGAAAAGTTTGTTACAGAAACTTTTTCTATATAGAAAAGTTTGTTACAGAAACTTTTCTCTATAGAAAAGTTTGTTAGAGAAACTTTTCTATATAGAACAGTTTTCTAACGAAACTTGTCTCTAAAGAAAAATTTGTTATCGAAACTTTTCTCTAAAGAAAAGTTTGTTATCGATAATAATTTGTAGAGAGATGAGTGTTATCGACAATTTTCTCTTTACAAAATTATGTTGTCGATAATTTTCTGTTAAGAAAAGTTTATTGTCCAGACTTTTCCTTATAGAAAAGTTTCTTTGTAACTTGTTGCTGTAGAAAATATTGTGGAAAATTTTCTATAAACAAATTTGTTATTAAAAATTCTCTACAGCAAATTAAAGGCCAGAGAAGAATATATTGAAACTAAAGATTGATGGAGAAACATAATGAAAACAATAAAGATATTTGTAAACCGAGTCTTTATATCTTATATCTTTAACAATTGAGCTTTAAAAAGTCTCACTCAAGCTTATTTTTATAGAGCACATATTGAAAGCCTTCTATTATTACTCTTTGGCATTAAAATTCATAGTCATGCAATGATTCTCTTTAGACAGTTCGATTAACGATCTAGCGGAGAGTCATTTAAAAACAATTAAACAGCAACTTAAACCACTTGTTCATATGGCTGTTTAGTTTTGAAAAAAACTATTAATGAATGAAAAACAAACCAAAACAATGTTAAAGCAATGACCAAAACAAGTATTGGTAAATATAAAAGATCATTGATCTTATAAATTCTAAAGGGAGTTTAGAAAAAACAAAACTCTGCTTAATACAACAAACCCCCTTTACATATTATGGAGATTGTATAATAAAAGAAAATTCTCGATATTCTTATGAGATTGTTTTTATATTACTAAAACACCACTAAAAACCTCTTTTTAGCCTTTAAGGCTTTAAAAATATCTTAAATTAAACATTAATTTAAAGAAACCCTTAAAATTTTTATATTTTTTCTTAATTCTAAGTGGAATTTTATCAGTTTCAAAAAAAAAACTATTAAATCTCTACTTAAAGATCAAATTACCAGTAAAAGAAACTAAAAAAAAAAATCTCCCCTGCAGAGTTTTAATTTAAAATTTTATTTTAAAACCTTAAAACAGGTAGAATTTTTGTTTAAACTACAGCAAACAAATGAAAACTCAAAAAGAGACTTTTTCACAAAACAAACAAGCAAGAGCATAACTGAGAGTTTTAAACTAAGGTTTAAAAAAAAAACACCTGCCTGAAAACCTATTGCTATTGGTGGTGGCTCTTAAACAAAGAGAGTGTGCACTTAAACCGGAGAGTAAATTCTAAGCACTACTTAGGGAGAGCTGGCAGTATATAAGGCTGTAAAACTCTAGAAAAGAGCACAGTTTATAAACTAACGTTAAACAAGTAACAAGTCTTTAAATTTACTTTAACAAAAACTAAAAAATATATTTCCAATAAAAATGGCTTTTATGTCTCGTGAATATAAATTCGAAACCACCATTAGCATGCACAAAAAAGATCAACACACCATGGCCATGCGCAGCCTGAAAAAGCTGGTCAAACCTTTATTGCGTTTGGTGAAAAAGAAACAATTGCTGAAAAAAACTCTGGCTGAAATACAACAAAACACCTACAACTCCAGCTTGGAAGATATGCGCAAAGATCCCGTTTCCCTCAATGCTGTGGAGGATAATGTAGCCAATGAGGCTTTGGAGCAAAGAATCTTTAGTGAAATTAGACAGTGTCCCACCAATGCTGCGGTAATTGTTCAACAGGGCCAGCAACAGCAAGTGGTAGCGGTTCAACAACAACAAAATTTTATACCCGTACACTTTGCCCGCACCAATAGCGGCACCTTCTTCTGGACCTCCATGGACACGGCCAAACAGCAAGAACTACAAATGAGAAATCAATTGGATAGATGGGCCCAAGCTTAAGTTTGTCTACTTTTCATGCAGTTAGCAGAAAAATAACAAACAAAACAAAAAATCCTGTTGGTAGCAGCTTTAATTAAACAATATTTTCCCTGACATTCAGGGAAAAATTTGCTTTAGTTTTTCTTTTTTTTTTTTTAAATATTTTGTGTGTAAGCAAAAATCAGTGATATTAGTTTTTTTAGGGTTGATTTTTTCGTTTAAAGAAAAATATTACTTTTAGGAAAAAAAATTAATAGAAAATTATTTAAATTATGTTTGTAACAATAATTGATATTCAATTTATTAGCTAAATATTAGTTTTATAACACGCCGCATATTTTTGTATGTGTAATTTATTGTGATTGTATTTTTTTATATATATATAATTAATAATGATCATTGTCTTCCTGTAGTTTTTAGGGCCTTTTTTAGTTTTAGTTAAAAATCAATTGTCTTCCATATAAAAATAGATTTATATATATATAATTAATATATTTAAGGGGTTTTTATTATTTAAGCACAAGAAAATAAATGACAAAATTGTTAAGAAAATAAAATAACAATTTATTGAAAAAAAAAAAAAATTATCATGACTTTTTATTTATTTAAAGAAAAAAACAGTTTTTACCAACAAATTTCAGATTTTGTTATTTCCAACAAAAAAAAAAAACTAAAAAATATTGAAAGAAAAATTTCAAACAAATAAATAATTTGTAGCAAATGTACACGTGATTTCAACAGCATGGTGCAATTGCACACACTATTTGACAGCTACTGACTTCTTTTCTCAATCCACAGACTTTGAAACATCGCCACGACAAAAACCGAAAAGGAAACATATCGTCCGAAGCTCTCGTTAGACCTAATAACCCTATTATTGAATCTGTTGATCAAAATTTAGCTGTACCCACTAAACAACATCTAACATTTAAATTAAAATGTTTCAAACGAAATGGCGAAAAGGTATTTTTTATCGGATACTGAGTTAAAAAAAATACTCAGTACAAGTAAAGAAAGTAATGAAGAATGTGAAGTTTTGATGAGGAACTTTCAGACAACATAAACAAATTCTTGAAACTCCAGCACTATTTTGTGACATGGCTAGACAGAATAAATGTGGCGTAGTCCAGTGTCACACATATGTGTCCGATGAGGCAGTCTATGTGTTAAAGAAAAGTAACTTGGAATAATTTTTTCGACCTTTTTAATTTTTTTTATAAAGGGTGTCTCAGTAAGAATGCACTTTTTCATTTTAAAATAAAAACACGTAGTTTTTGAGATAGTTATCATATTTTTTTTTGGATTGTAAAGAAGACATGCTTCTATTAAGTATGGAATAAAATATCCGTCAAATGGCTCTGATGACAGGTTATTAATCTATTCATGAAATTTTCAATGACTTTTTCACAGAGATGTGGCTGTATCTTAACAATGGCGCGTCCGGAGTTTAGCTCAGGAATTGTTGCTGGTTTATTCGCGTATACCGGAGACTTCACAAAACCCCAAAGAAAAAAAATCGTACGATGTTAAATCGAATGATCTTGGTGGCCAGTTGACATCAGAATTTCTTAAGATAATTTGATCTGGAAATCGTTGCTGCAATAAATCGATTGTTGCATGCGCCATCTTGCTGAAACCATATGCCTTCCAGTTGAGGCCACAACCACTCCGTTGTCATGTTCCTTTAACAAATGCCCTTCCCAATCACTGCAATTTGGCCTAATTTAAAAAAAGAGTAACGCCCAATCACGCCGCCTGACCAAAATCTGCAACAGATAATTGCTTGTTGTAGGTGCATTTGTTTCTTATGGATAGCATGATAATTTTCAAAGCCCCAAATTCGACAATATTGTGTAGTCACGAAGCCATTCAGATTCAAATGTATTTTTTCGATCCTTTTTTCGATCCTTATTGTCCATGTTAATGACTCAGTAATCCAGATATAAAACCAAAATAGGTAAGATACAGAGGTAGTTAAGGTTTTATGCTTATAACTCAGCCATTTTTTGGCCAATTTTCCCGAGTTTGAATAGTAGCCAAAGCAGGATTGTAGCAGATATATTGATGTATCAATCATATATGCATGTTGTTTGTGGCCTTTATAAAGTTGATTTCAACATACAGACGGACAGGCAGACATGACTATAGCGACTCCTCTATTTATAAAAATACAAAAGATATATACTTTATGGAGTCGCATATGAAAAATGTAGAAATTACAAATGAAAATTCCACCCATGGTGAAGGGTATAATAATAAATGAATTGCCAAATTATGTTCAGAGTTCTCATAGTTCTTTACTTGTGTAAATTTTATTTAAATTATAGCCTCAGTCGTAAGTCTTTATGTAGTTCATATTTATCGTCAATCGTAGCCCTACCGTATTTTTAAATTCAGGCAAAATTCTACCTTCAATCATATTTATAAAGCTTAATTCTACACTTTAATTCATGTGTTTATTCGGCCTATTATTTGCATCTCTTGGGAGCTCTGTGTACTTCAATTCATTTTGTTGCCCAATTTTTGACTCTATCAGAGCTATTTTTGTAGTATAGCTTGAGCTTCAATAACTTTGAGTAATCTAATTTTACCAATAAATAAGAAAGAGTTCTACCACATTTTGATCTTTATGTGTCACAATATTAGCTTCTGTCTGAGGTTTTTATGTAGTTAAATTTTAGCTTCAATTGTCGGATTGGTAGATATTTTTGTTGGACCTTCCGTGGTTCAATTTTCACCACAATCGTTGGTATTTGTGTACGTAAACTTAAGCTTCAATCTTTGGTAATAATGTTCAATCTAAGCTTCAATCATAGATCGTTATGGAACTCAATTTTAGCTTCAATGTTAAGTATTTACCTCAATTTTTAGATTTAATCGTAGTTATTTATGAAGCTTAATCATAGCTTCAATCACAGGCGTTATGGAGTTCAAGTTTAGCTTCAATGGTAGGTCTTATCTAGTTAAATTTTAGTTTCATTCGTAAGTCTTTATGTAGTCTAATTTTAGCTTCAATCGCAGGGTTTTATGAAGCTCAATTGTATGTCTTTATATATGTAATATTTAGCTTCAAGCATAGGTTTTTATATAGTCCAATTTTCGCTCTTTATGTTATTCAATTTTAGGTTTATATAGGAGATTTTTGGCTTCAATCGTAGGTATGTGTATATAGTTAAACTATAGCTTCAATCGCAGGTCTTTATCTAGCTCAATTTTAGCTCCAATCGCAGGTTTTTATTTAGTTTAATTTTATTTTTGTTTGAGGTTCGTTATGGAGTTCAATTTTAGCCTCAATCGCAGGTATTTATAAAGTTCAATCTTGCTTTAATCATAGGCGTTATAGAGTTCAATTTTAGCTTCAATCATAAGTCGTTATGGACTTCAATTTTAGCTTCAATCATAGGTCTTTGTGAAGTCTCAGATGAGCTTTAATCACAAATCTTCATGTAGCCAAAGTCGAGTTTTAATCATACTATACGTATGATATGTATACCAAGATTAGTTTGAATCGTAGGTCTTGCTGTAGTCTAACCACCATTTTAATAAAAAGTTATTATATTTTTCAAAAGATTTTAAAACTAATTTTGTATGGGAATTTTTTAAACTTATTATAAATTCGAAAATTGTTTATGAATATTGGAGTTAGATAGGCTTCAATTGCAAGATTTCTGTAGTCTAAGCTGGGCATCAATCATCAATCTATGCTGAGCTTCGATTGCGGATCTTTGCAGTGTAAGATTAGCTTCGATCGTTGATGTTTTGTTAACGATCAACCGTAGGACTTTTTTAAGTATAAGTAAAGCTTCAATCGTAATTCATTAGCCGGCTCAGTTGAGCTGTAATAGCAAGTATTTATGTAGTCGAAATTGAGCGTTAGTCACAGGTCTTTATGTAGTTCATATATAAACATAATCATTAGACTGCAAGAAGTTACATTTCACACTCAATTGTTGGTCTCTATGTATTTTAAATTAAGCCGCAATTGTGGGTTATTATGTAGTTCAATTGTAACTTCAATTATAAGTCTTTATATACTTAATTAAACCTTCAATCAGTTTCATTTATATAGTAAAGAGTTACATTCAGTCGGTCTTTAATTTTAGCTTCAATCGTTTTTTTTGTGTTGGTCACTTGTACTTCAGTTTTAGCTTCTATAGTTGGTCCTTACGTAGCTCAGTTTTAGCTTCAATGCTTTTACCTTTAAGTAGTTCAGTTCTAGCTCCAGTCTTAGGTCTTTATGTAGCTCAATTTTAGCTTTAGTCGTAGATAAGTTTTAGATTCAATCGTGGGTCTTCAGTAGTTATATTTTAGCTTCAATCATTCGCCTCATTATAATTCAATTTTAGCTTCAATCATAGTTTTTTATGTAGTCAAATTTTTGCTTCAATCATTGGTCTTTATCTAGTTAAATTTTAGCATAAATCGTAAGTCTTTATCTAGTTCAATTTCAGCTTCAAGTGAAGGGTTTATTTAGTTCAATTTTAGCTTCAATCGTTGATCTTTATCTAGACGTTATGGAGTTCAATTTTATTTTCAATAGTAGGTATTTATAAAGTTCAATCATAGCTTCATTCATAGGCGTGATTGAGTTCAATCATAGCATTAATCATAGGTCGTTATGGAGTTTAATTTTAGCTTAGGTCGTAGGTCTCCATAAGGATAAATTTTCTTTTCAATCGTAGGTCTTTACAAGGATAAATTTTTGCTTCATTCGGGGATCTTTTATAGTTACATTGTTGCTTCAATCATGGGTCTTTTAGCTTCAATCTTAGGTATTTATATTATAACATTTGAGTTTCACTCATAGGACTATATTGAGTTTAATATTATCTCAAATCATAATGTATTTATATTTCATCTGCAATCGTAGGTCCTTATGCAGTTACATCTCTAAGCTGTAATATATCAGCTTCAATCATTGGTCTTTAAGGAGCTTATAATCCGCTTCAATTGTTGCTTTTTAAAGAGTTTTAATTCAAATTCAATCTTTGGTCTTTTCTAGTTGAATTTACCAAGTTTTTATTATGTTAGAGGTGTAAACATTACGATTTCTTTAAAATCACTCTATTCTGTTCTTTTCTTTATTGAACTAAAGTTTAATGCACTTGCTCTTCAAGACAACATTTTAAAATTTAACAACTTATAGCTTTACAAATCAACACGCTTCAAACATTAATAATTTAATTTTATTGCTTATTTTACTAGATAAATTTTAAGAAATCTATAAAAATAATTAATACAACAACCTCATAAACCCATAAATCCATCACACGTTTCCACCATATTACTGCCTGTATTACATTCATAATATTATTTTATACACAAGATTACAAAATTATTCTAAACATTAAAAAAAATAAAATATAAAAATTGTAAACATATGAGGCATAATTTTAAAGTCATTATGATTTTTTTTTTTTTTTTGTATAAATCTCTACATCATACTTTTTTTGTAATATAAAATATCTTAACAGCCAAACTATCATATAAATGAGCTGAGACCCCCTAATGAACCTTTAACTTTGAAATATCATTATAATTCCCCCTCTTGCTTTACAATTCATTTGTTTTTATGTAAAATTGTTTAGAAAAGACAAAAAAAAAAAAAAGAATAAATAAAATAGAAAGACAAACAGAAAAAATCATATGCATTGAATAGTTCTGTAATTTATTTGTAAAGCATTGTAAAATATACTGTAGAGTTTTATGTGCATTGAATTAATTTCCATTCTTTTAAAGTGCATGGATAGTCAAGTATTTATTGAACATTTTGAGCCCCTCTCTCTCTTTCACTAGTTCAATCTATCCTAACGATTGTTTTCTTTGGTATAGATTGTAAATTGTGGTGGTTCATAAAAGAGATTTGTAAAGAATAGAAAACTGTTTTGAAAAAAAAAGTGTTTGAATAATGTAATAGGGGAGCTAAATGGCAATGAAGTGAAGCTATGCATGAGTATTTGTAAAAATACTATGACAATGACTACTGAAACCATAAATACACTAAGAAAAATTTAAGGACAAAGTTAGAGAAATTTCAAAATAGTAGAGGCACAAATGAAGCCAAACTTAGACTATATAAAACTTACGGTTGAACCTCAATATAGACTGCATAAAGACCTGAAATTTAAGCACACTTAGCGTTTATAAAAACTCATGATTGAAGGCATATATAAGCTGTTTAAAGACTACGCTTAACAATAACTACCTAAAGGTTAAGCAATCACGCTAAACTTAAGCTACTTAAAGACTTTGGATTTCACCTCAACTGAGACTACATAAAGACCTGAGATTGAAGTTTAATTTAAGAAGACACGAAAACTTACGCTTGAAGACCAACAATTGGTGCTCAATTTATACTTCGTAAAGAGCTACAACTGAAGCTCAAGTAATACTACATGAAGAACAACGTTCGACGATCAACTTAGACTTCAAGATGACCAACGACTGAAGATTAACTTAGACTTCAAAAAGACCAACAATTTACACTTCGTAAAGAGCTACAATTAATGTCTAATTTAAAATTCGTAAAGAGCTACAATACAAGCTCAACTTAGACTTCAAGAAGACCAACGATTGAAGACTAATTTAGACTATATGAAGACCAACGATTGGAGATCAACTTAGACTTCAAGACGACCCACGATTGAAGCTCAAAAAGACCTACGATTGTAGCTGAAATTAAATTATTGATCTAATGTTTAACTATATAAGGCACAACGATTGCAGCCAAAATTGAACAACACAAGGACCTACGATTGAAGCTAAAACTTAGCTACAGAAAGACCTACGACTAACGAAAAAATTGAACTACAAAAAGACCTACGATTTAAGCTAAAAGTGAACTACAGAAAGACCAACGATTGAAGTCAAAATTGAACTATATAAAGACCTACGATTGAAGCTTAAATTGAACTACAGAAAGACCTGAAATTGAAGCTCGAATTAAACTACAGAAAGACCTACGATTGAAGCTAAAACTGAACTACAGAAAGACCTGAGATTGAAGCTAAAACTAAACTACGGAAAGACATACTATTGCAGCCAAAATTAAACAACAGAAGGACCTACGACTGAATCTAAAACTGAACTACAGAAAGACCTACGACTAATGAAAAAATTGAACTAAAAAAGACCAACGATTGAAACTAAAAATGAACTACAGTAAGACCTCCTCTTGAAGCCAAAATTCAACTACATAAAGACCTCCTCTTGAAACCAAAATTGAACTACAAACAGACCTACGACTGAAACTAAAATTTAACTACAGAAAGGCCTACGATTGAAGCGAAAATTGAACTACAGAAAGACAAACGATTGAAGCGAAAATTGAACTAGAGAAAGACCTACGATTGAAACGAAAATTGAATTACAGAAAGACCTCCTCTTGAAACCAAAATTGAACTACATAAAGACCTACGATTGAAGCTAAAATTGAACTACTTAAAGACATACGATTGAAGCTAAAATTGAACTACAGAAAGACCTACAATTGCAGCTAAAATTGAACTACATAAAGACCTACGATTGAAGCTAAAATTGAACTACATAAAGACCTACGATTGAAGCTAAAATTGAACTACAGAAAGACCTACGATTGAAGCTAAAATTGAACTACAGAAAGACCGAATATTAAAGCCATAATTGAACTACAGAAAGACCCACGATTGCAACCAAAATTGAACTACAGAAAGACCTACGATTGAAGCCAAAATTGAACTACAGAAAGACCTACGATTTAAGCTAAAATTAAAGTACATAAAGACCTACGATTGAAGCTAAAATTGAACTACATAAAGACCTACGATTGAAGCTAAAATTGAACTACTTAAAGACATACGATTGAAGCTAAAATTGAACTACAGAAAGACCTACGATTGAAGCTAAAATTGAACTACAGAAAGACCGAATATTGAAGCCATAATTGAACTACAGAAAGACCCACGATTGCAACCAAAATTGAACTACAGAAAGACATACGATTGAAGCCAAAATTGAACTACAGAAAGACCCACGATTGAAGCCAAAATTAGACTACAGAAAGACCTACGATTGAAGCCAAAATTGAACTACAGAAAGACCCACGATTGAAGCCAAAATTAGACTACAGAAAGACCTACGATTGAAGCCAAAATTGAACTACAGGAACCCCTACGATTGAAGCCAAAATTGAACGACATAAATACCTAAGATTGAAGCCAAAATTGAACTACAGAAAGACCCACGATTGAGGCCAAAATTAAACTACAGAAAGACCTACGATTGAAGCCAAAATTGAACTATATAAACCCCTAAGATTGAAGCCAAAATTCAAGACAACATTTTAAAATTTAACAACTTATAGCTTTACAAATCAACACGCTTCAAACATTAATAATTTAATTTTATTGCTTATTTTACTAGATAAATTTTAAGAAATCTATAAAAATAATTAATACAACAACCTCATAAACCCATAAATCCATCACACGTTTCCACCATATTACTGCCTGTATTACATTCATATTGAACTATATAAACCCCTAAGATTGAAGCCAAAATTGAACTACAGAAAGACCTACGATTGAAGCCAAAATTGAACTACAGAAAGACCTACGATTGAAGCCAAAATTTAACTGCATAAATACCTACGATTTAAGCTAAACCCGAACTACAGAAAGTCCTACGACTGAAGCCAAAATTTAACTACATATAGACCTACGATGGAAGCCAAAATTTAACTAAAGAAAGACTTACGATTAAGGCTAAAATTGAACTAAAGAAGGACCTATGATTGAATATAACTGCATAAAGACCTACGATTGAAGCTATACGAAATATTATGTTATTTAGATGGTACTAAAATTTCGATATAGAAAAGTTTCAGTTTAGCATGTTTCTATAATGATTTTTTTGAAAATAAATTATTGTAATGTTATCTTATTTGCTCACTTAATTTCTCTCAGTGTTTCTGATAGTGTCATTTGAGTTGTAAACAGCTATTGCCCTTTTGAAATGACATGCATGCATTATTCATGCCTATATTAGGGGAAAGAGGGACCCTTATGTTACACATATTTAATTATTGAAAATAGTTTGTTCATTGTTTACATTTACTGCAAGGCAGAAAGATTTTAAGTGTTTTTTTTAAGTAAAGATTTGTTTATGTTTTAAACCCCCCAAGGAATCAGAAAAAATGAGAAAAATGTTAATTAAAACTCAAGTAGAAAAAAACATTTTAAAGGGCTGTACTTATACAATACTCTGCAAAGAGAACTTGAGAGAAAGATAGATCAATGATGGAGATAAATTTTACAATTGAGAAAATTTAAATAAAGAGACTAACTAAAACACTCTTTAATTAAAAAAAACATCTGAAACTTTAACGATTTTTTTATTTGAAATTTTTAAAATTAGAAATATTGTTTATTTTTTTTCATATTTTAGTAGCTTTGTTTAATTTTCTTATAGATAGTTTAGCTATTGTCTGCAAAATATTCCCACAGTTTTGAATAGTTTCAAATCTTTTCAATATTTTAGTAATTTTAAAGAAAGACTTTTAATTGAGTTACAGAAATTGAAAGTTATCATTTGTTAAAGTGCATTGTTGCACTTTTCTATGCCGAAATTTAACTGCATTGTATCTTAAATTTTCCCACAATATTCAAAGCATCAAAATCACCATAAAAATGCAGATTTTAATAATAATTAAACAAACATATCAACCTGTTAAACACTTGATTTAACAAAAAAAAAAAAACATGATACTTATTATAATAATCAACCAAAAATTTAATCACTTTTATTTGTTTGAAAAAAACATATTATAACCAAATTAACATAAATGATTTTTCAGATGCCTTTAAAGCTAAATATCATACATAAATTAAACAAATACCAAATGATTTTAAGAAACATTTTTTGTTTATTATTTGAAAAAAAAAAAACTGTATATCAAACAATATTATTTATTCTCTATACAGGTTTGTTAACATAACTTTCAAATTATGAACATTATTTTTATAGATTTTCAATACGCACCGTATCAGGAAAAAATATGCATATAAAATTGTTTATATTGTATGTTGCGTGTATGTTGATATATGATAATTTATTCAAATTATAAGTTTGTAAGAAACGTTAACAGAATTTTAAATTAATTTTCAATATTTTTATTTTTTTCATCTTTTTAAATTAACATACAAGTTATACATGACGCTATTTATTCATTATTGTTGTGGTTTGTGGTGTTTTTTTTTATTATTTAAAATGAAGAATATCTATAATCAAAACAAAACATATAAAAACAGACAGTGGATAGTGGAAAGATGGGATATGGAGTTTGATAGTTGCATGGTAAAGAGGTAAGTATTGCAGTTTAAAAAACTTAAAATAATAAAACGTTTGTAGAACGTCTGTAGTTCAATCATAGCTTCAAGTGTAGTCCATATGTAGTTCAGTTTCATCTTCAATCCTAAGTCCTTAATTGTAGATCATCACGTAGCATAGGATTAGCCTTGACCGTAGGTCTTTACCAAGTTCAATTATAGCTTCAATTGTAGATCTTTATGTAGTTTAGTTTTAGCTTCAATATCAGGTATTTATGTGGATCAATTTCAGCTTCAATCGCATGTCTTTCTATAGTTGAATTTCAGCTTCAATCGCAGGTCTTTATGTAGTTCAATTTCAGCTCTACTCTCAGGTCTTTCTATAGTTGAGTTGTAGCTTCAATCGCTGGTCTTCATATAGTTCAATTTTAGCTTCAATCGCAGGTCTTTATGTAGTTCAATTTCAGCTCTAATCGAAGGTCTTTATTTAGTTTAGTTTTAGCTTCAATATCACGTCTTTATGTAGTTCAATTTCAACTCCAATCGAAGGTCTTTATGTAGTTCAATTTCAGCTTCAATCGCAGGTCTTTCTATAGTTGAGTTTTAGCTTCAATCGCAGGTCATTATGTAGTTAAATTTCGAAGGTCTTTATTAAGTTTAGTTTTAGCTTCAATATCAAGTCTTTATGGAGTTCAATTTCAGCTTCAATCGCAGGTCTTTATATAGTTCAATTTTAGCTTCAATCGCAGGTCTTTATGTTGTTCAATTTTAGCTCTAATCGAAGGTCTTTATGTAGTTCAATTTTAGCTTCAATCGCAGGTCTTTCTATAGTTGAGTTTTAGCTTCAATCGCAGGTCTTTATGTAGTTCAATTTCAACTCTAGTCGAAGGTCTTTATTTAGTTTAGTTTTAGCTTCAATATCAGGTCTTTATGTAGTTCAATTTCAGCTTCAATCGCAGGTTTTTCTATAGTTGAATTTCAGCTTCAATCGCAGGTCTTTATGTAGTTCAATTTCAGCTTCAATATCAGGTCTTTATGTAGTTCAATTTCAGCTCTACTCGCAGGTCTTTCTATAGTTGAGTTGTAGCTTCAATCGCTGGTCTTTATATAGTTCAATTTCAGCTCTACTCGCAGGTCTTTCTATAGTTGAGTTGTAGCTTCAATCGCAGGTCTTTATGTAGTTCAATTTCAGCTATACTCGCAGGTCTTTCTATAGTTGAGTTGAAGCTTCAATCGCTGGTCTTTATATAGTTCAATTTTAGCTTCAAGCGCAGGTCTTTATGTAGTTCAATTTCAGCTTCAATCGCAGGTCTTTATGTAGTTCAATTTCAGCTCTAATCCAAGGTCTTTATTTAGTTTAGTTTTAGCTTCAATATCAGGTCTTTATGTAGTTCAATTCTACCTTCAATCGCAGGTCTTTCTATAGTTGAGTTTTAGCTTCAATCGCAGGTCTTTCTATAGTTGAGTTTTAGCTTCAATCGCAGGTCTTTCTATAATTGAATTTTAGCTTCAATCGCAGGTCTTTATGTAGTTCAATTTCAGTTCCAATCGAGGGCCTTTATGTAGTTTAGTTTTATCTTCAATATCAGGTCTTTATGTAGTTCAATTTCAGCTATACTCGCAAGTCTTTCTATAGTTGAGTATTAGCTGCAATCGGTGGTCTTTATATAGTTCAATTTTAGCTTCAAGCGCAGGTCTTTATGTAGTTAAATTTCAGCTCTGCTCGCAGGTCTTTCTATAGTTGAGTTGTAGCTTCAATCGCTGGTCTTTATATTGTTCAATTTTAGCTTCACTCGCAGGTCTTTATGTAGTTCAATTTCAGCTCTACTCGCAGGTCTTTCTATAGTTGAGTTTTAGCTTCAATCGCAGGTCTTTATGTAGTTCAATTTCAGCTCTACTCCTAGGTCTTTCTATAGTTGAGTTGTAGCTTCAATCGCTGTTCTTTATATAGTTCAATTTTAGCTTGAATCGCAGGTCTTTATATAGTTCAATTTCAGCTCTAATCGAAGGGGTTTATTTAGTTTAGTTTTAGCTTCAATATCAGGTCTTTATGTAGTTCAATTTTAACTTCAATCGTAGGTCTTTATTTAGTTTAGTTTTAGCTTCAATCGCAGGTCTTTATATAGTTCAATTTTAGCTTCAATCGCAGGTCTTTCTATAGTTGAGTTTTAGCTTCAATCGCAGGTCTCTCTACAGTTGAGTTAAAGCTTCCATCGCAGGTCTTTATATAGCTCAATTTTAGCATCAATCGCAGGTCTTTCTATAGTTAAATTTTAGTTCCAATCGAAGGTCTTTATTTAGTTTAGTTTTAGCTTCAATATCAGGTATTTATGTAGTTTAATTTCTATAGTTGAATTTTAGCTTCAATCGCAGGTCTTTATGTAGTTCAATTTCAGCTCTAATCGACGGTCTTTATTTAGTTTAGTTTTAGCTTAAGTAGCAGGTCTTTATGTAGTTCCATTTCAGCTTCAATCGCAGGTCTTTCTACAGTTGAGTTTTAGCTTCAGTCGCAGGTCTTTATATAGTTCAATTTTAGCTCCAATCGAAGGTTTTATGTAGTTTAGTTTTAGCTTTAATCGAAGGTTATTATGTAGTTCAATTTTAGTTTCAATCGTAGGTCTTTTTGTAGTTCAGTTTTAGCTTCAATAGCAGGTCTTTATGTAGTTCAATTTCAGCTCCAATCGAAAGTCTTTATGTTGTTCAATTTCAGCTTCAATTACAGATCTTTCTATAGTTGAGTTTTAGCTTCAAGCGCAGATCTTTATATAGTTCAATTTGAGCTCCAATCGCAGGTCTTTATATAGTTCAATTTTAGCTTCAATCGCAGGTCTTTATGTTGTTCAATTTTAGCTCTAATCGAAGGGGTTTATATAGTTCAATTTTAGCTTCAAGCGCAGGTCTTTATGTAGTTCAATTTCAGCTTCAATCGCAGGTCTTTATGTAGTTCAATTTCAGCTCTAATCCAAGGTCTTTATTTAGTTTAGTTTTAGCTTCAATATCAGGTCTTTATGTAGTTCAATTCTACCTTCAATCGCAGGTCTTTATGTAGTTCAATTTCACCTTTAATCGCAGGTCTTTCTATAGTTGAGTTTTAGCTTCAATCGCAGGTCTTTCTATAGTTGAGTTTTAGCTTCAATCGCAGGTCTTTCTATAATTGAATTTTAGCTTCAATCGCAGGTCTTTATGTAGTTCAATTTCAGTTCCAATCGAGGGCCTTTATGTAGTTTAGTTTTATCTTCATTATCAGGTCTTTATGTAGTTCAATTTCAGCTATACTCGCAGGTCTTTCTATAGTTGAGTATTAGCTGCAATCGCTGGTCTTTATATAGTTCAATTTTAGCTTCAAGCGCAGGTCTTTATGTAGTTAAATTTCAGCTCTGCTCGCAGGTCTTTCTATAGTTGAGTTGTAGCTTCAATCGCTGGTCTTTATATTGTTCAATTTTAGCTTCACTCGCAGGTCTTTATGTAGTTCAATTTCAGCTCTACTCGCAGGTCTTTCTATAGTTGAGTTTTAGCTTCAATCGCAGGTCTTTATGTAGTTCAATTTCAGCTCTACTCCTAGGTCTTTCTATAGTTGAGTTGTAGCTTCAATCGCTGTTCTTTATATAGTTCAATTTTAGCTTGAATCGCAGGTCTTTATATAGTTCAATTTCAGCTCTAATCGAAGGGGTTTATTTAGTTTAGTTTTAGCTTCAATATCAGGTCTTTATGTAGTTCAATTTTAACTTCAATCGTAGGTCTTTATTTAGTTTAGTTTTAGCTTCAATCACAGGTCTTTATATAGTTCAATTTTAGCTTCAATCGCAGGTCTTTCTATAGTTGAGTTTTAGCTTCAATCGCAGGTCTCTCTACAGTTGAGTTAAAGCTTCCATCGCAGGTCTTTATATAGCTCAATTTTAGCATCAATCGCAGGTCTTTCTATAGTTAAATTTTAGTTCCAATCGAAGGTCTTTATTTAGTTTAGTTTTAGCTTCAATATCAGGTCTTTATGTAGTTTAATTTCTATAGTTGAATTTTAGCTTCAATCGCAGGTCTTTATGTAGTTCAATTTCAGCTCTAATCGAAGGTCTTTATTTAGTTTAGTTTTAGCTTAAGTAGCAGGTCTTTATGTAGTTCCATTTCAGCTTCAATCGCAGGTCTTTCTACAGTTGAGTTTTAGCTTCAGTCGCAGGTCTTTATATAGTTCAATTTTAGCTCCAATCGAAGGTTTTATGTAGTTTAGTTTTAGCTTTAATCGAAGGTTATTATGTAGTTCAATTTTAGTTTCAATCGTAGGTCTTTTTGTAGTTCAGTTTTAGCTTCAATAGCAGGTCTTTATGTAGTTCAATTTCAGCTCCAATCGAAAGTCTTTATGTAGTTCAATTTCAGCTTCAATTACAGATCTTTCTATAGTTGAGTTTTAGCTTCAAGCGCAGATCTTTATATAGTTCAATTTGAGCTCCAATCGCAGGTCTTTATATAGTTCAATTTCAGCTCTAATCGCAGGTCTTTCTATAGTTGAGTTGTAGCTTCAATCACTGGTCTTTATATAGTTCAATTTTAGCTTCAATCGCAGGTCTTTATGTAGCTCAATTTCAGCTCTAATCGAAGGTCTTTATTTAGTTCAGTTTTAGCTTCAATATCAGGTCTTTATGTACTTCAATTTCAGCTTCAATCGCAGGTCTTTCTATAGTTGAGTTGTAGCTTCAATCGCTGGTCTTTATGTAGTTCAATTTCAGCTCTACTCGCAGGTCTTTCTATAGTTGAGTTGTAGCTTCAATCGCTGGTCTTTATATAGTTCAATTTTAGCTTCAATCGCAGGTTTATATGTAGTTTAATTTCAGCTCTAATCGAAGATCTTTATTTAGTTTAGTTTTAGCTTCAATCGCAGGTTTTTATGTAGTTCAATTTTAGCTTCAATCGCAGGTCTTTCTATTGTTAAGTTGTAGCTTCAATCGCTGGTCTTTATATAGTTCAATTTTAGCTTCAATCGCAGGTCTATATGTAGTTCAATTTCAGCTCTAATCGAAGATCTATATTTAGTTTAGTTTTAGCTTCAATATCACGTCTTTATGTAGTTTAATTTCAGCTTCAATCGCAGGTCTTTCTATAGTTGATTTTTAGCTTCAATCGCAGGTCTTTATATAGTTCAATTTTAGCTTCAATAGCAGGTCTGTATGTACTTAAATTTTTGCTCCAATTGATGACTTTTATGTAGAAAGATTTTAGTTTCAACCGTAGGGTTTATGTAGTCTAAGTTGAGCTTAAATCTAACCTAAATTTAACTTCGAAACTTGAAGAGTTTTAGCTTATTTTGAAATATGTGTGTAATTGTTTTGAACAAACGCTCAATTATACCCTTTTATTATTTGGTAAATTAGTTGTGTTGAATCAACAAAGGAGAGCATTTTTAAATGCTCTCCTTTAAAAAAATATATAGTACTTCTAAACAACAGTCAGTAACACATTATTAAATCCTATTACATAATTTAACACTTGTTAAATTATAAAAAAAATACAACAAACCCTATAAAACACACAAAAGACTACCAGAAACTTGTGAGCTCTGCAAAAAGATCTTAAGAAAACTAAAATTAAAGAGTTAAAAAACACAACTTAAGGAATTTAGCAGACATAATATTATAACAAAAAAACAAACTTTTAATAGAAAAAACTAAACGAAAACCAAAATGAAATGATCAAATATTTTAACGCTACAAAAAAACTGTACCCTAAAATATTTTTGCACAAAAAATCACTATACAATATACAAGAGATTAAAGTGTCATTGAAAAATATTTCATAATAAATTTAAGAGAATAAAAAGCAACAAAAAATTTGCTTTAACCCCAAAACTAAATAAAAGAATCAAACAAAAAAGAAGCTATACAATACATAACACAAGCAGGTAGAAAAAAAAACTAAAAACTCGATATGGAACAATGCAAAGATAAATCTTTTTTTATTAAACAAAAACAACAACAGAAAAAAGGATCGTACTTTAAAAAAGAAAGAAAAAATAACTAAAGGAATTTGAAACCCTTAAAATGTAGTCAAGCTGGTAGTTTAAACATAAAACACCACTAAATATCAAACAAGAGAGAAAGAGAGACATAAACTGAAACGAAAAATACCCCCTGCTTAGGACCTGCTATGTACAGGACGAGTATAAATAGCAGTCCTTTGGCTGTAGACAGTATCATTCATTTGTCTTCCTTAAGCAAAGCAACATCAACTCAACTCCACTCCACAACTCTCAAAATGGCTTGTATCTACAACAACTCCACCACCATCAACTCTACTTTCATCAACAAGAGCATTGATAAATCCTCCTTGTCTCCTGCCTTGAGCGTTTTGAAACTCTTGAAAACTGTACGCAAGATCTTCAACAGCAGCAACACCAAGAAATCCAACATCATCACCAAACAAATGATTTCGGGTCCTGTAGTCATCTCTACTTGCATGACTGAAGAAGAACATCAAAATTGGTTAAATGAACAATTTGAACTGGCTGCCATACAATTCTAAAGCAATGACTGTGAACGTGATTTTAGCAACAAACAGCCTTCAAGGCTTTAAAGGGTAAATCATTGCACAACAAAAAAAAACAGGGGTTTTTTGAAAGCAGCTCTCAGTGAAGGGGATCTTGGTAAACCGGATCTTTCATACTCAACAAGAAAATGGGTCATCAGCAGCAGAAAACTCTAAGGCAGCATTACAGAAGAGGGAAAATCTTAGCAAGCTTAAACAATTTATAGAATTATAAAAAATATACAATAAAACACTATTAAAACTGAAAAATACAAATGTTTCTTATTTAATTTTTTACAAAATAGCTAGATTTTCTTAAAATTGTGCATCTAAAACACAATTTCTTAAAATAACTGAATTTCTCTCCTAGAAAAAAACTTATAAATTGCTGACATGATTTGTCATGTCTTTATATCTTTTATTTTATACAAATTATAGTATACTTTAAGGTTTAAACAAACTATCTTTATTTCATAATACAAAAATCATTATTACAAGAAAAAAATCCTTACAAAATACCAATTATTTTGGCATATTAAGGAATATGCAATATATAGCATATTTTTAGGATTAAACCGCATTGAAATCTAATAAAAATCTGGTTAAATCTATTAGATTTTCTGGATTCTGTAACAATATCCTGATAATATTCTAAATGGAATCAAATTAAACAAATTTATCCGCTTGGAATTCCCATTGAAGATCACCAAAGTTTAAAATCCTTTACATGTAAAAATAATGTAGCATACTTTTAAGATACACTATCAAGATCACATTCTTTAAAGAACTATTTTACACCATAAAAAAATCCTTGTGTCAAAACAAAATTTCATAGTTATAACCAGTTAAATATTAAAAGGATACATTCTCCCAAAATTATGCTTTAAAAATGTATGGTTTATAGTAGTAATGTAGAAGGTAATGAGTGTTTAATAGGTTTTTAACAATATATCATTGTAGATGGAATGACTAGAAAGAATTTGTGTAAATAAATTTAATTCTTAATAACAATTTGAGATATTCGATTTTCATATTCGCTAGGGTCTCTCAATCGTTTTAAGGTAATGATTATGAAATATTGAAAAACATTCTCATACCACTCACGCACCCAGATCGATTATAATTTCATATAATCTACAAACTCTAAATAAGTCCAAAAGCTCTCAATTTGTTTCAATTTAAAAGTCTTTAAAATACTGTTTTCTATTTGAAAATTGTCTTTAAAGACTTTTTTCCATATGAAAGCAGTCTTTAAAGACAGTTTTCTTATAGAAAGCGGTCTTTCAAAGTCAGTTTTTCTATAGAAAACACAGAAAACAGTTTTTCTATAGAAAACACAGAATTAAAAATAATCTACAAACTCTAAGTCCAGAAGCTCTCAATTTGTTTCAATTTAAAAGTCTTTAAAATACTGTTTTCTATTTGAAAATTGTCTTTAAAGACTTTTTTCCATATGAAAGCTGTCTTTAAAGACAGTTTTCTTATAGAAAGCGGTCTTTCAAAGACAGTTTTTCTATAGAAAATACAGAAAACAGTTTTTCTATAGAAAACACAGAATTAGAAATAATCTACAAACTCTAAGTCCAGAAGCTCTCAATTTGTTTCAATTTAAAAGTCTTTAAAATACTGTCTTCTATTTGAAAATTGTCTGTAAAGACTGTTTTCAATATGAAAACAGTCTTTAGAATGTTTAGAAAAAACTCTTTAAAGACAATTTTCAAATAGAAAACTGTCTTCAAAGACAGTTTTCCTTAAGAAAACAGTCTTTCAAAGACAGTTTTCCTAAAGAAAACAGTCTTTCAAAGACAGTTTTCCTATAGAAAACAGTCCTTCAAAGACAGTTTTCCTATAGAAAACAGTCTTTCAAAGACAGTCTTCCTATAGAAAACAGTCTTTAAAAGACAGTTTTCCTATAGAAAACAGTCTTTCAAAGACTGGTTTCCTATAGAAAACAGTCTTTCAAAGACAGTTTTCCTATAGAAAACAGTCTTTCAAAGACAGTTTTCCTATAGAAAACAGTCTTTCAAAGACAGTTTTCCTATAGAAAACAGTCTTTCAAAGACAGTTTTCCTATAGAAAACAGTCTTTCAAAGACAGTTTTCCTATAGAAAACAGTCTTTCAAAGACAGTTTTCCTATAGAAAACAGTCTTTCAAAGACAGTTTTCCTATAGAAAACAGTCTTTAAAAGACAGTTTTCCTATAGAAAACAGTCTTTAAAAGACAGTTTTCCTATAGAAAACGGTCTTTCAAAGACAGTTTTAATATAGAAAACAGTCTTTAAAAGACAGTTTTCCTATAGAAAACAGTCTTTAAAAGACAGTTTTCCTATAGAAAACAGTCTTTAAAAGACAGTTTTCCTATAGAAAACAGTCTTTAAAAGACAGTTTTCCTATAGAAAACAGTCTTTAAAAGACAGTTTTCCTATAGAAAACAGTCTTTAAAAGACAGTTTTCCTATAGAAAACAGTCTTTAAAAGACAGTTTTCCTATAGAAAACAGTCTTTAAAAGACAGTTTTCCTATAGAAAACAGTCTTTAAAAGACAGTTTTCCTATAGAAAACAGTCTTTAAAAGACAGTTTTCCTATAGAAAACAGTCTTTAAAAGACAGTTTTCCTATAGAAAACAGTCTTTAAAAGACAGTTTTCTTATAGAAAACAGTCTTTAAAAGACAGTTTTCCTATAGAAAACAGTCTTTGAAAGACAGTTTTTCTATAGAAAACAGTCTTTCAAAGACAGTTTTCCTATAGAAAACAGTCTTTCAAAGATAGTTTTCCTATATAAAAAACAGTCTTTCAAAGACAGTTTTCATATAGTTTTTTTGTTTTCATATAGAAAACAGTCTTTAAAAGAGAGTTTAGTCGGTTGGTTGTTTTAATTATTGTTAAATTTACCATAGTATTGTCCACAGCAATATCTTTTGTTTCTTTAGCTTAAAATACTTAACCGAGTTTTATTGCACAAAAACTGTACTATCTAAAATAGTACGTGCTCTATGACCATCTAATTATATAGTAATTTTTTCCTAAAAAATTTTCGGTTCATTTGATTCATTTACTTATTTTATTCTTTTAATTATTTTAAAAACAAAACAGTAAAAAATCTATTTGTCAACTTCTTTTTACTAAAAAAAAAGTAAGAAAATGTCACACGTGCACACAAAAAAATCAAAATTCTATGAATTTTTAGTTTTGTAGAAAACTAAACATATAAAAACAATGTAGGGATTATATCTGATTTATATAGTTGTTTTTTTTTTAGATAAAAACAATAAGATTTGTTAATGTAATGGGTAGTAGTAACAACATTGTGTGACAATTGCTAGGGGTGTAATGTTTAACACTACAAGCCCAGATATATTCTATAACTTAAGGGAGTTTTTAAAGAAAAATGAAAGCAATGAGTATCATTAAAATGCTTATGATACTAACTGGTGCTGACGAGAAAACGAATGATATTCATGGGATCAAATATGTAGTTAGATTTTAATTTCAATAGTAGGATTTTATGTTCAATTTTACGTTGATGTCGATGCAGTAGAATTTTAGCTTAATTGTTGGTCTTTTTAGTAGAATTTTAGATTCTGTCGAAGATATTTATACAGTTCAGTTTTAGCTTCAATAGTAGGTCCTTACGTTGCTCAAGTTTAGCTTAAATTTTTAATATAATTTACTCAATATGAGCTCCAATTGATGGTCTAGTTGTAACTCGATTTAAGTAATTTTTGTAGATAAATTTTAGCTTCATTTGTAGGTCCTTATTTCGCTCAATTTTAGCTTCAACCATATTTCTTTATTTAGGTACATTTGAGCTTCAATCGTAGGTTTTTACATTGGCCATCTTTAGGTCAAATCATTGCTCATTCTGTAGTTCAATTTAAGCTTCAATCGCAGGTTAAATTTTAGCTTCATTCTTACTGAGACTCCCTTTTTTAAGTAAATTTTAGATTAATTTCTAGTTCTTCTATTTCTTTAAAACTGTTTTGCTAACATTTGACTACTTTGCCAATAGGTTCCTTTGAGGTTTTTAAACTGCCCGCAAATTCCTTAGAATCATGACTCTCTAAATGACATGTAATCATGACCAGGCACTTTCTCATCACCACTTACGTGTGTAATTTAAAAGCATGTATTAAAAAAAAACCCTTAAAAAATGCCGAAAATTTTCGCAGAATTTTTAACAAAATCTCTCCAATTTCTTAAAGAAACTGCAAAAGAGTCTCTTATTACAACACATCAAACACTTATAAACAAAAAACTGCGACAAATTGTGAACAATGTTTGTTTTCCTGACAAATGAGGGCGATATAAAGGCTCTTTGCTGAAAGGAAAACAAACCCTAAATATTTGGAAAACAAATCATAAAAGGAAGTAAAAAAATAACATGAATGTTAAGAAAAATTCGCCAGAAAAATGTCGCAAGATTAAAAAGAAGGATCTACTTAAGGCAGAGTAGATTTTTAGGTTTTAAAAATACCAAGAATTTTCAAACCTTTTTTTAGAAATATGTTAATCATATGTTTAAATAAAATTTTTAAATTATTCTAAAACACATATTTAAATTTTTGTTTTATTACAAAATTTTATAACTTTGGTACGTGTTGAAGTATATACATCATCATGGCACATGGGTTCCAAGTATGGCCAACACATGTGCCAGATTTTAATTATCGCTGCCAACCCATCCGCTCAACACATTATGTAAACAATGTGTTTGTTGGCTGGCTGGCACTCGCTCAATATGCCGCTAAACATGCAGCATTTATTTTGCCAAAAACCAGAAACAAACAATTAGAAAAATTGTTTTGAAAAACCAGCATGTCTGCTGAGTTTTGAAGTACTAGAGTTGAACTTTTCATTATTGATTTTCTGATTTTAAGCGCCAGGCCATAAATGCCTCACGTACTCAGCAAATAAACAAACATTTACCATTAGTTTTGTAGTTATGAGCCAATGTGGTTTACATATGTTAAAATGGCTAAAAAAAACCCAAATTGCAATTTGAAGTTGTCTATAAGAATGTGGCAAATTGTTCATTATGTATGAATTCTAGGAAGTCTTTATGTTCACCATATGTAAATTATTTGAAAGAAAATTCTTATTTTCTTTACATAAAACACGTTTTGAAAATAAAATTTTCTTATTTGCTAAAATGTCACGAATCAAAGAAAAACTTGGCTATCAGAAAAATTGACATATGTTGATTTGGTTTAAATTTTTGTGATAATTTTGAAATGTGAAAGTAATAAACATTTCTAGATTGTTTCGAAATTTTCCTAAAATAATCACAATATCAGGGAATGTAGAATATTTTCCATCACATATGTTGATTTAAATAAAACCCTAGTAAAAATTTCAAATGTTTTTTTAGGAATTTTTATTAAAGGTAACACATATTTTATTAATATTGCAAAAAGCAAATTGTCATTGAAAATTTTGTAAACTTTTTTCGAAATTAAAGTTTTGCATCACATATGTTGTTTTACAAAAATTCCTTAAAAAATTTTCAAAAGTCTATTGGAATTTTTAGTAAAGGCAACACATATTTCTTTAATACTGAAACAAATTAATTGTCATTGAAAATTTTGGAAACTTTTTGCAAAATTAAAGTTTTGCATCACATATGTTGATTAAAAAAAAATCGTAATAAAAAATCGGAGTGACTACTGGAATTTTTAGCAAATGTCACACATATTCCATTAATATTGAACTAAGCTAATTATACTCAACACTATCATAGTGATTTGGATATTGTACTGATGTTTCTAACGCCCAAAAATATTAGTCTAACTCCACCTTACCGATGGTATACCGATGAACTTACAATCACAATCCGATGTCCGTCCATCCGTCTGAATGTTCACGTAAACTGGTCCGAAAAGTACATGTATTATTTTAGGCCCATCGCTAATTACTATTGAAAGTCGTAAAAATAGATTCATTAGTTCACCTCGCTGCCAAACAAAAATCTTCCTGAAATAGCTTTTTTTTGTCATAAATGTCCAAATCACATTTAACATTTTTTTAGATCAATCCATAATTGTCATACGTCATAAGTCATACACCCAATAAGGAGCTACAAGGTGGCGCAAAAGTAAACTTCCGATGTTTTTTGGCTGTAATTAAAAAAAAAAAAAATGAAAAACTTTGATTCTTCTTGTGGATTATTTTTATTTGGTCTTTTAATTTTTTTTACATCAAGTCGATAAAGTGATGTCATGTAAATGGCCGCCGCCACAGTTGATTGTCATTTGAGCCCTTTTTATGGCATTTTCCATCACTTTGCCCAAAACTTCCGGCGATAGGTCCTCACATTCTTGACGGATATTGTCTTTAAGAGCTGCAAGAGTCTGAGGCTTGTTGACATAAACCCGCGACTTCAAAAAGCCCCACAAAAAGAAGTCTGGAGCGGTCAAATCAGGCGATCTTGCTGGCCAGTGCAAATAGCCAAAACGGGAGATTAGGCGCCCGGGAAATGCATCATTCAGCATATCGGTTGTGGCTCGTGCAGTGTGTGCCGTTGCACCGTCCTGTTGGAACCACATGTTTTCCAATCCCAATTCATCAAGTTGCGGCAAAAAGAACTCGTTGATCATTGCTCTGTAGCGCTCACCATTCACAGTAACCGTTTGGCCCGCGACGTCTTCGAAGAAAAAAGGTCCGATGACACCTCCAGCGAAAACAGCACACCATACAGTGACTTTGAGCGGGTGTAATGGCTCTTCGTGGGTTACACGCGGATTTTCAGTGCCCCAGAAGCGTAAATTTTGCTTATTTACGTACCCGCTAAGATGGAAATGGGCCTCATCACTCATGATTATTTTTGATGAAAAATCATCTTCCTCTTGGTGGTGTTTAAGAATGGCTTGAGCGTATGTTATACGCGATTGGCGGTCAGCAGCTAACAGCTGATGCACCGTCTGGACTTTGTACGGAAACATCTTCAAATCTTGTACCAAAATTCGCTGTAAAGACCGTCGACTGATACCCATTTGCGTGGCACGTCATCTGGTCGATGTCGACGGCGCTTCCATGACATCCTCGGCTACAGCAGCAATATTCTCTGCAGAACGGCTACTCCGGGGTCTGCCACGCCTGGCAGCATCTCGTGTTGTGCCAGTCTCTTCGAGGCGAGCGGCTAAACGTCGCAGTGTTTCACCAGTAGGCGTTGGACGGCCAGGAAATCTGCGACGAAATTCACGTTGTGCCAAAGTCACCGACCGATTATTGGTCAAATAAATAGTCAGCAATATTCCGCGTTCTGGAGCAGTGTAACGTAACATTGTTTATTAACCTGTATTTCGCATGTGTTTACTACACAAATGTCAAAACAGAACTGACATTAGGGGCCAATCGCAAAATTTATAGCATTTTCTGATAGGAGGATTACTTTTGCGCCACCTTGTATATGTATGACTTAAAAATGCGGAATTTACAATAGATGGCGTATCTTTTGAACACGGTTTTTGTTTTTAATCACCTATATGTCATTTTGAAGGGTACATATCTGTCATTTATTCTCACTTAGTTATTGCACAAAACAACAAAGTTTTTTTTGCTTCGGAAATGTCATCTTTAATTTGAAAAATGTTAACGAGCATAAATCTCCTACAAATTCTGGTATCCACATAAAATTCAACAAAACTAAGTTTCGTATAGAGCTAAATTACTGGACATAATTTGATGACGATCGCTCCATAATTGGAGATAGCTCCCATATAAGGCCCACTTCCTAAAATCCCATTAACAAGCATAAGTCTCATATAAATTTTGGAATCAAAATAAAATTTAACATCAATAAGTTTCATGTAGAAAGAAATCACGCGACCTAATTTAAGGATGATCAGGGCATAATTGATCATAGCTTCTATATAAGATTTGATTTTGATAGAATAATGATTTGCTATTATACCTGTGTAGGGTATTATATGGCCGACTATATTTTCTTACTTTTTTATATGAAAATGAACTAAAACATTAACGTTTCTACAGATCGGAAAATGATGACACAAATAGAAAAAGGACGACAATCTGTAATCATTTATATTTTTAAACTTCAATCGATTTTTCATATGAACTGAACTGAAACATAAACGTGGTTATAAGTTGATAAATAGTGGTGCAAATGTAAAAATACGATCATGTGTGATCACTTAGGTATACTCTCAAATTAAAATCAATTTTTCACATAAAAATTAACTAAAAAAGCCGATCAATTATATCTTCAACCAAAAATCCATTTTGTATATGAAAATCAAGTAAAACATAATAGTGGATATGAGTCGGTAAATAGTTGTCCAAATGGAAAAAGGACGATCTATGTGATCACTTATATTTTCAACTAAAATACATTTTCCATATGAAAATGAACAGATACATAAACGTAGCCCTAATTCGATAAATAGAGGTCTAAATGGAAAAAGGACGATCATCTGTGGTCGCTTATATTTTCAACCAAAAATCGATTTTTCATATGAAAATTAACTGAAACATAAACGTGGCTATAGATCCGTAAATAGTGGCCTAAATGGAAAAATTATTAACTACTGAAATAAAAAATTTAAATAAATTTCTTAATAATTGAGGATAGTTTACTTAGTATCGAGTATTAAAATATTAAAGGCAGAAGCTAACAAAATCTCAAGGCTTTGAATGTAAATGTAAATACAAGGTGGCGCAAAAGTATTCCTCCTATCAGAAAATGCTATAAAATTTGGGATTGGCCCCTAATGTCAGTTCTGTTTTGACATTTGTGTAGTAAACACATGCGAAATACACGTTAATAAACAATGTTACGCTACACTGCTCCAGAACGCGGAATATTGCTGACTATTTATTTGACCAATAATCGGCAAAATTTATAGCATTTTCTGATAGGAGGATTACTTTTGCGCCACCTGTTACTTTCTAAAGTTTCACAATTGTTTTCATTAATATTTAGGAAACTAAGTATTTGCAAAACTGAAGTTTTGTGCTGACATATGTT
The DNA here is from genome assembly GCA_942486065.2 of Calliphora vomitoria. Classification (NCBI taxonomy): domain Eukaryota; kingdom Metazoa; phylum Arthropoda; class Insecta; order Diptera; family Calliphoridae; genus Calliphora; species Calliphora vomitoria. The sequence continues at coordinate 120,113,763 of OW818031.2, forward strand.
AATTTTAAAAAATCCTTGTAAAAATTTCAAATCACTGCACGAATTTTTAGCTAGGGTAACAGATATTTAATTAGTATTACATTTGGCAAAATATAAACACAGTTTTCTCTAAGAAACCCCTCAAGGCTAACATTCGATTGCTTTTAAGTATTTTTTTGAAACATCGCTGTTCTTTACTTTCCTCCTACTTAAAACATTTAGAAATCATTCTATACCAAAATTATTTCAATTTCTCTTTAAATATCCATTAAATTCAAATATCCATATTTCAAAAAGGACTTTTGTAATACTCTTAAATAATTTCATAATTTTATCCTTCTTTGCAAAAGAAAATTTTCTTTTAATATTAATATTAATATTTTTTGACATTTATAATACTCTTAAATAATTTCTTCTTTTATTTCAATATTTGTCATTTTTAAATCATTATCCTTTTTCCAAAAGGAAATTTTCTTTTAATATTATTCTAATATTCATATTTTTTGACATTAGTAATACTCTTAATAATTGTTCTCCTTTTATTTAAATATTTCTGTCCTTTTTAAATCCTTAATCTCTAATTTTTAGCCTGTTTTACATGTTGTAAGATATACTAAAGAAGTAGGAGTTATAAAAATGTCTTACATACTAAACAATTATGAAAATCCTTTACAAAACAGCAGGCAAATTATGAAAATATGTATTAATATTCACAATCTTAGGTAGGAAATATTAATAATAAAAAGTTGTAATTAGTTTTTCATTTGAGAACATTTGAAAGCTGCTTAAAAAGTCATTAACATTATAGAGGAAAGTTTTGTTTTGAATATTAAAACAATAATGGAATTTGTGCATTAAATTAATTAAAAATTTGCATTAACATAAACACTGTGCAAACAAAAGTATTGGTACTTCTTTATAACACATTTTTTAATTAGAATATAATTTATTATTATTTAAATATCAATTAGGTACTAAATTGTGTTTTTTAAGCCTGATTGAACTTACAAAAGAGTTAACTGTCAAAGGGTCGCCCGACGCTCATGTATACACTATGGACCGTATTCACTGGACACTGTGGTTTAAAGTATCACCAATTTATTTTAGCTAATGTTGAGAATGAACAGTGCAGGTTTTGTGAACTTCATGCCGAAACCTCTGAACATGTTCTATACGACTGCCGAATGATGGCAATGTGAAGAATTAAATGGATCGGAAGGGCCTTTATGTTCCCGGGGGACGTAACTTATCTCTCGCCAAATAGAATAATTGGCTTCATACGTAGCCTTAATCTGTTGGGATGAAAACATCTAAGGATGCATAAAAGATCCTATGGGTCGCAGTGCATGATATTAATGATCAGTATACTCTGGAAAATCATCATGAATAAATTGACGCTTGAACTACGCTACAAAATTATGCGAATTTACATTACATTGATTCGCGGAACTTATAGACGATTGTTTTACCGCAAATTTATGTTCAGCAATGAGACTAATTTTTAGCTTAACGAATTTGTTAATAAACAAAAATTGCCCTATATAGAGTGAGACCAATCCACAACAGACCCCACAGACTTCATTACATCCAGAAAAATGCACCATTTGATTCCGTTTACATGCTGGATGGGCATCACCGTCTTTATTTCTTCAAAAATGAACACGGAGCTCGCATTATGGTCATTGTAGATCATTACCACACAATGATCAAAAATTTTTTATTTGAAAAAAATGGATGACATTGATTCAGGCGAGATGTGGTTTCAACAGGATGGCGCTAAGTGCCATACGGCGACCGCAACCTTTGATTTATTGAAATCAGAATTTGGCGATAACTTAATTTCGAGAAATAGACCTGTCAATTGGCCTCCAAAGTCATGCGATTTGACACCTCCCGATTATTTCCGATGGGGACACGTGAAGTTACTAGTTGTTGCTGATCTATCAGCAACAACTAGTAACTAGTAATTGACGCCTCGAGTAGAACAAATTTCCTTGTGGAAATATATCATTAAAAATATCCTTCTATTCACGCCTCGAGTAGAACAAATGACGCCTAGAGTAGAAAAAATTTCGTTGTTGGAAATATATCATCAAAAATATCCTTCTGTTGGATGTATGTCTTAAAAATGTGGGACTTACACTAGATGTCGAACCTTTTGAATGCGGTTTTTGTTTTTTTTTATAACTTCTATGTCATTTTGAAGGCTACATATCTGTCATTTATTCTCGCTTTGTTATTGAACATCAAGGTTTTTTTTATTGCTTAGAATCACTCCGATTGCTCTCTGAAGCTTATGGTGAATGTGTTCCATCGGATTCAATGTGCGAGAGATGAAAGCCAGCCAAGTTTTCAAACTTAGAATAGGAGGCACTACTCCATGAAGATTGTTGTCAAACTTAACAAGAGCCTGCAAAATCATTGTGAGCTACTCAAGAAGCAATTTCAAAACGTTTGCTAGCAGCAGGATTCATCCAAAAGCATAGAAACTGGGTACTATACGAATTGAAGCCGAGAGACCTTGAAAACCGATTTTGCATGTCCGAAATGCTGCTTGAACGATGTAACAGAAAATCATTTTTGCACCGAATTATTACTTGCTATGATAAATTGATTCATTACGATAACCCGAAGCCTAAGAGATCGTATGTGAAGCCCGGACAACCAGCCGAATTGACACCAAAGCCAAATATCCATGGCGCTAAGGTAATGCCCTGTATTTGGTGAGAGCACAAGAGTCCTATATATTATGAGCTGCTGAAATCTGACCAGACCATCACAGGAAACCTGTACCAAATGCAACTAATTTATTTGAAGAGAGCGTTGGCATATGCGGTGAGACACGAAACCGACAATGCTCGGCCACATGTTGCAATACCTGTTAAAAACTATTTAGAATGAAGTGGTTGGGTAGTTTTGCTCCCGCTTTATAGTCGAGACCTTACCTTGTCCGACTACTAGTTGTTTCGATTGGTGCAGAGCACTCTCTCTGGGATACACTTCACTTTGGAACAAAGTACCCGAAATTTTGATTCGTTCCTGGTCTCAGAAGATGAGCAGTTCTTTTAGCTCGGAATCCACATGTTGCCAGAAAGATGGGAAAAGTTTTAGCTATGAACTTGGCTAATACTTTGAATAAATATTTATTGTACAAATGTTTCAAAATAAAAGGTTAAAAATTTGAAAATATCCCGCATTTTTAAGTCATACACCCAATATAAAGATTATAAAACCACCATAGAAAATGATACTAAAGTATAATGTTCTCAGTTTGTTTGAAAATTACATAATTTTATTCAAAAGTGCAATTATAAAGTTGATCTCTAATTTTTCTTAATGAAGACAATAGATAACGATTTCCGGCGACACCCCATTCGTGGTCGAAGAAAATTCAAATAGCTGCGAAGCTAAAACAACAATTAGAGCAGTCGATTTAATACATTCAAATGATTTTGAATTATGTGGCTATGGACACAAATATCACAAATCAATATGAAGAAAACTGTTACAGAAATTAAACTAAAATTAAACAAAAATATAAAAGTTGGAAATTAATTTATTTATTGTTTATTTCTAAAGGGTATAACCCGGTATTTCAACACTTTGGGCTTTTGAAGCTTTTATTCTTTAACACTTGACAAGTAGAAACTACGCCATTACTAAAAATGGAACGCTACACGCTTCAACAATGGTGAAAATCTTGCAGTCGCAGTTCGCAAAACTAAAGCATTTTTGGGTCGTCGTGAAGCATCTTGTCGGACCACAATACAGAAATTGATGGAAAAATTCGAGCTGTTGAGACAAGTTAGTGATGTGAAGAATAAAACCCATGCACTTCGCTCAAGAACAACTGAAAATATTGCTGCTGTAGCCCAAAGTGTTGAAGAAAATCCAGGTTTGGGCATTCCACAAACGTCATTACACCGTATTCTGGATGATATTGGTCTGGACAACGTTTACTTTCAACAAGACGGCGCTACGTGCAACATAAGCAACGAAACCATTGCTCTTTTACCGGAAAAGTTTCCGGACCGTGTTATCACTCGAAAAAGTGATCACAATTGGCCACCGAGATCTTGTGATATAACACCTTGAGACTTCTTCCTTTGGGGTCACGTTCGTGAGGCTATCGAGGACATAGGGCAGCCACTTTGCGATTTGGTTATGGAAAATTTCATGAGATGGTCCTGTAAGCGTGGTCGTGATGGCCATATGGCTGATGTTGTATTCATTGTTATCGGAATAACTTTTATTATGAAATAAACATCCGATCATTTATCTCAAAAAATTCCATTTTTCTTTGAATACCAAAATAACACCTCTTGTTGGAGACCCTGTAGATGCTAGCGGCTTAGATCTTTCTTTCAAAAGGTCTACGTTTAGTATCAAGTCACTTTACGCATCTTGTGAAAAAAGTAAAGTCGTCTTTAAAACTTCAAAATTGCTATCATGTTCATCCGAAAACACTTCCACCATCTCTGTGTCTGACAAGTCCGATAGATATTGATTTATAGGAGTACAGTGGAGGCCTTTTGACAGACAGTAAATGAGGATATGATATTTTGATATTTTCTGCATTCCATGTAATTTAACCACCCAAAAGTTGCAGTCATTAATGTGGTTCTTCGGTTAGGTTCAAATCATAAGTACGCCAAACTTAAAATAACTACGCTTACCGCATTCCCTCTGTCTTAAATATTCACTAAATACTTTTCACTCAATGTTTGGAACCCTCGGCTCATTATATCTTAAAGTAATTGAAATATGTGTTTCCTCACTAAGTCTGTTATAGGTTTTCTAAACTTCTTGACTGTGTTTTTTTACCACGAATGTAACAAAACACATTTCGGTCATTGCGACAACTTTTTGCGATTAGAACATATATGATTACCAAACATAATTAAAATGTTTATTTGTTTAAATTCAAAAACTATCTAGAGCTGAAATTTGTCTTAAATCTGGTTAGGCTCAGTCGTGATTTATTCTACTCTATTTATGAAACAAGATTTCAGCGGAAATCTACCAGAGGTTCTATTGAACTAATTAGTCTAACGTACAAATCTAATCAATTCTTTCTGAGAAATAGATAACTAAATTAGTGCACAGATCCAGTTCTAATTGATTTAAAATCATAGAAAGTTTTAAAGAAAACATTTAGGTCTAGTTTTTCAGCTCAGTCTTTAAATATGTCCTTCACTTTACGCGCCAATTTTTGTCATTTTCTATAAACGACCTTGTTTTGCCGTCCCCCCAGTTGAGTTTTCTAGCCATTAATGTAATTATTTGCAAACATTAACACCATAATTAACATAATATTTTCCAATTATTGTGTGTTAATGTTTATTTGATAAACCATACAATTTACAAGGTCTCTTTGGCACTTGTGTTCTTTAGAATTTTAACAAGTCAAAAAGGAAAAACCAAGTAACAACTAAACAGACAAGGTTAAATTATAGCTTACAAATCAAATTAAATTTTAGTAGTTTCAAGCAAAAAAAAAAAGACAACATATGGTTAACAAGGGTCTAACACTTCTACAATTTCTACAACAAAATTATAGATTTAACATAAAAGATAATAAATTTTTAACGGTCTCGGGCTATAGAAAAAATGCAAAATTTCTTTCTATTATTATAAAGCAAACAATAGTAGAGGGATTTGAAAACTCAAAATGTTTGATAGTATTTGCTAGACTTTGTTGGGTATAACGATCCTTTTTAAATAATAATAATAATAAAATAACATTTCAAATGTTATTTCACACAAACGTTCCCACGGTTTTAAAGATATTTTGTTTTTGTCTTTTGCTGAGGATTAATTCCTCTACTCTCAACACACACAGGTAGAATATAAAGAACCTTACTTAGTGTAGGTTTAGAGAATTCCCTGCACACGTGCAGAGTTTTAAACACAAAATTTCCAAAATTTACCTGCCTCGAATAATTAAACAAAATCGTGCAGAGCACGAGAATATTTTCAAGAATGTGCATGCATCACAAAAATCTTTTACTAACATTTAAAGTCACCTGCCTCTGAAATGAGCTGTGATTGGTTGTTCGTTTAAGGGTTGTTTTACACTCAGCAGTTTAAATAGCCCAGAACATTGAGGCAAAAGTATCATACTCACTTCAGCAGTCAAGTAAACAACATCTCCCTTCACTTCCATTAAATTTTTTTAAAAAATAAAACTAAAATGGCCTACGAAACTTTAGTCAACTCCACCATCACAATGCCAGCCAACAAACCTCAATACACACCAGCCAAGGTCTTTAAGAAGGCTTTGAAATCTGTGCGCAAACTCTTCAAGAAATCCAACAAACATCAGAAATTCCTTAATGAAACCATTTATGCTCATGATGCTGTCGCAGCCGATTACTCCAGTGAAGAAGAATTGGAAAATCAAGAAAATGAATTGAAAGAAGCTCAACAAAGCCTGTAATTTACTGAAAATGCCATCTAGACAACACCCGCTTAGGGCGATTAAGCAGCTTTTTTTAGTGCTTCAGCACTTTGTGACCAATGGCTTTAAGAGTCTCTAAAACTTAAGCTAAAGCTTTAATTCATTTGTGAAACTGTGACCAGGAGCTAAACAGTAGCAGCTCTTTAAACCGGACTTTGGGTTTTAAATGACACCCGTAATTGCAGCAGCAGCAGCATAAAAAATCATTTAACAACAGCTTTAATCAAAAATGTCTTCCAACATTTTGTAGTTTTTTAAGAATTTAGAAAAATAATAAAACAATTTTTACAAAAAAAAAAAAAATGAATTTGTGTATTTATTTAAATTTTAGGGGAAAAAATATAAATTATTCAAATAGTATTAATAGTATTTCATCAAAACAGTATTAAAAATACTACTTTTTAAAAATATGTTAAAATTTTTACATAAAATAGAAAAATTAAAAGACTTGTCAACAAATTCGGTTGCTACTACGAATCTGTTTCCTCTGTGTATATAGTTAAATTTTAGCTTCAATCGTTGGTCTTTACAATCACCCTTATCGCGGTTGGCGTATGTGTTTTACGAATACGACAGTTTCGTACTGGATTAAAGATCAAATATAACCATTTTCTTTAATCTAGTACGAAACTGTCCTAGGCGTAAATCACACACGCTAACCGTGATAAGGTTGATTTTGTTAATTTTTCACCCAACTGTTTGGTCATTATGTAGTTTAATTTTAGCTTCAATCGTCGGTCTTTATGAAGTTAAATTTTAACTTCCCTCGTAGGTCTTCGACTAACTGAACTGAAATGCTTACAACTATTTGATTTTAACAGTTTTTAATTTTATTTTTTTGCAGATAATAAACAATTTAATAACATTTTATAACGTCAAATTTTTCAATTTTATTATGTTTACGGACAATCAACTTTTTGAACAATCTCATTATGAACGATGAAGCATATTTTCATTTAAATGGAGATGTTAATAAACAGAACAGTAAAATACTTATGAGGTACCTAAAACCCTAAAGCAGTACAGGGAGCTACAATAATACCCTCTCAGATGAACGTTTTGATGTGGAATTATGGCTGATAGAGCTATCGGTTCATATATTATCGCAAATGATGCTGGGGATGTTGAAAAATTTCGTACGTCCGGTAGTTCTCAATAATCCTGACATACGATTCCAGCAAGAAAAAAATAACACAACAACCGGTAAAAATAAAAAAGTTATAAGCATTTCAAATTACAACTAGCTAAATGTTAGCTTCAATTACTGGTTTTTATAAAGTTTAATTTTTGTTTTAATCATATTAATCTTTATAATGCTTAATATGAGCTTCAATCGTAGGTCTTTAAGAACTTAATTTTTAGCTTTAATCGTAGGTTTTTATGTACCTCAATTTTATAATCAATAGTAGGTGTTTATGTAGTTAAACTTTAGCTTCAATCAAAGTTCTTTGTGTAGTTCAATCTTACCATCAATCATAGGTCCTTATGTAGGTCTTTATGTACTTCAATACAAACAAATTTTAACATTAATCGTAGCTCTTTACATAAACGAATTTAAGCTTTAATCGTAGCTCTTTCTATAAACGAATTTTAGCTTCAATCGAAGGTCTTTATGTACTTCATTTAATTCAATCGTAGATTTTAGCTTCAATCTTAATGTACTTCAAATTGAGCTTCAATCGTAGCTCTTTCTATAAACGAATTTTAGCTTCAATCGAAGGTCTTTGTGTACCTCAATTTGAGCTTCAATCGTAGCTCTTTTTATAAGCGAATTTAACTTTAATCGCAGCTCTTTATATAAAAAAATTTTAGCTTCAACCGAAGGTTTTTATGTACTTCAATCTGAGCTTCAATCGTAGCACTTTCTATAAACGAATTTTAGCTCCAATCGCGGCTTTTAATATAGATTAATTTAAGCTTCAATCGAAGGTCTTTATGTACTTCAAATTGAGCATCAGTCGTAGCTCTTTATATAGACGAATTTTAGCTCCAATCGCGGCTCTTTATAGACACGAATTTTAAACTCAATCGTGGCTCCTTCTATAGACGAATTTTAGTTCCAATCCTGGCTCTTTATGTAAACGAATTTTAGCTTGAATCGTAGGTCTTTGTATAGACTAATTTTAGCTTCAATCGAAGGCCTTTATGCACTTCAATTTGAGCTTTAGTCGTAGCTCTTTCTATAAGCGAGTTTTAGCCTCAATTGAAGGTCTTTATGTACTTCAATTTCAGCTTCAATCGTGGCTCTTTATATAAACGAATTTTAGCCTCAATCGAAGGTTTTTATATACTTCAATTTGAGGTTCAATCGCAGGTCTTTATGTACATGAATTTTAGCTTCAATCGCAGTTCTTTATGTAGTTCAATTTGAGCTTCAATCGTAGGTCTTTATTTAAACTAATTTTAGCTTCAATAGAAAGGGTTTATGTACCTCAATTTGAGCTTCAATGGTAGATCTTTATATAAACTAATTTTAGCTTCAATTGAAGGGGTTTATGTACCTCAATTTGAGCTACAATCGTAGCAATTTCTATAAGCGAATTTAACTTTGATCGCAGCTCTTTATATAGACTAATATTAGCTTTAATAGAAGGTCTTTATGTACTTCAAATTGAGCTTCCAGCGTAGCTCTTTATATAAACTAATTTTAGCTTCAATCGAAGGTCTTTATGTGCCTCAATTTGAGCTTCAATCGAAGGTCTTTACGTACTTCAAATTGAGCTTCAATCGTAGCTCTTTATATAAACGAATTTTAGCTTCAATTGATGGTCTTTATATAAACGAATTTAAGCTTCAATCAAAGGTCTTTATGTACTTCAGTTTGAGCTTCAATCGTAGCTCTTTATATAAGCGAATTTTAGCTTGAATCGTAGGTCTTTGTGTACTTCAATTTGAGCTTTAGTCGTAGCTCTTTATATAGACTAATTTTAGCCTCAATCGAAGGTCTTTATGTACTTCAATTTAAGCACTCATCGAAGGTCTTCATATAAACGAATTTAACATTAATAGCAGCTCTTAATATAGACTAATTTTAACTTCAGTCGAAGGTCTTTCTGTACTCGAAATTGAGCTTCAATCGTAGGTTCTTATATAAACGAATTCCAGATTCAATCGAAGGTCTTAATATACTTCAAATTGATGTTCAATTGTACTTCAATTTAAGCATCAATCATAGGTTTTTATATAAACGAATTTTGGCTTTAATCGTAGTTCTTTACATAAACTTCAATCGAAGGTCTTTATGTACTTCAAATTGAGCTTCAGTCGCAGCTCTTTCTATAGACGAATTTTAGCTCCAATCGTGGCTCATTATATAAACGAATTTTAGCCTCAATCGAAGGTCTCTATGTACTACAATTTGAGCTTCAATCGCTCTTTGCTCTTTGTATAAACGAATGTTAGCTTGAATCGTAGCTCTTTATGTACTTTAAATTGAACTTCAATCGTAGTTCTTTATATAAACGAATTTTGGCTTCAATCGAAAGTCTTTATGCACTTCAATTTAAGCTTCAATCGTAGCTAATTCCATAAACGAATTTTAGCTTCAATCATGGCTCTTTATATAGACGAATTTTAGTTTCAATCGTTGCTCTTTCTATAGACGAATTTTAGCTCCAATGGCTCTTTATGTAAACGAATTTTAGCTTCAATCATGGCTCTTTATATAGACTAATTTTAGCTTGAATCGTAGGCCTTTATGTAAAGGCCTTTATGTAAAGTTTTAGCCTCAATCGAAGGTCTTTATGTTGTTCAATTTAAGCTTCAATCGTAGCTCTTTATATAAACGAATTCTAGTCTCAATCGAAGGTATTTACGTACTTTAATCGTAGCTCTTTATACAATCGAATCTTAGCTTTAATCATAGCTCTTTATATAAATGAATTCTAGCTTTACCAAAAGGTCACTATGAAGTTAAACTTTAGCTTAAAGAGAAGGTCATTATGAAGTTAATTTTTTGTAGTACAATTTTGGCTTCAATCAAAGTTCTTTATATATTTCAATTTTAGTTTCAATTTTAATTATTTATGGAGATCATATTAAGCTTCAAACGTAAAACTTAACATAGTTAAATTTTAGCTTCAATCGTTTTCGTTTTCAACAGTTTTCGGTCAATTCTCGCTTTAAACAAATCAGTTGCATTCGGTACAGATTCCCTGTGATGGTCTTGTCAGATTTCATCAGCTCAGATAAATAAGACCCTTTTGCTCCCACCAAATACAGAGAATTACAATAGAATCATGGATAAATGGCTTTTCGCCGGTTGGCGGGTCTTCACATACGATATTTTGCGCATCGGGTTATTAAATTTATTTTTAGAATTTCCAAGAAATTTTTAATAAAAATCATTTTAGAAATATAGATTTACCAAAAAGTACTAAAATATAAAATTTTTTGATAATTTTCATTCTTTTAAACAAAATCACTTAAGATTTTATAACAAGTTTTAGTTAAGTTATTTTTTAAATTATGACAACTAACGCTTTTGGAATGAAGTAGTAAAATTTGTCTAAAATACAGTTGTAGCTTTTACCTTTACATATTTCATAGGCCTTTTTTTACAACCAAAAATGTACACAAATTCTATAACATAATCTTTCATTCAACTTTTATTTAGAATTCAAACATTTTATATCCAACAAATTCTTTCCTTATTTAGTTATTAGAAAAACAAACAAAAAGTTGTTAATTAAAACCGTTAAATTGTTGTCACATAATCTAGTCACGTATTTTTTTTTTTTTTTTTCTTTTTTTGGGAAACCTTTCCTTTCCTGTTAACGTACTTATTTTCCAAATTTTGTTAAACGTTTAAACAATATACAAAATAATTATGTAAACTGGGACTTTCCACAAATTTTTCCCTATTTAGAGTTTCTATATAGAATACTAATTAGCACTTTAAGAATTTTGTTTAACTAAACACAAACTTTTTTTTTGTATAAAACTTGTTAATTAAACTATTAAATTAAGAATGTACAAGAAAAAAAGAAAGAAATCCTAAATAAATACAAAACTAAAATTGTTTAACAGGAATTTTCTCACACAATATTTGCTATTAGAACTAACTCAAGCATATTCCAATTGGAAGTTTCAGTGAGATTTCTCAGTCTACTAAGAATTTGTAATTTAAGGCTTAAGACCAGTACTAGATGGCGTTAGTGATACATAATCGAAATAATAAATTAAGTAACAGCAAAAGACTTTATACAGCTTAAATAATAAAAGGAATTCAAATAATTAAAGTACAATTTAAGGTACAGATGATTGTTTGAAATCTGAATTCTATAATTAGAAATTAATCCTCCAAGTATTTACTTTTTCTTAAAACATTTAGAAGCTCTTATTGTAGCTCAGATATAAATAAACAAAGTATAAAATTACTTGTTAGGCTTTATCTCTTTAAGATAACCCCTTTCTTAATTTATACCTACAATTACTACACATTAATTTCAATAATTTAAACAAATTTTCTTGCATTTTATGAGGGTTTCAATACAAATCAAAGGTAATTTGAGATGTTCTACAAAAGAACAAACCAAACCCCTTTCAAATCTTAACAAATTATAACTGAATTATCATTGCTTGTCTTAAATTCAAAAGGGTTTTTTTCAAAACAAAGATAAAACCAACGAAAAGATCTTTTTTAAACCATAAAAAACTACAAAGAAACCAAAATAAAGAAACCAGTTTAACACTTGTGTTTTGGAAAACTCTTTCAAAAAAAAAAAATAAAGAACATTAAAAAAGTCAGTTTAATCAATCAACACGACTTGAACAATAAACAAAAGAATCATCAAAAAGTGAAAAAAACATTAAACCCTTTTTTTGTGTAAAATTGAAGTGCACAATAAAGGGAAACAAGTTTTTAAGTTTTAATCTTTAGTTGTGTGTGTTGCTTTAAGAGAAGACCCTTTAGTTTACTTGGTTGGCTCTTTTTTTTTATTATAATTGTCTAAACTTTAGATTAAATTTCATGTTTTTAATGAGTTTTTTATTTGAAAATTTATTTTAGAACCTTTTTGAGCTGATTGCATTTGTAATCGAGAAGACAAAGGGTGTGTACAAGAAAATAAAATCCATCATAAATTTAAAAAAAATTCAAACTATTTCCAATATATTGCCTTTTTAATTGATGTAATTTCTTAATATGGTCATGTTTTCAGCTTTAATGGCAGGTCTTCATGTGGATAATTCTAGCTTTTATCGTAGGTCTGTATCTAGTTAAATTGTGGCTTCATTCGTAGGTCTGTATCTAGTTCAGTTTTAGCATCAATCGTAGATCTTTATGTAGTTAAATTTTTGCTTCTTTGTGTAGTTCAAATTTAGGTCTTTATATAGGTAATTTTTAGCTTCAATTGCTGGTCCTTATGAAGCTAAATTTAAGCTCAAATCGCAGGTCTTTATGTGGTTAAATTTTAGATTCAATCGTATGTCTTTATATAGTTTAATTTTTGCTTCTATAAGTAATTCAATTTTAGGTCTTTATATAGATAATTTTTAGCTCAAATCGCAGGGGTTTATGTAGTTCAATTCTAACTTCATTATGTCGGTCAATTTTATATCTTTTTATAGGTAATTTTTAGCTTCAATCGTAAGTCTTTATATAGTTAAAATTTGGCTTCAATCGTAGGTCTTTATCTAGTTCAATTTTAACTTCAATCGTAGGTCTTAGTCTAGTTGAATTTTAACATCAATCGAAGGTTTTTATCTAGTAAAATTTTAGCTTCAATAGAAGGTCTTTATGTAGTTCAATTTTAGCTTTAATTGTAGGTATTCATCTAGTTCAATTTTAGCTTCAACCAAAGATATTTATCTTGTTGAATTTTAGCTTCAATCGCAGTTCTTTATCTAGCTAAGCTCTAGCTTCAATCGTAGGTCTTTCCCTAGTTCAATTTTAGCTTCGATCGTAGGGGTTTATCTAGCTAAATTTTAGCTTCAATCGTAGGTTTTTATGCAGTACAATTTTAGCTTCAATCGCAGATCTTTATCTTGTTAAGTTTTAGCTTCAATCATAGGTTTTTATTCAGTTCAATTTTAGCTTCAACCAAAGGTCTTTATGTTGATCAATTGAAGCTTCAATCGTAGGTCTTTATCTACTTAGATTTTAGCTTCAACCAAAGGACGTTATGAAGATCAATTTTAGTTTCAATCGCTTGTCTTTATGTAGTTCAATTTTAACTTCAATCGTAGGTCTTTATATAGCTCAATTTTAGCTTCAAACGTAAGTCTTTATCAAGTTCAATTTTAGCTTCAGTCGTAGGTCTTTGTATAGTTCAATTTTAGCTTCAGTCGTAGGTCTTTGTGTAGTTCAATTTTTAGACTTTATAGAGGCAATATTTATATAGTTAAATATTTGCTTTTATCGTACGGTTTATATAGTTCAATTTTAGCTTCAATCGGAGGTCTTCATATATATCAATTTTAGCTTCAACCGATGGTCGTTATATAGTTCAATTTTAGCTTCAAGCATAGGTCTTTAAGTAGTTCAATTTTATCTCCAATCGCAGGTCTTTATCTAGTTAGATTTTAGCTTCAACCGAAGGACTTTATGTAGTTCAATTTTAGCTTCAATCGTAAGTCTTTATCAAGTTCAATTTTAGCTTCAATCGTGAGTCTTCATATAGAAAAATTTTCGCTTCAACCAAAGGTCTTCCTATAGTTCAATTCTAGCTTCAATCGTGGGTCTTTATCATGTTTGATTTTAGCTTCAATCGCTTGTCTCTGTTGCTCAATTTTAACTTCAATCGTAGGTCTATATTTAGTCAAATTTTAGCCACAATCGCAGGTATTCTTCTAGTTAAATTTTAGTTTTAATCGAAGGTCTTTATGTAGTTCAATTTTAACTTCAGTCGTAGGTCTTCATCTAGTTCAATTTTAACTTCTTATGTTATTATCTAGTTTGTTTTTAGGTCTTTATATAGTTAATTTTTAGCTTCAAATTGGCTTCTCTTTGTAGTTCAATTTTAGCTTCAATCGAATATCTTTATGTAGTTCAATATTAGCTTCAATCGTAAGTGTCTTTGTACATAAATTTAAGCTTCAATCGTAGGGGTTTATGTATTTCAATTTTAGCTGCGATCGTATAGTTCTGTAAGGACTGAGTGCGAAAAATTCTTAACACACGTTTTTCATTAAAACTTTTAACCCAAGTATTATTTGATTTTATTTTTGATCAAGTTATCTTTGTAAAGCATGTCAGTTATTATATTTTATGTCAATTATGTTGATTTGTTGTTAGTCTGATAAAAATGAGTGACGGGAAAAAAGTGCGTACTAAAATTATTAAATATTTTCAACAAAACCCAACTTGGTCCTACAAAAATTTGGCCAAACAATCAAAGGTCAGCTGTCAAACTTTTTCCAATGTTATTAAACAGTACCGGGAGAACTTGTCCGTTGATAGAAAACTTGGAAGGAATGGTTCACATGTGTATTAAGCCAAAAAAATAGAAAGCATTTTCAAAAGAGCTCCCAACACATCCAGTAGGAAAGCAGTCCGGCTAGCTCAGTGCTCGGACAATTTGGTACGAAAAGTTAAAGCCAATGCAGGTTCAAAAACATACAAGGCTCAAAAAGCTCCTAACAGGAACGCTGCTAAAAATTCAGAGGCCAAAAACAGAGCACGGAAATTGAAGTCAAATTTTATTAAAAAAATATTCCTGCTGTTGATGTTGATGATGCTCGAGGGAATATTGAAGAAATGTTTAGGAGCCAAAAGCAGACAAAATTTCGCAAGAAGTGCTTGGTATGGCAAGCAATATGCAGTTGCGGCAAAAGAAGCCAAACATTTGTTATAAAGGACTCTATAAATACCGAAATTTACATCAAGGAATGTTTACAAAAAAGGATGATTCCATTCATAAGACTTCTTAGTGTGTCCACTTATTTTTGACCTGATTTGGCATCTGTCACTATGGTAAGAAAGGTCTTGAGTGGTACAAGAACAATAATGTGGTTTTTGTACCAAGAGAGGCACATCGTCCAAACTGCCTGGAGTTAAGTCCAGTGAAGAGATATTGGGCTCTTGTTAAAAGAAAATGGAAGACCACAAAATAGGTGTCCAAAAGTGTGGTAGATTTTAAACGGAGATGGACAACCTGTTCGAACAAAGTGACATAAAGCACTAAAAAGCCATAATGGAAGGGTTTTCGAAAAAAGTTCAAAATTTCATCATTACTGATTAGAACTATAAAAATAATTTTTTTTTTTTTTTGTAAACTGTAACAATAATTTCAATCAAATAAAAAAGAAATCAAAACTGTAAGTTTAGTGGTTTCATTTTTATTAACATATGTTTATGTTAAGAATTTTACTTTGTAGCTTATTCGCATGGACCTAAACTCCACGAGAGAAGATTATGCCCTCAAATCGTTCATGCAGAATGTCCAGTGTGGCATTAGCTTTGTGGCATTTAGCGCCGTCTTGTCGTTGGTGTCCATATCATCCAATTCTGGCCAAACTAAGTGGGTAATCATAGACCAATAGCGTTCGCCGATGATTTTGCAGACGTGATCTGGCGAACGTTGTTGTCAAAGAATTACGCCGTAAGTTCGTTATATTCAGCTCTTGGGACAGTTGAATTATGGTCGACTGCAGGCGCAAGTCTGCCAAATGCTGAGTTCTCGAGAGCTACTGCCTCGGATTCTCCTGCACACTCTTACGGACAGCGGCGATGTTTTCTGCAGATCTTGCGTTTTGTCGTCGTACGAGTGTTGGTTCATTATTTACTGAAGAACTGGTAGCAAATTTATGTACCACACTGAGAATAGACGATTATGTCGAATGTTAATTGGATGAAGTGCACGGAACATTGTCAGTACAGAACACCCATTTTGATATAACTATTTAATTATATGCACGTATTGTTAAACGCTTTATTCGTTCATGGTGATGTGGCAAAACAAACTGATTAAATAACAGCCAATTTGACATATGTAGCTTCAACAATAGGGCCGCTATCAACTGTCTTAGTTTGGAAAGTTCTAGTTTAATTTTAGTTTCAATCGTGGTCCTTAATTGCCAAAGAGGGTGAGATAAATAACATTTGCCTTTTGTATCAAATCAATCATCTTGAAGATTTTGACATGATTTCCAAAAAAATATCTGTAAATATGGCTGCCATCATTAAGATGATGTAACACAATATATACATTTTTTGCAATATAGTTACTCTAAAAACATGTTTAAAATATATTGTATCTCTGTTCACTAACAACATTGTGTATTTTTCACTCAAACTTATTGAAGACGCCTGCCAGTTACACGCAGAATAAAAATATAGTTGTGCATTGTTACTGTAACCATTTCAACATTTGTGCATGTTTACTGTAACCATTTCAAGATTTTTTAACAATATTATAGTCACAGTAACTATATATATGATTTTGGTAACAATAATATGGTTAATTTACGATTCAAACGATTGTGTCAACCATATATATAATGAATAATTTTATCATAATATGTTGTTCTCAGGTTATGATATCCATAAGCCGAGAGCAACATAATATGGTAAGTCCTTTATCATGGTTGTCACAAACATATACATGTTTACTGTAAACATATATATGGTTAATACAATCATGTGAATCGTAAATTATCCATATCATTGTTAGCACAATCATACATATAGTTACTGTGACTATAATATTGTTAAAAATGTTGAAATGGTTACAGTAACAATGCACAACTATATTTTTGTTTGCGTGTAGAGAAGGGATAAAAGACATTTACTTGTGGTAATTGACTGGCCACCCGCAAAAATTTTAGACCACTTGATATTCTTTAGACTAACTACCAGAAAGGCCACTTGTCCTTGCGAAGCTACTGTTTTTAAAATTCTAAAATAAATTTCGAACTGAACTGAACATGTTTTCATTATTTTGGGAAATCTTGCAACTGATTTTTTTTATGTGATAACAAGTGCATTTATGTTTGTATTAGTTGGAAATGTTGTTTACTTTTGGCGTCTCTAAGGATTACATGTTGCCAGTTCTCATTGAGATTTCATAGATAAATACTGATTGACTGGCTGACTAGAGATTAAAAATGATTTGTTGTGTTAGAGTTTTCACAAAACGAGCAGTTAAAACTGACGCCTTGCAAAACAGTTTTGCCAAACAGACTAAAAAATCAATGAATGGCATCAATATTCCAATTAAAAACTTAAAATTCATATTCTTTCTCTAAATTAAGAAAGATTTCAGAAATTCATTTTGAAATGTTCAAAAAATTCTTTTCGAAAAATTTGTACTTTTTAAAATTAAATTTAATACCGCGCACACTCTTTATAGCTTTAAAAAAACTCCATTAAATTCAAGTTAAGGGTTTTTTTCTTTACCATAAAAAAAAATCCTTTATTGGAAACGCTCTTTTGTATTCATTATTTTTTGTGTTATTTATTTCTCTTCTTTAATTTTTTATAACCTTAGGTTATAAACTACATTGTCATTTTTTGTGTTTGTATTAATTTTTTGTTAATGGTCATCCTCATGTTTAAACAAGTTTTGTTTGATCACATAAAAAAAATCTTTTCAAAATAATAAAAAAATACCTTTTTAATATAAAAAATATTTAGGTTACTACAGGTTTTTTGGTACCTGTTGTCATAATGATCCTTTTTTTATAGATTGTGCTTGTGGTTGAGTATTAAAAAATCAGAGATTTTTTTCATTGTTTGTTCTCTTTTGTTTATTTATGTTTTTTTTGTCTCCATGTTTTATATCAATAATAATAGAGGAAAGAAAAAAAGAAATATTTCTGGTAATTAACAAGTGATTCTTGGTATTAGGAACTGCCCTCTAAGGATTTGAACAAGTGTTAAGGAAAGACAAAAAAATACGTTATTTTTTACCACTAGGGGTGTTAAAGAAAAAATGATTTCGTAATAAAAATGTCAGAATAAAAAAGAAATAATAAATGAGAATTTATTGTTTAGAAAAAATGAGTAAAGAATTGAATGTTAATGAATTCCTTGGTAATAATTCTAAGTCATCTACAACAAAAAATTAAAGGACAAGTGTAATTATCAACAATTTTTTGAAAAAGTACATAAAATACTACTATTTTCAAATCGATATTTTTAGTGTCTCGATGTCTTTTCTTACAAAAATTACACAAAAAGCAAAAATTTTTCGAATATTTAAAAAAAATATATATATACAGTGTTGGAAAAAATAATAGAAACGATAGCATTTTTTTCCAATTTTGTGAGTATATTTGTCAAGTTTAGTTTTGTTAAAAAAAATTTATATGCAGTTTTGTTTATCAGACATACAACATAAGTAAAAACATAATCATTCCTCTTTAATTAATATTTTAATACACTATATGACTATTAATGTAAAGAGTCAATATTTTAGCTGGAAAAAATAATAGAAACGCGTAAACGGATTCAATTTTTAGAGGCACATCCTTTTATTTTTTGTTAAAAAATTGTTTTATTTTAATATTTAGAGGCACTAATTTTGTTTTTCACAACTTCATTGCATCTGCGACACATGGAATCAACCAATTTTTTTGAAAAATTCCTTGTCAATGAAAAACCACTCTTCCTGTTTTTTCCCACAATTCGTTCTTATTTTTCCGACTGATGCCCTCCAGCTTCCTCTGGAGCACTCCCTAAAGGTGTTCTATTGGTTTAAGGTCCGGTGACTGTGAAGGCCATTTCATAAGAGGTACTTTTTTGACAGCAAACCAATCCTTTGCCAATTTTGAAGAGTGGTTCGGATCACTGTCCAGCTGAAACTCCCATCTCAAGGACATCTCTTCCTCAGCAAATGGCAGGATTGTGCTTTGCAATATATTTACGTAGTCCGGGGCGCATATTTTGTTCTTTATCCAAAATATTGAACAGACACCAGAAGAAGAGAAACACCCCCATATCATGATGGATCCACCGCTGTGTTTGACGGTCTTCTTGAGCTGTGGTTAGACGAAACATAGATAAATTTGTTTGGATCCCATGGGAAACATTATGCTAGGCACCCACACAATAAGGCATATGATCCAAGATACACCAAGAAGACCGTAAAAGACGACGGTGGATCAATCATGATATGGGCGTGTTTCTCTTCTTCTGGTGTCTGTTCAATATTTTGGATAAAGAACAAAATATGCGCCCCGGACTACGTAAATATATTGCAAAGCATAATCCTTCCATTTGCTGAGGAAGAAATGTCCTTGAGATGGGAGTTTCAGCAGGACAGTGATCCAAACCACTCTTCAAAATTGCCAAGGATTTGTTTGCTGTCAACAATGTACATCTTATGTAATGGCCTTCCCAGCCATCGGACCTTAAACCAATAGAACACCTTTGGGAAGTACTCAGTAGGAAGCTGGAGGGCATCAGTCGGAAAAATAAGGACTAATTGTGGGAAAAAAACCAGGAAAAGTGGTTTTTCATTGACAAGGACTTTTAAAAAAAAAATTGCTTGATTTCATGACTCGCAGATGCAATGAAGTTATGAAAAACAAAGGTAGAGCCTCTAAATATTAAAATAAAACAATTTTTTAACAAAAAATTAAAAGATATGCCTCTAAAAATTGAATCCTTTTACGCGTTTCTATTATTTTTTCCAGCAAAAATATTGACTCTTTACATTGTTAGTCATATAGTGTATTAAAATCTTAATGAAAAGAGGATTGATTATGTTTTTTCTTATGCTGTATGTCTGATAAAGAAAACTGCATATAAATTTTTTTTAACAAAACTAAACTTGACTAATATACTTACAAAATTGGAAAAAAATGCTTTCGTTTCTATTATTTTTTCCAACACTGTATTTATTTTCTGTTTTAAAAAAAGTACTAAAAAATACTACTTTTTTCTATAAAGTCATATTTGGCATATCAATGTTGCTTTTAAAAAAACTACATCAAAAAAATAAAAATTTTATAAATTTTTTAAAAAGTACCAAAAATACTACTATTTTTTTTCCAAATACTACATAAAAAATAAGAATTTTATACATTTTTTGCAATTCCAAGTAAATTTCAACAAAAATTACTTGAAGAGTATGAAATTGGAAGGATTTTTTAAATTTTTGAAAAAGTACCAAAAATACTACTTTTTTCTACAAAGGCATGTTTAGGAAATAGATATTTTTAGCGTCTTAATGTCTTTTCTTACATAAATTACACAAAATTCATAAATTTTTCGAATATTTTAGAAACAAATATTTATTTTGTTTTAAAAAAAGTACTAAAAAATACTACTTTTTTCTATAAAGGCATATTTAGCATATCAATGTTGTTCTTATTAAAACTACATTAAAAAAATAAAAATTTTATAAATTTTTTAAAAAGTACCAAAAATACTACTATTATTTTTTACAAATACTACATAAAAAATGAGAATTTTATACATTTTTTCCAATTCCAAGTAAATTTTAACTAAAATTACTTGAAAAGTATTAAATTGGAAGAATTTTATAAACTTTTTAAAAAGTTCCAAAAATACTACGTTTTTTCTACAAAGACATTTTAGCAAGTATATATTCTTAGCGTTTTGATGTCTTTTCTTACATAAATTACACAAAATTCATAAATTTTTCGAATATTTTAGAAAAAAAAATTTATTTTCTTTGTTTTAGAAAAAGTACTAAAAATACTACTTTTTTCTATAAAGGGTTTAGCATATAAATGTTGCTCTTATAAAAACTACATTAAAAAAGCAAGAATTTTATAAATTTGTGAAAAGGTACCAAAAATACTACTGTTGTTTTTTATTTTTATAATATCATTATAAAAATAAAAAACAATTTATTTTTATAATATCAGCTGTATTGGTGATTAAATTCTAAATAAAAAAATTAATAACTTTCTGACAGCTATCTTGTCCCTATAAAAAGTTACACGCATTCAAAGTTGGAATATATAACAAGGACCGTATTTTTTAAGTTTTTTCCCAAAAAAGTCTTTATATTCTTTCTTTAATAGAAAAAATTTTTTTACGGGACTATTCAAAATTTTTACTTAATTTAGAAAGAACACTTAATGCTAAAGCATGAAAAGTAGAATTTAGCTCACTAAAGCGGACACAACACCCCCCAGACCTATCCAAACGTGGTCAATTTTAAAAAATAATTTTAGGTTTGAGTAAAAAATTCTAAAAAGTCAAAGCATGGATGCTTAAAAATGCTTAATATTCTTATAACGCTATATGTTACCTAAACAGTCACAAAGTTTTTTCACTATCACACGGTAAATAACGTCACCGTGAGCATTTTTCTAAAAAAACTGAGTTTTTGGTACACATTTTTCCCGTTTAAGGAAATTAGGTATTTTCAAATAAAAAATTTTAAAAATTAAAACAACGATGATTTAAGACATTTGTATCTATAATAGTTGCAAATTTTGTTATCATATCTTGAACCGTTAAAATTTTATATTAATTAAAATTTTATATTTTTCTTCTCAGAAAATCATCATATTATAATATTTTTAGTTTTTATGGTAAACGACGTCCCAAAAATTCATAGAATTATTTAGTTTTACTAAAATAGCAATCTTCAATTCTTATGGTTTTCACAAATATCAAATAGTTATATAAAAAGCCTTTATTTACTCCTCAGAAGTTCCACAAACCTTGCCACCTTTGAAAAATGTTTATGTTTTATGCACTTTTTTTACAAAGGCATGTTTAAAATCACTATAATTCCAGACATTAAATCATTATTTTGTTGTGTAAACAAAACTTAGAGATTTTTTTATGGCGCACACAATCAGTCTTTAGTTTCAATTGCCTTGGCTGTTTCGTCAATATCCTTTGGCCTCCACAACTTATCTGTGATTCAACACAATTATCTTGAAGATTTTGACATAAAAAAATCTATAAATATGGCGAGACATTTATGAAAACCAGAGTTTTTGAAATAAATTATCATGAGGTCATATTATGCTGTCAGCATTAACATGACTTGACACTATAAATACATTTTCTGGCAAGATAATTACTCTAGCAAAACAACAGGATCAAGGATTTAAACATGCAATAGCTGTTCATTGATAAATTTTTGGTGTTTTGCCCTCAAACTCATTGACGACGCCAACATACACTCGTTTTCTTGAGGTGACTGACTAACCACCCGCATGCATATAAACCACTTGATATTCTTCAGACTAAAAACCCTAAAGGAGTCTTGTTTTTTTTGTAAACTACTGTTTAAAAATTTAAAAAGAAACTTCAAATTTTTTTAGGGAAATTTCTTAACTGATTTCTTTTCTTTGATAACAAGTGCTTTATTTTGTGTGTTTTAGGTAGTAATGTTGCATTTTCTATTAGTGTCAATTATGTCGTTCACTTTAGGCGTCTCGAAGGATTATATTTTGCCAGTTCTCATTGAGATTTCATTGATAAAAAGACTGAGTGACTGGCAGGCTGGCTAAAGATTAAAAATGATTTGTTGTGTTTTAGTTTTCACAAGACAAGCAGTTAAAACTGACGCCTTGCAAAACAGTTTTGCCAAATACACAAAAAAATCATTTCAATTTTTAATGAATGGCATCAATTTTCCAATCCAGCAGACGTCTGAAATAGTGATTAATTTTAAATCTAAATTACTGGAGGGCTTAGAGCAAAAAAGAACCATCACTAGTATTTTTCGGGACTGGCTGGCTAAAGACTCAAAATGAGTTGTTGTGTTTGTTTTTTTTAAAGACTTTTGTTATTCCGTTTATTATTTCCACATTTTTTATTTGTAACCCCAAAAAGTATATATATTCTGGAGCGTTATAGACAGCAGAATCAATATAACCAGGAGCGTCTATCTGCCGGACTGTTGAAATCAACTTTCCCAAGCAACCAATTAAATCACATACAAAATTGATACATTTAAAATGGAGAAAATCACTGCACAAATGGCTGAGATATGTTGCCAGAAAGATGGGACAAGGTACTAGCAAACAACAGCCAACTTGACTTAAATTGATATCAGTCTAGTCTGCTGCGATAGGAAATTGATACAATTCATTTAAAATTTAAGTGATTATTATCTGTTTGGCAAAACTGTTTTGCAAGATATCAGTTTTAACTGCTCGTCTTTGAAAAAATCTAATACAACAAATCATTTTTAATCTTTAGCCAGTCAGTCAATCAGTCCTGAAAAATATTAGGATTGAGCCCTCCAGTAATTTAGATTTAAAATTAATCACTATTTCAGGCGTCTGCTGGATTGGAAAATTAATACCATTCATTCAAAATTGAAGTGATTTTTTTGTGTGTTTGGCAAAACTGTTTTGCAAGGCGTCAGTTTTAACTGCTCGTCTTGTGAAAACTGTAACACAACAAATCATTTTTAATCTTTAGCCAGCCAGCCAGTCAATCAGTCTTTTTATCAATGAAATCTCAATGAGACAGGGCAAAATCTAATCCTTCGAGACGCCTAAATTAAACGAAGTAATTGACACTAATAGCAAATGCAACATTTCTACCTAAAACAAACAAAATAAAGCACTTGTTATCAAAGAAAAGAAATCAGTCAAGAAATTTCCTTAAAAGAAATTTGAAATTTATTTTAAAATTTTTAAACAGTAGTTTTGTAAAGACAAGTAAGTGTCCAGTCTGAAGAATATCAAGTGGTTTAAATGTACTATCCAGTCACCTCTAGAAACCGATTGTGTGTTGTTGGCGTCATCAATGAGTTTGAGTGGAAAACACACACAAATTTATCAATGAACTGATATTGCATGTTTAAATCCTTGATAATGTTGTTTTTGCTAGAGTAATTATCTTGCCAGAAAATGTATTTATTGTGTTAAGGCATGTTAATTTTGACAGCAGAATATGACCTCAAGATAATTTATTTCAAAAACTCTGGTTTTCATAAATGTCTCGCCATATTTATAGATTTTTTTTTTATAATTTTTTTAGAAAATCATGTCAAAATCTTCAAGATTATTGTGTTGAATCACAGATAAGTTGTTGAGGCCAAAGGATATGGACGCGTCAGCCAAGACAATTGAATCGTGAGTTTGATTGTGTGTGTGCCATAAAACATTTTTTTAAGATTTGTTTATACAACAAAATAATGATTTAATTTGGTGGAATTATCAAGATTTTTAAATGAAATTTATAATTTCAGTATGTATTTTGTTTACTATACCCTTCACCATTAATGCTAAGGGTATATATAAGTTTGCCATGCCATTTGTAATTACCATAATTTGCTACCCCATACTGTAAAGGGTGTTTTTTTAAAAGTATAGAATTTCTTATGGGGTTAACTGTAAAACTAGATATCATACTATCATACTAATGAAATGTGTTTGACTTTTTTTCAGTATATTTTGGCAAATCACCAAGCCAACCAACACTTACATCATAACAACGTTTAAGAATCGTGAAAATTTATTTCCAAAATTCGCGCTCTGTTCACCAAACTTAAAGAGCACTTCATTAAGTCAAATCTTCCTCAGCGATGAGTACTATTTCTGGCTTAACGGGTATGTAAACAAGCAGAATTGTATTCCCAAAACATCTCTGTTTGGTGCGGTTTACATGTCTCGGCTCATTTTCCTTTAAAACCGCAACCGCAGCCAACATTACCGTGAATGGCGAACGCTACAGTCAAGTAATTTGTGATTTTTTTATTGCAAATCATTTCGAAGAGAAATGGCTCCAACAAAACTTTGCAACATGCCATACAGCGCTTGAAACCATCATCACTTTTTTGAGCCAATTATCTCAAGAAATGGACCTGTGAATTGGCCACCTCGCTCGTGTGATTTGACATCTATGCACTACTATTTCTGGGAATACGTCAAATATTTGGTCAACGATTGATCATTTAGAAGCCAAGTATAGACGACCGGGTATGCAATATTGAAGTTGTGCAATATTGAAGCGAAATAAGATGATATGATGTCCAGAAATTATTTTTCAAACATTAAATGCTAAAATGTTTAAGCCAATAAAGCCAAAATTTTGGTCATTCCATCGAATTTGTTGTGTTTTATGTTTAAAAAAAAGTTGTATTCGTCTAAAAAAAACCCCTTATATGTATATATTCTGTATAATTACAAATAGCGGAGTCATGTCTATCTCTCTGTTTAAATTAACTTTCCGAAGACACCAAATAACTTACATGCATGACTGATACATGGATATATCTGCTACAGTCTACCTTAGATTCCCATTTAAAATCCTAAAAATCTGCAGTCATATGGCTGAAATATATGCAAAAATCTGGGACTATCTCAACTTTTTCACAACATTTTTTTTTATCAATTATTATACCCATCTCCTTCGTGAGAAGGGTAGATATAAGTTCGTCATTCCGTTTGTAATTTCCACAATATAATTTTCCGACCCTATAAAGTATATATATTCTGGATCCTTATAGATAGCGGTGTCAACTAAGCCATGTCTGTCTGTCTGTCCAGATATCTTCGGGAACCAAATTTTCAATAATTCTGTCAGATATGCTATCGAGAAGTTTCTTATTTAAAATCAGCAAAATCCGTCCATAAATAACGGAGATATGAGCACAAATCCGAGACAACCTCGAAAATTTCATAAAAAAGACAATTTATTGCATGCAAAACGTATGTTTGGATGTGTGTTGGTTTCATTGCTTTGCGTATTTTGTTTTTGTCTTTTTTTTGGTGTTTCCTTTCGTTTGGCGTTATTGTTGTTATACCCTTCACCTTCGTGAGAAGGGTATATATAAGATTGTCATTTCGTTTCTAACTTCTACAATATAATCTGTTCGTCAGCAATTAAATGTAAAATTTTTAAAAGTTTTCTTGATATATTAAGGATGCTATACGCTGAAAGTGGGCAATTAATGCATCCACAACAAAAGTGAAGAGTATATACGATTCGGCATAGCCAAATTTAGCACTCTTACTTGTTTGTATTAAAGTATACTTTGGTGAAGGGTAAATAAGATTCGGTACAGCCGCATATAGCTCACTTACTTGTTTTTCTTTTAATTTACTTTTTTATTTCAATCTTGCATGTTGCTAATTAATGTACATTAACTACTTTGAAATAAAAATAACACAAACCGAATGAATCATAAAGATGACTCATTCAGACAGTCATGCAGGAACAAACCGACCATATAATTATCCTTAATATCCTTGACGCAAACACAAAATAATGATACTATTTGAAAAAGGAATAAAATACTTATTACGAATATTATCTAAAAGAAACAAGAGAAAAAAGGATAAACTAAAAACCCATAATTTTCTGTCTGAAATTTATTTATATGAAAATACATGAATTGACCAAAATAGATCATAAATAGTCTTAAAATAACTGCTGTTTTAATATTTGGACACAAGTTTTGATATTTCCAAATAATGTTATTAAAACTTCTACACTTTTTGAAACCTTTCTGCAGATTTTTACTCCATGATAACAAGTGATTGCCTACGTTTTTGGTAGAAATGTTGCAATTTCAATTTGAGTAAAGTTTCTGTTCACTTAAGAGGCGCCTGTAAGGATTAAATTTTGCCAGTTCATTGAGATTTCCTTGATTGCGACTGATTGAGTGACTGACAAGCAAAATCTTGAACATTATTTGTTGTGTTAGATGTTTTTACCAGACGAGCAGTTAAAACTGACGCCTTGCAAAAACAGTTAAGGCAAACATAACAAAATTATTAAAATTCTGCAAAAATTTCAAAATTTATCGAAATGACTAGACAGAAGTCTGTTTGATGATTAATCTTAAAGGCAATTTGCAGGAGAATTAGCAACTATGATCATTCAATTTTATTTTACTACACAAAACTCACAAAACCTTTGATAATCTTTTGCCAGCCAGTCAATCAGTCCCAGTAAAAGAAATTTTAATGATATCTATCAAAATTGAATCCTTATATAAGGACTGAGATCGAAAAAACCTTAACAAACGTTTTTCATTAAAACTTTTAACACAAGTATTATTTGATTTTTTTAATCAAGTTACCTTTGTAAAGCATGTCAGTAATTATGTTTAATGTCAATTATGTTTATTTGTTGTTAATCTGATTAAAATGAGTGGCGAGAAAAAACTGCGTACTAAAATTATTAAATATTTTCCACAAAACCCAACTTGGTTCTACAAAAAGTTGCCCAAACAATCAAAGGTCTGCCGTCAAACTGATTCCAATGTTATTAAACAGTATCGGGAGAACTTGTCCGTTAATAGAAAACCTGGTTCATCCAGAAGGAATGGTTCACATGATGTTTCTAAAGCCAATAAATATTAAGCATTTTTTAAGAGCTCCCAACACATCCGGTAGGAAAGCAGTTCGGTTAGCTTAGTACTCGGAACGTTTGGTATGAAAACTTAAATCCAATGAAGGTTTAAAAAATACAAGGCTCAAAAGTTCTTGACAGAAACTCGGAAATTGAATTCAAATTTTATACAAGAAATATACCTGCTGCATAATGGATGACGAAACCTATGATTTGGAAAATTGTTTATTGCTGATGCTCGAGGGAATTTTGAAGAAATGTTTAGGACCCAAAACCAGAAAATTTATCCAAAAAGTTCTTGGTATGGCAAGCAATATGCAGTTGCGGCAAAAGAACCCAAACATTTGTTACAAAGGACTCTATAAACAACGAAATTTACAGCAAGGAATGTTTACAAAAGAAGATGCTCAATTCATAAGACTTCTTAATGTGTCCAATTATTTTTGGCCTGATTTGGTACAAAGTTTGTTTTGCTTAGAAAATGTCGGATTTTGTGCCAACAAAGCGTCATACGCGGGAAGTTTGGCTTTACTTATATAACTTGAAAAAAGTGCCACTGAAGCACACCGATTGCTCACCTAAGCTTGAATGTGTTCCATCAGTTTCAACAAGGGAGAGATGGTTCTTCGGTTCAGATGTTTGTAATTTTGTCACGGAAGACAAAAATCGCCCAGGTCAGCTAAAAACGTTTGAAGAACAAGAATTGGAGGCATTACTATATGAAGATTGTTGAAAAACTCAACTCAAGAGCTTGCAAAATCATTGGAAGCTACCCAGACAGCAATTTCATAACGTTTGCGAGCAGTAGAATTCATATCAAAGCAGGGAAATTGGGTACCATACGAATTGAAGCCGAGAGACCTTGAAAGACGATTTTTCATATTCGAAATGCTGTTTGAACGTTGTAAAAGAAAATCATATTTGCACCGAATCATTACTTGCGATGAAAAATGAATCCATTACGATAACCCGAAGAATAAAAGATTGTATGTGAAGCCTGGCCAACCATTTGAATCGACACCAAAGACAAATATCCATGGCGCTAAGGTAATTCTTTGTATTTAGTGAGAGCAAAAGGGTTCTATATATTATGAGCTGCTGAAATCTGACCAGACCATCACAGGGAACCTGTACCGAACGCAACTGATTCACTTGAAGCGAGAATTGGGAGAAAAATGGCCAGAATATGCGGGCAGACATGAAACCGTAATATTCCATCATGACAACGCTCAGCCACATGTTGCAATACCTGTTAAAAAGTATTTAGAATGAAGTGGCTGGGTAGTTTTGCCTCTCCCGCTTTATAGTCCAGACTTTGTCCCGTCCGACTACTATTATTCAGTTGCACACATAAAATTTTTCGGTTCTATCAACAGAAAGGCAGTTGACAAAGAAGAATTTCGATTGAAGCAACCAAACATTGGTTATCCTTTCTAACATATTGTAGCCTCAACTGTAGAATTCGTCCACTAGGACAGAATCATTATATTGGCAACAAATTCGGTTGCTATCAAGTACAATATACACACAGAGAAAACAGATTCGTAATAGCAACTGAATTTGTTGCCAATCGAATGTTTCTGCCTGAGTGACCGAATTTTACAGTTGTGGCTACAAAATTTTGGAAGTGGTAACAAAAGTTTGGTTGCTTCAACCGAAATTTTACTTTGTCAACTGACATTCTGTTGATAGAACCAAAAAATCAAATTCGGTTGCAATTACGAATCTGTTTTCTTTGTATACAAATGTTTCAAAATAAAATCTAAAAATTTTAAAAAATCCCGCATTTTGAAGCATACACCCAATACTTTTTTTAAACATTTCAATAATTCATATTTTTTATCTTATATTTGTTTCAAACTACATAATTTATTATCACTTTAACTTAGATTCCTTTCAAAAATATCATATTTTAGAGTAAATCGTTACTGTTAAATTTTCCCACAACATTTTAGTCTTTTTTTTTTTTTTGTTTCCTTAATAAATGGGACTATTGTCCACAACACTTTTTTATTAAATCGTTATTATTTTCTATAATTTATTATCATGTTTTCCAAACAATATTCTTTACCATAATAATTTATATTGGTTTTTAATACAAAATATCCCGAACTATAAAATCTTACACAAAATAAACAATATATTGTCCTCTTTATAATAAATGATTTCTTTACAAATTATTCTGTCTTTCAATAAAGAAAAAAACACCCTCATTAATTTTCTATAAGGATTTTTTTCTTGTACAAAACTATTTAGGCATCAAATTGCTGTTGAGGCCACATCTAGATGGTGGTTTTATACACACCATCATCTCATGATGATGCTGACTTTGGAGTTGTTTAAGAATTGTCATTAAGAATATGTTTTTTGTTCATTAGAAATATTTAGTTAATTTTTTGTTCAATGTTGTTAGAAAAATCCAAACAAATCCTGAGACATGACTAAACAGTTTGTGTCATGTTTTAGGATTTGTTTTGGTATTTTAGTTCAGACACAAAATAAATCCTTAAAGGCGTCAGCTTAATGACAATGTTGATGGATGTAATCATGTAGAAATAGGAATAAAAAGTGACGAGATACAGGGATCAAATTAGAGAAAACTAATACCCTACAAAGACTTTTGAATTGGAATATTGGACATTTGAAAGACTAGTCAAGGTATATATTCAAATAAATACCAAACTCATTTTCATTCTTTCCTTAAATTTTAATACAAAATTTGATTTTCGGTGGAAATCATCAGTGATCTCAAGTTGTCATCCATTTCGCTTCAAATCATGGAAGATAAAAATATTCATATTCGACATAAATATTTTATTAATTACCTAATGACTTCCAAGAAGTCATTTTGTAAGTGATATAAGTACGTTAAAGATAAAACTGTAGACTCAGCTTTGTTTCAAACCCCGAACTGCAAGGAAGCTGTTATTTCATAGATTATAAGTTACACAGGGATGTGTTACTAAGTAAAGCATAAAAGTAGCTACTTATTGAAGCTAAAATTGTTACAAAGTCTTTAGCTGTGTGGTAGGCAATAGTTAACCACTGATTTCTGTTTCTTAAACAGTTTGTGTCTCATAAACAATTTGGATTTTTCATAAAAGAAACTTCTATTTGATTAAGATCATCCCTTTTAGTGTTAACGAATTAACAGTTCACAATTGACATATTGTGTCTTTCTGCAGCTAACCACAAATAAGCAAATTGGAATTTTCATGCAAAATTTTAATTTTGTTGGGAAATACTTAAAAATGTATGAGTGATCTATCGATCACTGACTAAACTAACGTTTAATATTTACCTATAAGCGGGTTTTTTTCACACGCAAAATGTTGCAGGAAATTCCTAAAATAGAAAATTTCCAAATCAAGAGAAATTTAATCGGGAATTTTCGTTAATTATAATGTGTATTCATGAATAGTAATTATTTCAGACATGAAACACTACTTAGAAAAACTGCTGTGGTTTTTATAATCGAATTTTTAGCTAATCGAATCATTTAGTAATAACGACCGACTTTTTCTGTTATGACTGACAAATTTTAAGTTGGGGTGACACAAATTCGGATATTCCAATTCCAATTCTTCTTTCTGAACTGACTTTCTTAGAACGGATAAAAATTGTAAATATATAAGATTCATTCGATTGGCTACAAATTTGGTCATCAGAACGATTCAGTTTTCAGTGTGTAATTATTGTTTTTGCAATGAGAAAGTAAGCGACAAACAAATGATCACTAAAATTACGAATTTCTAATATTTTAAAAGAAAATATTTCAAAACTGCTGTATATTGGAATTCCATCTATACACAGAGAAAACAGATTCGTAGTAGCAACCGAATTTGATGCCAATCGAATGATTCGGTTGCACACATACAATTGTTCGATCCTGTCAACAGAAAGTAATTAAGAATCAACCAAACTTTTGTTACCCCTTCTAAAATTGTGTACCCACAACAGTAGAATTCTTCCACTAGGACAGATTGGCTACAAATTCGGTTGCTATCACGAATCTCTTTTCTCTGTGTAGGTAGACTTTGATATTGTTGTATATCACGTTATTTATAGTTGCGAAATGGGGCTTCTATAATGAATATAAGTTTTTTTTGGTAGAAATTCCGAATTTTAGATGAAACATTTAATTTTTTAAGGAAAACCAATTTTTTGGTGAAAACTTGATTAATTGATGAAAATCCATGTTCTTAGGTATAAACCCTTATTTGCGAAAATCCTGGCTTTTTAGTGAAAAATCGGTTTCATGTCTACTAGGTAGAATAATTATATTTTTACAAAAAGTCATTACGATTAAAAGACCTGATTATGAAGACAAATTTTTAGCTATATTAAAACTTAAAAACTAAGCTAACATTTAACTATATAAAGGCCTATGGTGAAGCAAAAATTTAATTATCTAAAAAGTAACTACAAAACGTTGGGAGCTAAAGTTTAACTACACAATGACATACTCTTAACCTTAAACTCAATAAAGATCCACCTGAGTAACAATTTCGTTTTTATTTCTTTAATAACTTGATTAATTTTGCTTCAATTTAGGAGACATTTTTAGCAACTGAACACATTATAAAGCTCTTTAGTATTTTTCAAAAATATCACAAGGTTTTTAATTGTTTTCCAGCGCTTGTTGTTTTTGTATTCTACTTTGTAAAAACGAAAAGCCTTAACCTCTCAGAAGTAGCACCATTCCGGTCAGAATTGATAAACGTTGTACATAAAAACCTTTGAAAAGACGAAAGTTAAAGACAAAATTTTATTTTTTATAGATCTCTGATTAAAGTTTAACTACATAAAGACCTTCAAATGAATCTATAACCGAACTACACAAAGTCTTACGACTAAAGCCATACCAGAACTACATAAAAACTCTCGATTGAAGCTAAAATTGAATTGCATGCAGACCTACGATTGATGATAATATTGAACTACATAAATAACTTCAACTGAAATTAATACTAAGCCACACAAATACCTGAAACTGAAACCAATACTTGACTTCTGTAAGACCTATGATTCAGGCTAAAATTGAACCATATTAAAATTACATGCAAGCAGGTTTATAAGGGAACGAAGCTATTTTCTCCCTTACAAACCTGCTTCGATAAGGCATGATTTTTATATAGCGAATTCCCACTTGGAAGCATTACTTTTTAAAAAATGAAGCGTAATGTAATTTAAAATGTGTTTTTTTTGTCGGATAAGACTCGGTAAAACTGCCGATTTTAATAGTCTTTGCAATACAACCTGCTTCCTTGTAAGGGACAAGAGTAAGCTTAAATATTATTTAAATACTTCACTTACAACCTGCTTCTCTGTAAGGGATAGTAGTAAGCTTTTAATTTTTTTAAGCTTACATTATAAAATTACTCCTATCATTGGTATTCTCTTATTTCCTGCTTCTCAGTAAGGCTTAATAGTAAGCGAATACAGATGCAGTTAGGTCCCTTTTTAGCTTCCTAAAGTCTAAAAATTTTTTACTGGGAACCTACTATGATTGAAGCCAGCATTGAACTATATAAAGTCCTATGATGTAAGCTAAACTTGAAATACATAAAGACTTACGATTGAAACTAAACTTGAAAACGATTGATAAACGATAAAAGCTAAAATTTCACTTTTTAAAAACCTACGGTTAAAGATAAAATGTAACTTCTTAAAGACCTACGATTGTTCTTAATTTAACTAATGGGTCTTTCATTAAGCATTACATTAAACAAATTGCACGTGAGATATCATAGAATATTTTTATTCGTTTGAAAGGCCTTTCGATGCTATTTTGTATAGAATAACATTGTACAAATATCCGACACGGTTTTGCTGGGTTACACGCATCCGAAATGTAGAATTTTCCATGACACTGGCTCATATACCAGGCTGAATTTGACCGATGGCGTAGGCTATGTTGGCTTTGAGGGCCGCTGTGGTTTGTGGCTTATTTGCAAAGACTTGCGACTTAAAAGTCTAACGGGATGTGGTCAGTTCACATCACCTCCACGTGAGATCACTATGGCTTTAAATGTGGCTGTGTGGCATTGGGAGACGCCTTATAACAAGAGCTTCGATTAATGCCAAAATAGAGTTATCTAAGGAGCTATTGCAGTTATCTGAACAACAAAATCCATTTAAAAGCAACTAAAATTTGACAACATAAAGACGTATGATTGAAACTAAAATTCAACAATATTAAAACCACTGACTAAAGCTACAAATATGCTTGAAGTTGAAACTATTAACTAGTTAAAGACCTTCAAATGAAGCTACAATTTAACTAAAATAGAACAACATAAGGACATACATCTGAGACTAAAATGTTACTGCACAAAGACCTACGATTTAAGCTAAAATTTAACCATATAAAGATCTAAGATTGAAGCTAAAATTTAAAAACGTTAACACCTATAATTAAGGCTAATAAATGCATAAAGATCTAAAAAATTTAACTACTGAAAGACCTAGCATTCAGACCAAAATTGAACTACATAATGGCCTACGAAGGAGCTACGATTAAGGCCAAACTTAAACGATATAAAGACCTACGCTTCAGACCAAAATTAAACTTCATAAACCCTCACGATTTGGACCAAAACTAAGGAGTGAGATCGAAAAATTCTTAACATACATATATGTTAATAAAAACGAAACCACTAAACTTACAGTTTTATTTTTTTTTTATTTGATTGAAATTATTGTTACAATTAAAACAAAACCCTTCCATTAAGGTTTTTATAGGGCTTTCTGTCAGTTTTATCGAACAGGTAGTCCATTTCCGTTAAAAATCTACCACACTTTTGAACACCTTTTTTGTGCTCTTTAATTCTCTTTTAACAAGACCCCAATATCTCTTCACTGGACTTAGCTCCAGGCAGTTTGGAGGATTTGCCTCTCTTGGTACAAATACCACACTATTGTTCTTGTACCACTCAATACCTTGCTTCCATAGTGGCAGGATGCCAAATCAGGCCAAAAATAAGTGGACACATTAAGAAGTCTTATGAATGGAAACATACTTTTTTGTAAACATTCCTTGATGTAAATTTCGGTATTTATAGAGCCTTTTGTAACAAATGTTTGGCTTTTTTGCCGCAACTGCATATTGCTTGCCATACCAAGAACTTTTTGGAAAATTTTATCAGCATTTGGGTCCAAAACTTCTCTTCAACATTCCCTCGAGCATCTGCAACATACAAAAATTGACCCAGAAGCTGCGAAAAATATTCCATACGTACATTTTGTCATCCATTATGCAGCAGGTATATTTTTTGTAAACAATTTTACTTCAATTTCCGTGCTCGGTCTGTGGCCTCTAATTTTTTAGCAGAGTTCCTGTTAGGAACTTTTTGAGCCTTGTATGTTTTTAAACCAGCATTAGCTTTAACTTTTCGTACCAAATAGTCCGAGTACTGACCTAACCGGGCTGCTTTCCTACCGGAGGTGTTGGAAGCTCTTTTGAAAATGCTTTCTATTTATTGGCTTCAGAAATATCATGTGGACCTTTTCTTCTACCTAAACCAGGTTTTCTATCAACAGACAAGTTCTCCCGATACTGTTTAATAACATTGGAAGAAGTTTGATAGCAGATTGTTGATTGTTTGCTCAACTTTTTGTAGGACCAAGTTGGGTTTTGTTGAAAACATTTAATAATTTTAGTACGCACTTTTTTCTGATCACTAATTTTAATTAGATTAACAACAAATGAATATAATTGGCATTAAACATAATAACAAACATGCTTTACAAAGGTATCTTGAAATAAAAAACGTGTGTTAGAGAAATAATTTTTCTGATTTCAGACTTAGTGATCGAAATCTAGTTGCTCTAATAGAATTTCTGCTTTCAATCGATTGCCAACAAATTCGGTTACTAAGAAACGAACCTGCTTTCTCTGTGTTTAAATTTTTTAGGGCAGAGCACGATTGTGAAACAATTAGTTTTCACTTGAGAAAAAAATAAGTTGAAATTAAAAAATCATTAAATGAGAGAAAGAGCGGAGTTGAGAACCAGAGCCATTAATGGTGATTAAATCAAATGAGAATTTTAAAAATTTGTTTAAGCTGAAATAAATTTTAAATAAAAGATAAAAATGTTTATGTTTTCAAATGTTTTTTTTATATTTTTCTTATGTTTTTTCTTAAATCTATAAATATTTCTAGTTTTAAAACAATTTTTTTAATTTTTCTAAAAAATGATAAAACAATATTTTTTCACAAATTTTTTCTAGTAAATCTTAAACAATCTTTTAAACAAATAAAAAATGTTAAAATTTTTCAATATTTTTTTTAAATAACAAACTTTTTTCAAAACAAAAAAGCCAAATAAAAAAACTTTACATTAAATAAAACTTTTATACAAAAAAAACTAACAACTTTTTTAAAAAATAAAAGCTGAGTTTTATATAAAAGCTTATAAAAAAAACCCTTGATGTGTGAGCTGCTAACCATTGAAGCTTTTCCCAGATGAGTAATTTTTATAACTTGAGATACCGGGCAAAGTCGAAGTAGCCAAACTAAGCCAGATCTTAAGCTGAAGAAAATTTACTGCTGTTGAACAAAAAGCCAAGTAGCTGCTGTGTGTTTGTTGAAAAAACCCCAGTTGTAGAGAAATAAACCCAAAAATCTTAAGATTCATAATTAAGTGTGGTTGAATCTAAGCTTGAGCCCATCTATCCAAGAAGTTCCATTCAATTTGATAGGGTTCCACGGTTTCTTTTTGCACTGAAGTCCAAAAGAAGGTGCCAGCATTGGTGCGAGCAAAGTGTACGGGCACATAAAGATCATCTTTATCGACAAATTCCAATTGGCGGGAACCATCATCATTGATGATAACTATGGCCTCGCCAGATTCACTGTATTGCATTTCCTCCATAAGACGATTTTCCAAATGTTCATTGGCCATGTTGTCCATGTCATTGTTGAGCCAGTCGAATTCACATTCTTTCTCCTCGGAGGCAATGTAAGAGCTGCGTTTGGTTTTGGGGGTTTTAGACTTGAAGATACGACCCAAAACTGGCTTGATCAGGTTCTTAAGACGGCGGGAAGGTGATACCTTGGACTTGTAGATGGTGTAAGTTTGATTCTTGTTAGAAGTGTTGTACATGGTGGAGATGTTGTTGGTATTCATGGTGATTAGAAAATCCAAAAATAAATATTGTGTGTGAGAAGAGATGTTGATTGTTTGAATGCTAGTGAGCGTATGATGCTGTATTCCTTAATTCTTGTTCTATTTATACTCTCTCTTCGTGAGAACGTAAATTGTGCTCTTTTGTTTTTCTTACAACCACAGCCAGCATCTCAGCCAATCAGGGACGAGTTTTAAGGGCAGGTGTTGCTTTAAGAAATTTCTCACGTTCACAAGATTCTTAATTTTTCTACTTGCCACAAAAATCTTTTACTGATTCTTGGGCTCTTTGTTTTTTGTTTTTGTTTTCGAAAAAAGTAAGAAACATTTTTGTAAACAATAACATCACAAAGAGTAACAGCAGGTATTTTTAGAAGGTGTGTGTGTGTGTAGCTGAGGCACCTTCATTCTGCAGCAAACTCTAGAGCGTGAGAATCTTTTGGCATGGTTTGTTTTCGAAATTACAGAGAACATGTCTCGCAGGATCCTTAAGGGATTTAAATCATTATCTTGCTCTAGCACAGTGTTGTTGCTGCTCAGGTTTTCTTATTATCCTGGCAGCAATAACAACCTGAAACGCATCATCACCATCATCACGATCATTTGTAAACAAAATTGTTGTGGTAGCGTGGGAATGTTGGATTTTAACAAACTAAAACTATTTTTAATTTTAGCAGAATTGTTTACTTTTGTATGTTTTTGTTGCTGTTGTTGTGTATTCATAGTAAAAAGAGAGAAAAAATCCTTGTTTATGTAAATTGATATCCTTGGCCATATGTTGTTGTTTGGTTTATCAAGATCCTTGATAAAACTTGTCATGTAAGGTTTCCTATCAGCATGTTTTAGTTTAGTTCTTTACTTATATTTGGTTTATGAAAACAACACATATTGCTGGTTGTTGTTATTTTTTTTTTCTTTTCTAAAGTGATAAAAAAGGATAAGAAAAAATTCTAAGGGAATCCTGGAGAGAGCCAAAAAAAAAGTGTTAAACCACATTAAAAATAGAAAGTCATGGAGAGTTTTTTGAAAAACAAAAATACACATTCATTGAGTGTAGATTTAATTCACATATTTGCCACCAAATTTTGATAAAGTGGTTACAGTTACGCTGCTGCTGGCACCAGCATAATGCTGCCAAAGAAGTCAGTCATGCTGCCTTAAAGAAGTAAGTCAAGGCTATACAGAACCGCTGCTAACCGGCTCAAGTGACGTTTTTTTTTTAAATCTTCTTAATGAATTCTTTAAATATATTTTAGCATTCATTTATTCACAAATGAAAGCAGTAGGGTTGTTGCTAAATTAGCATAACAATTTTTTATTAAACATGCTGGCTTAAAGAACACATTCAGGGATACAAAAGGCTTTATTAAAATCTCTTAAAAGATTTCTCATATACAATTTCATTATCAATTAGATCAGTATTGAAATTTAGCTGCTGTAAGAGCAGCATATGCTTTTGTATTCTGCTTTGCAATCTTAATAAGCATGATGCCTTAATGACATGCTTCTTACTCCATTAGGAAAATCTCTGCAACTAATTCTAAACTTCTGTTTTGTCATCAATTTTCTCACAACAAATTATAGCTTGGCTGCTGCTAAATCAGCTTAATGCTGCTTAAAACATGAATTTACATGCCAGCGCCAGTGGCATTTTTCAAAATATATTTAAAGGCATTAAATTTCTTACACATTTTGTCTGCTGCCAAATCAGTGTAATGCTGCTTTCAAGCATGTGCAGTAGCAAGTGTCTATTTTTGACACATGTGCAACGCGTTAGTGATAAACAATAGACATGAGTGCTTATCACAAGATTCAAGATTTTTTTGCATTTGTTCTTTAGAAAAGTGTTTTAAAAAAAACTTTTCATGTAGAAAATAGATAAAGAAAGATTTGTATATCAAAGAAAACTTTCTTTGACAGACTTTTTTCATATAGAAAACTGATTTTTAAAGACACCTATCCTATAGAAAACTGTCGTTTGGAAAGACAACTTTCCTATAGAATAGTGTCCTTTGGAAAGACACATTTCCTACAGAATAGTGTCTTTTTTCCCATAGAAAACTGTCTTTCGGAAAGACACTTTTCCTACAGAAAACTGTCTTTTGGAACGACAGTTTTCGATAGACACTTTTCATATAGATTGCAGCTAAAACTGATATTCAGAAAGACATACGATTGAAGCTAAAATTTAACTACATAAAGACATCTTCCAGGAGCTGAAACTGAACTACATAAAGACCTATGTTGTAAGCTAATATTGAGCTTTATAAAGACCTTTATCAAAAGCTAAAATTGAGCTACATAAAGACTTCCAATTAATACTAAAATTGAACCACATAATGACCTTTGCCAGCAGCTAAAACTGAACTAGATAAATAACTAAAACTTAAACTAAAGCTGAACTAAATGAAGACCTGAAAGAAACTGAAAATAAACAATATAAGAACCTTTGATTGAAGCTCCAATTGAACTACATACGGACCTACA
Source organism: Calliphora vomitoria (assembly GCA_942486065.2). NCBI lineage: Eukaryota > Metazoa > Arthropoda > Insecta > Diptera > Calliphoridae > Calliphora > Calliphora vomitoria. The sequence goes on from OW818031.2 coordinate 120,153,008, forward strand.
ATTGAAGCTAAAATTGAACTACATAAAGTCCAACGATTGAAGACCTGCTTACACTTACGATTGAAGGTAGAATTAAACTACATAAAGACCTACGATTGAAGCTAAAATTGAACCAAATAAAGACCTACGATTGAAGCTAAAATTGAACAACATGAAGACATACGATTAAAGCCAAAATTGAACCACATAAAGACCTACGATTGAAGCTGAAATTGAACTACATACAGACCACGATTGAAGGTAGAATTGAATCAGGGAAAGACATTCGATTGAAGCTAAAATTGAACTACACGAAGACCTACGATTGAAGCTAAAATTGAACTACATAAAGACCTACGATTGAAGTTGAAATTGCTCTACATAAAGATCCACGATTGAAGCTAAAATTGAACTACATGAAGACCTACGCTTGAAGCTAATTGAACTTCATAAAGACCTACAATTGAAGATAAAATTGAACAACATAAAGACCTACGATTGAAGCTAAAATTGAACTAAGTAAGAAACTATGATTGAAGCTTAAATTGAACTTCATAAAGACCTACGATTGAAGGTAGAATTGAACTACGTAAGAACCTGTGATTGAAGCTAAAGTGGAACTACATAAAGCCTTCAAGAGAAGCTGAAATTGAACTTCATAAAGTGCTTCAAAAGAAGCTAAAACAACATGAACCCTAGGATTGAAGCTAATTGAACTTCATAAAGACCTACGATTGAAGCTAAAATTGAACTACATAAAGACCTACGATTGAAGCTAAAATTGAACAACATAAAGACCTACGATTGAAGCTAAAATTGAACAACATAAAGACCTACGATCAAAGCTAAAATTGAACCAGGGAAAGACCTTCGATTGAAGCTAAACTTGAACTACATAAAGACCTACGATTGAAGCTAAAATTGAACTACAAAAAGACCTACGATTGAAGCTAAAATTGAACTACATAAAGACCTACGATTGAAGCTAAAATTGAACTTCATATAGACCTACGATTGAAGATATAATTGAATTACATAAAGACTTACGATTGAAGCTAAAATTGAACTACATAAAGACCTAATATTGAATCTAAAATCGAGCTACATAAAGACCTACGATTGAAGCTAAAATTGAACTACATAAAGACCTACGATCGAAGCTAAAATTGAACTACAAAAAGACCTACGATTGAAGCTAAAATTGAACTACCTAAAGACCTACGATTGAAGCTAAAATTGAACTGCATAAAGACCTAGAATTCAAGCTAAAATTGAACTACATAAAGACCTACGATTGAAGCTAAAATTGAACTACATAAAGACCTACGATTGAAGCTAAAATTGAACTACATAAAGACCTAGAATTCAAGCTAAAATTGAACTACATAAAGACCTACGATTGAAGCTAAAATTGAACTACAAAAAGACCTACGATTGAAGCTAAAATTGAACTACATAAAGACCTACGATTGAAGCTAAAATTGAACTTCATATAGACCTACGATTGAAGATATAATTGAATTACATAAAGACTTACGATTGAAGCTAAAATTGAACTACATAAAGACCTAATATTGAATCTAAAATCGAGCTACATAAAGACCTACGATTGAAGCTAAAATTGAACTACATAAAGACCTACGATCGAAGCTAAAATTGAACTGCATAAAGACCTAGAATTCAAGCTAAAATTGAACTACATAAAGACCTGCGATTGAAGCTAAAATTGAACTACCTAAAGACCTACGATTGAAGCTAAAATTGAACTGCATAAAGACCTAGAATTCAAGCTAAAATTGAACTACATAAAGACCTACGATTGAAGCTAAAATTGAACTACCTAAAGACCTACGATTGAAGCTAAAATTGAACTGCATAAAGACCTAGAATTCAAGCTAAAATTGAACTACATAAAGACCTGCGATTGAAGCTAAAATTGAACTACATAAAGACCTACGATTGAAGCTAAAACTGAGCTACATAAAGACCTGCAAGTAGAGCTGAAATTGAATTACATAAAGACTTACGATTGAAGCTAAAATTTAACTACATAAAGACCTACTATTGAATCTAAAACTGAGCTACATAAAGACCTACGATTGAAGCTAAAATTGAATTACATAAAGACCTACGATTGAAGCTAAAATTGATCTACATAAAGACCTATGATTGAAGCTAAAATTGAACTTCATAAAGATATACGATTGAAGCTAAAATTGAACTAATAAATACCTAAAATTGAAGGTAGAACTGAACTACCTAAAGACCTACGATTGAAGCTAAAAATGAACTACATAAAGACCTACGATTGAAGCAAAAACTGAACTAATAAAGATCTACAGTTGAAGCTAAAATTGAACTACCAAAAGACCCACGATTGAAGCTAAAATTGAACTACATAAAGACCAACGATTGAAGCTAAAATTGATCTACATAAAGACCTATGATTGAAGCTAAAATTGAACTACATAAAGACCTACGATTGAAGCTAAAATTGAACTTCATAAAGACCTACGATTGAAGCTAAAATTGAACAACATAAAGACCTACGATTGAAGCTAAAATTGAACTTCATAAAGACCTACGATTGAAGCTAAAATTGAACAACATAAAGACCTACGATTGAAGCTAAAATTGAAGTACAGAAAGACCTCCTCTTGAAACCAAAATTGAACTTCATAAAGACCTACGATTGAAGCTGAAATTGAACTACACGAAGTCCTACGATTCAAGCTAAAATTGAACTACAAAAAGACCTACGATTGAAGCTAAAATTGAACTACATAAAGACCTACGATTGAAGCTAAAATTGAACTTCATATAGACCTACGATTGAAGATATAATTGAATTACATAAAGACTTACGATTGAAGCTAAAATTGAACTACATAAAGACCTAATATTGAATCTAAAATCGAGCTACATAAAGACCTACGATTGAAGCTAAAATTGAACTACATAAAGACCTACGATCGAAGCTAAAATTGAACTACAAAAAGACCTACGATTGAAGCTAAAATTGAACTACCTAAAGACCTACGATTGAAGCTAAAATTGAACTGCATAAAGACCTAGAATTCAAGCTATAATTGAACTACATAAAGACCTGCGATTGAAGCTAAACTTGAACTACATAAAGACCTACGATTGAAGCTAAAACTGAGCTACATAAAGACCTGCAAGTAGAGCTGAAATTGAATTACATAAAGACTTACGATTGAAGCTAAAATTTAACTACATAAAGACCTACTATTGAATCTAAAACTGAGCTACATAAAGACCTACGATTGAAGCTAAAATTGAATTACATAAAGACCTACGATTGAAGCTAAAATTGATCTACATAAAGACCTATGATTGAAGCTAAAATTGAACTTCATAAAGATATACGATTGAAGCTAAAATTGAACTAATAAATACCTAAAATTGAAGGTAGAACTGAACTACCTAAAGACCTACGATTGAAGCTAAAAATGAACTACATAAAGACCTACGATTGAAGCAAAAACTGAACTAATAAAGATCTACAGTTGAAGCTAAAATTGAACTACCAAAAGACCCACGATTGAAGCTAAAATTGAACTACATAAAGACCAACGATTGAAGCTAAAATTGATCTACATAAAGACCTATGATTGAAGCTAAAATTGAACTACATAAAGACCTACGATTGAAGCTAAAATTGAACTTCATAAAGACCTACGATTGAAGCTAAAATTGAACAACATAAAGACCTACGATTGAAGCTAAAATTGAACTTCATAAAGACCTACGATTGAAGCTAAAATTGAACTACATAAACACCTACGATTGAAGCTAAAATTGAACAACATAAAGACCTACGATTGAAGCTAAAATTGAAGTACAGAAAGACCTCCTCTTGAAACCAAAATTGAACTTCATAAAGACCTACGATTGAAGCTGAAATTGAACTACACGAAGTCCTACGATTCAAGCTAAAATGTAACTACATAAAGACCTACGATTGAAGCTAAAATTGAACTTCATAAAGACCTACGATTGAAGCTGAAATTGAACTACATAAAGGCCTGCGATTGAAGCTGAAATTGAACAACATAAAGACCTACGATTGAAGCTAAAATTGAACTACACGAAGTCCTACGATTGAAGCTAAAATTGAACTTCATAAAGACCTACGATTGCAGCTAAAATTGAACTAGGCAAAGACCTTCGATTGATGCTAAACTTGAAATGCAAAAAACCTTCTTACGAAGCTAAAATTTAATTACATATTGACATACAATTGAAACAAATTTTACGACTGAAATGTATTTTAAATTGTTTAAATTTGTATGAAAATTTTTGAGCTATCTTCAAATTTTTTAAATATTTTTCAACATTATCGCACAATTGCTTCTCAGAAAACATATTAAATGATTTTTTTTATCACAAATTTCCACATATTAACATAAACATAAAAATAGTTTTCAAAAGCAAATCCCTTAGGTATTTCCCCATTACTATCTTTGGCATGTTAGAAATCTTAGCAAACAAGTGAAGATAGGAAAATCTTTCACAATATTCAATGTTTATAGTTTAGAAATTTTCCGAAAATACAAAAAAACATAAACATAAATACAAATAATATAAAAATAGAAAAACTCACGTTTTGAAAAACAAAAACTTGTTAGAATCATCATAAAAATCACAACAAGTTGTGAAGGTCTCTTTACAGAGATTTTCTTTGATTTCTTTTTGTTGTTTCGTGATTTTTCACAAACAAATAAACAGCTCCGGCAACAGCAACAAGTGCAACCCCAGAGAGCGAGAGATGATATATATGGCGGGAAAACTCTGAAAGAAAATTAAGGAAAGAAGTCAAACAGAGATTTAATGATTTTTTTTTTTTTTTCTATTCAAACATTATTATATTCAAACTCTTAGTAGATGTCTTGAACACGTGTGCTTTAGAGTTTCATAAATTTTGTTATTTAAGACAAGGATTTAAATTTATGTTTGTTAAAGGTTAGATAGATAAAAAAAAAAAACACTAAAGAATAACAAGTGTAGTGTCATTGTCTTTAGGAAACTGTTTTTGTTTAAGTTAGTTTTTAAACTCAAAACCAAAAAAATAAGGTAGTAACCATCATTTTCTGTACTAATCAAGGTAACTACCTTTATCTTATATTTTGGTAGTTATAAAATTTCCTTTTTAGGTTCTTTTTTTTATATTGTAACCAACAATATAAAAGAAATTATAAATTAGTTATGGTTTTAAATGAAATTGTTTCTAGGAATTTGTTGAAAATCTTAAAAATGTAACGTTTTTTCTTTTGATTGATTTTTGTTCTTTATTGTGTTGAAAAATTCTAAGAAATTTAGTTTGGAAAAGTAACGTAGTTTTTATTGTTGAAGAAAGTTAAACATGAATATTTAAATTGAGTAATTAAAATGAAAGGTTAAAGTATTTGAAAAGTTGTAAATCAATTAAAAAAGTATCAATAAAATTTCATTAGCAGTATGGTATGTTGTAGTCTATTAAATTTTTAACTGAATTAATAGCATTATGACTGTTAGTTGTTAAATACTTTTAATGTATTTTAACATTTCTATGTTACTTACAGTAAAAAGATTTAACTGATAAGAAATGTTTACTTAAATATTGAATAAACAGTGGCTAAACAAATATCTAAAATAATCGGTTACAAGTATTCGTTATGTGAATTAATTTTATCTTCAATCAAAGGCCTTTATATAGTCTAATTGTAGCTCTTGAAACAGTTAAATTTTAGCTCTGGTAGCTCAATTCCAGCTTCAATCTTATGTAATTCAATTTTAGATTCAATCGTAGGTTTTCATGTCGTTCAATTTCAGCTTCAGTCGTCGGCCTTTTTGTAGTTCAATTTTTGTTTCAATCGTAGATCTTTATATAATTCATTTGAAGGTCCCGTGTAGTTTAGTTATATATATACATATATATATTTATTCTCGTCGTTCTGAGTTGGAGCATAGGGCCACTACAAATATATTCCAATATGATCTGTTACAAGCTATTAGTTTGATTTCATTCCAGGACTTTCTTGTGACTGCTACTGCAGAATCTTCTTCTGTTACCCTATGGGTTCCACTCAATGGCTGCCCGCGTTAGGTCATCTGCAGGTTTACGTAGTGTGTGTCCTATCCAGTTCCACTTACGCCTCAATATTTCGCTGCACAGAGGGTCATGATATGTGGTTGTCCACAGGTGGCAGTTGGATATAACATTTGGCCAAAATATTATTAAAATTCTCCTCAGGCATCTATTGGCAAATACTTGAAGTGCATTTATGTCGCGTGCAGCTGCATTTCAAGTCTCGTATCTATACAATAATGTTGAGTTCTCGTTGGAATTGAATATGTTGATTTTCGTTTTTCTGGATATGTGGGTAGCCTTCCATACAGGGCTTAAAATACCAAATGACATCAAGCACACTTGATGCGGTTCTCGATAGCAGCAATAGATCCTCCATTGTTATTGATAATACTGTCGAGAAATCAGAAGCTGTTAACATCTTCAAACATGGTGCCACTCAACTGAAGGGGCCGTCTGTTGCCGGTGTTCACGCGCATGGATTTAGTCTTGTCTATGTTTATCTCTAAACCTGCTTTTGCTGTCGCTGCCTCAAGGAGTCTTAATTTTTGAGACATGTCGTTAAACGTGTGCGATAGTAGGCAAATGTCATCGGCGTAATCTAAGTCAGCTAGCCCCTTGTATAGGCCCCACTGAATGCCGGTGGAGTTTTCTGTTGCGGTCCTCATCACTACATCAAGAACTATGTTAAACAGTAGAGGTGACATGACGCATCCCTGCCGTACCCCTGTATTTACGTTAATCCTGTTGCCGAGATTGTTCTCATGGAGTACCTTACAAGTAGAGCCATTGTATAGGCTTCTTATAAGAGAAATTAATTTTGGCGGCGTGCCTTTGCATTCAAGTGCTTTCCAGATGGTGTTATGAGCGAGCTTATCAAATGCCTTCTCAAAGTCTATAAATACGAGATATAAGGGAGATCTCCACTCTTTAGTTATAACTGCATTTACAGATTTTTTCTAATGTTAAATTTTTACATCAATCGTTGATTTTTAATATGTATGACTGACTATGTGTAGTTCAGTCATATCTGCATTTAAAGGTCTCTCTGAAGCATCAATCATAGATCTTTAAGTAATTAAATGTAAGCCTCAATATTTGTTCTTTTTGCAGTCTAATTTTAGCTTCAATAGTAGGTGTAGATTATTAAGTAGTTACACTTTTAGTTTTGTAGTTGAATCTAAGCTGCAATAGTGAGTTTATGCAGTTAAATGTTTGCTTCAGCCGTAGGTCTTTATGTAAAGGTTATTTCATTAAGCGCTTCCCATATTTAAATTAAAATAAAACAAAGTTTGTATGAGATATCATTGAAATTTGTTGTCCATTTTAAAGGTCAATCTATGCCATTATGTATTAAATATAACATCGTGCAAATGTTCGCCTCGGCTTCGGTGGGTGGCTCGCATCCGATATGTCCAATTTTCCATGACTCTGGCTTATATACCAGGCTGAATTTGACCGATTTGTGGCTTATTCGCATAGACCTGTGACTTAAGAAAACCCTACAAGAAAAAGTCGGTAGTCAGTTCACGATCTCGGTGGCCAGTTCACGTTATATCCACGTGAGATAACCATGCCCTCAAATTGCTCCTGCAGAATGTCCAGTGTGTCATGAGCTGTATGGAACGTAGCGCCGTCCTGTTACATGTCATTGGTGTCCATATCATCCTATTCAGGCTAAAATAAGTTGGTAATCATTTACCTATAGCACTCGCCGTTGAAGATGATGGGCTGGCCAATGTCGTTCTCAGAGAAATATGGACCAACAACACCGCCAGCTCAAAATCCATACCAAACAGTGACTTTTTCGGAATGCATTGGAGGCTCTTGTATCTCATGTGGACTGAGATCGAAAAAGTTTTATTTTTAACTCAAGTTTTATTTTATTTTTTTTGATCAAGTTACCTTTGTAAAACATGCCAGTTATTATATTTAATCTCAATTATGTTCATTTGTTGTTAATCTGATTAAAATGAGTAACCAGAAAAAAGTACTAAAATTATTAAATATTTTCAACAAAACCCAACTTGGTCCTACAAAAAGTTGGCCATACAATCAAAGGTCTGCTATCAAACTGTTTCCAATGTTATTAAACAGTACCGGGAGAACTTGTCCGTTGATAGAAAACCTGGTTCAGGTAGAAGGAATGGTCCACATGATGTATCTAAAGCCAATAAATAGAAAGCATTTTCAAAAGAGTTCCCAACACATCCGGTAGGAAAGAAGCCCGGTTAGCTCAGTGCTCGGACTATTTAGTACGAAAGGTTAAAGCTAATGCAGGTTTAAAAACATACAAGGCTCAAAAAGTTCCTGACAGGAACTCTGCTAAAAAGCTTATACAAAAAATATACCTGCTGCATAATGGATGACAAAATGTACGTATGGAATATTTTTCGCAGTTTCTGGGTCTATTTTTTTATGTTGTAGATGCTCGGGGATAATGTTGAAGAAAAGCAGACAAAATTTCCCAAAAAGTTCTTGGTATGGTAAGACATATGCAGTTGCGACAAAAAAGTCAAACATTTGTTACAACGGGTACTATAAATACCGAAATTTACATTAAGGAATGTTTACAAAAAAGGCTGCTTCCATTCATAAGACTTCATAATGTGCTCACTTATTTTTGGCCTGACTTGACATCCTGTCACTATGGTAAACAAGACATTGAGTGGTACAAGAACAATAATTTGGTATTTGTACCAAGAGAGGCAAACTCCAAACTCGCTGGAGCTAAGGCCAGTGGAGAGATATTGGGTTCTTGTTAAAAGAGAATTGAAGAGCACAAAAAAGGTGTCCAAAAGTGTGGTAGATTTTAAACGGAGATGGACAGCCTGTTCGAACAATGTGACATAAAGCACTATAAAACCATAATCGAAGGGTTTTCGAAAATTTTTCGATATCAGTCCTTAACATAATTTGATTGTCTTTGTGTAGTTAAATTTTTGCTACAATCTTATGCCTTTATGTGGGTTAATTGAAGCATCAATAGTACATCTTTATGCAGTCAGCTTTAGCTTCAATCATAGGTACTTATATAGTGCAACTTTAGCATTATTTGGAGATCTCTATATAGGTGATTAGTTAGCTTCTCTTGAAAGTTAAATTATAAATTCATTTGATGGTCTTTATAGAGTACAATTTTAGCTACAATCATAGGTATTTATGTTATTTAGTTCTGGTAATATTTGTGGCTTCAATCGTTAATATTTTTGTTCTATTTTCTTATTTCTAACTGAAATATTTTATATATTTTGTACATCTTTCTTTTAATATCATCTTTCGGTAGTAACCCTTCTAAGGTTGTGGGACAGTAGCTAACATTAGTTATGGTAGTTGTACAATAATATAAAACTATTTAATCTGTAACAGATTTTTTTTGAAACAAGCTTAACTACATTTTTAAAACATGATCTTAACAAATTGCAGGACTATAAATACAGCACGTTTCTTAACACCAGACAACTCCTTTTATGTGTGACAGAATTTTTTATCAATTTATGCACGTGCAAGTTATGAAAGCAATATGCCAACAGTTACAAAAATAGCAAACATATTTGAAATTTAAATTTATTTAAACAAGCACGTTTTCAACACTATTTGTTTTAGGTATATTGAAAAGGTTTGCTCCTAATTCCTTTAGCCTCCCTACACATTCAAAGAGCTGAGAAATGTTCTAAAATACAATGAGCCTATTGGCTCAATTGTTAGTGAAACAAAATATAAACTAACAATTTTCTCTAATATATAAAAAAGGATCAATAATCATGAGAATATTTTCCAAAAATTCGTTTACTTTTTGGTTTATTAAACAAAAGTCTTTCAATTTTCTTTTCTTATTAACAAAAACACCTTAGTATAGTCTTTTTGTTCATAGTGTGGGAATGTTTTGAGTGAAGAAAATTGTGACAGGATCTATTAAATGGTTCCCTAAAGCAGAAGAATTTGTTCAACATCATTATTTTATTACTACTGCTATAGATTATGAGCAGTAAGATTCTGGGCTCAATAAAATGTTGGTTTTATTGAGCCTGTTTGAAGTGTGTCCTGCCACAAACTAATGATGTAACAAATTAAGGGATACTTTAATAATGATGGTGATGGTGTTTCTATAGAATATCCTTAAGGATTTTTTTAGTTTTATAACTATACATCAATTTATAATTGACTTTTTTTAATAAAGGTGTTTGAAATAATAAGGCCTTTTAGAATTGTTTTGATTCCCACGTATTTTCCCTTTATCCCAATTCTTATATAAAATCAAATTCTCACGCTTTTTCTTAAGAATATTTTATGAAAAATACCTCTTTTAATTATTAACAAGTGCCTGTAGTTTTTTAAAACTCCCCTCTTAAACCATTTAAAGATTTTTACATTTTCTACAAACATTTCTTTACATCTCCCCTTTTCGAAACTAATCAATCCCCTTTATAAATCTTTTTAGTGTCTTAAGTAATTTTAGAACATTTTCTTAGGTGGGGGGGTGTTTTGAAATTAGGAGTTTTTTCAAACACTTGTATTGATACTTGTTGCATTTGAGTGATCTCACAGTTTTGTGTTTAAACTACCCCCCAGAGTATTGGGTGGTGGTTTTCGAAATGCTTCGTGGTGTGTTAAATAAAATATTAAAAATCTTCTTTATTATACTAAATAAAATATTTAAAAACCCGACACTTCCATTACAGGGGGTGTATAGGACAGAATAGATTGTACTACAACATAATCGACAACCCCAAAAAAAAAAATCTTGTAAAATTTATACAAAATAATAAAATTTTCAACAAATAAAGAATAGAAGGGGTAGAACACTAGTATTTCCCAAGATGCTTAATACATTTCAAGTGGGCTGTTTTCTAATCAAGACACTTGTTGATAGTTAAGGGTTTTTATTTTATGAGTTTTCTAAAGAAAAGTGTGAGAACTTTCTATAAAACACAAAAAGCAAAGGCTTAAAACAGGAAATTCGTGGGAATCTTAAACTCCACAATAAAGTCAATTAAAAAGCAAATCATTCTCCTAATGCCTAAAACAACTTCTAAATAATTAAAAAAGAAACAAATATAAATTTAAAGAAATTCCCACACTTTATTATAACACTAAAATGTTTAAGGACACACTTCACAAGGCTCAATATTGATGGAAAGAAAAAAAACAGAAAATGTTGAGCCTTTTGGCTCATGGCTCATTCTTACACCATCTTAAGCATTTACAAGCAACAACAATGTTTATTGATAAATTCATCTGCCTTGGGTAAACAGATCCTGTCACAATTTTCTCAACAGTTCCCACACTTTCAATAAAATTTTTACAGCTCCTTTTTTCATTAAATATCAAATGTAACTGAAAATTTTAAAAATTTTCTCATGATCATTATCTTTTTATTGCAGCAAAGGTTAGATTATTTTGTAGCACAGCTCATTGTTGAGCCACAGGCTCATTATTGTGATGAGGCTGTTGTGTATTTAGACAGCAGCTCTAGGAGTGTACAAATGAGTAGGTATTTTGTTGAAAGAAGGATACATTTCAAATTGATGTGTGAGATTGGATTATGGAAGGATTTGTCATGTGTTAAAATTCCAATTTATGAAAATGTTCTAATGATACTTTATGAATTTTTGAAGAGTTTTTAAATGCTTCTTGTTATATCAGTAGCTCATATTTTTCATAATCAAAAAGAAAATAATAAAACATTTGTTTAGAACTTAAGTTATGCATTTTTAACGTTTGGAAATATACGCAATTGGTGGGGAAGTAAATTTTAAAGCCAAAATAAATTTTTGCAGTATATTTACAAAAAAAACATATGTATATTTGAAATTATCTCATTAATTCAGTCTATTAATGGTAACAAACTAAATTCAAAATATTTTGTTTATAATCAAAAATATTGGATTTTGAAATTTGCAATAAATTGGCAGGGAAAGCAATATACCGGAAGAAAATAAAAAAACTTTTGGAAAAAATGTGTTTCAAATTATCGTATTTATTTATAGTATTTATTATTAAAAATAAATTAGAAAAAAACTTAATTCAGAATTTTTGGTTTTGAATTTTTTAAGTTTGAAAACCAAAATTTGTGGGGAAGTTGTATAATCGAACGCAAAATATGAAAAAACTCGAAAAAATATAAAAAAAATTTTTGGAAAAAATCTATTTCAAATTATTGTATTTATTAATAGTATTTATTATTAAAAAGAAATATAAAAAAAATTTATTTAGAATCTGAGATGTGAATTTTTTAAAATTGAAAACCAAAATTGGTGGGGAAGTTATGTATTCGAAGGAAAAATTAAAAAAAAAAAACTGGAAAAAGATATAAAAAAAAATTGGAAGAAATCTATTTCAAATTATTGTATTTAATAATAATAGTATTTATTATTAAAAAGAAATTTGAAAAAATTTAATTTAGAATCATTAAAGATTAAAAACAAAAAGTTATGAAAAAACTCGAAAAAATATTTAAAAAAAAAAAATTAGAAAAAATATATTTCAAATTATTGTATTTATTAATAGTATTTATTATAAAAAAGAAATTAGATAAAATTTTAATTAGAATTTGAGATATGAATTTTTTTAAATTGAAAACCAAAATTGGTGGGGAAGTTATGTATTAGAAGGCAAAATTTTAAAAACACGAAAAAAAAAATAGAAAAAAAAAATTTGGAAAAAATCTATTTCAAATTATTGTATTTATATATACTATTTATTATTAAAAAGAATTTAGAAAAAAATTAATTTAGAATCTAAGATATGAATTTTTTAAGTTTGGAAACCAAAATTGGTGGAGAAGTCATATATAAGTCCAAGGAAAAATTTGAAAAAACTCGATAAAAAATAAAAAAAAATTTGGAAAAAATCTATTTCAAATAATTGTATTTATTAATAGTGTTTTTTATTAAAAATAAATTTGAAAAAATTTAAATTATGTTTGAAAACCAAAATTGGTGAAGCAGTTATAAGTCGAAGGCAAAATATGAAAAAAAATAATCGAAAAAATCTATTTCAAATTATTGTATTTATTAATAGTATCTATTATTAAAAAGAAATTTGAAGATATTTAAATTAGAAGCTAAGATAATATTTAAGTTTGAAAACCAAAATTGGCGGGGAAGTTATAAGGCGAAGGTAAAATATGAAAAAACACGAAAAAAAAAAATAGAAAAAAAAAATTGGAAAAAATCTATTTCAAATTATTGTATTTATTTATAGTATTTATTATTACAAAAAAAAATTTAAAACATTTAATTCAGAATCTAAGATATGAATTTTTTAAGTTTGAAAACCAAAATTGGTGGGGAAGTTGTATAAATCGAAGGCAAAATAAAAAAAAAATCGAAAAAATATAAAAAAAAAAATTAGGAAAAAATCTATTTCAAATTATTGTATATATTAATAGTATTTATTATTAAAAAGAAATTTGAAAAAATTTAAATTAGAAGCCAAGATATGATTTTTTTTAAGTTTGAAAACCAAAATTGGTGGGGAAGTTATGTATAAATCGAAGACAAAATTTGAAAAAATCTAAAAAAAATGAAAAAATAAAAAAAATTTTTTGACAAAATCTATTTTAAATTATTGTATTTATCAATAGCATTTATTATTAAAAATAAATTTGAAAAAATTTAAATTAGAAGCCAAGATATGATTTTTTTAAGTTTGGAAACCAAAATTGGTGGAGAAGTTATAAGTCTAAGGCAAAATATGAAAAAACTCACAAAAATAAAAAAAAAAAAAAATGGAAAAAATCTATTGCAAATTATTGTATTTATTAATAGTATTTATTATAAAAAAGAAATTTGAAGATATTTAAATTAGAAGCTAAGATATGAATTTTTTAAGTTTGGAAACCAAAATTGGTGGAGCAGTTATAAGTCGAAGGCAAAATATGAAAAAACTCGAAAAAATATAAAAAAAAATTTTGGAAAATAATCTATTTCAAATAATTGTATTTCTTTATAGTATTTATTATTAAAAATAAATTTGAAAAAATTTAATTAGAAGCCAAGATATGATTTTTTTAAGTTTGGAAACCAAAATTGGTGGAGTAGTCATGTATATCCAAGGCAAAATTTGAAAAAAAAAACTGGAAAAGAATACAAAAAAAAATTTGGAAAAAATCTATTTTAAATTATTGCATTTCTTTATACTATTTATTATTAAAAAGAAATTTTAAAAAATTTAAATTAGAAGCCAAGATATAATTTTTTTAACATTAAAAGGTTATTCGGGAATACAAAATTAATATTTTAGTAAGAGCTTCTTATGCTAAATTCCCAATTTTTATTGATAAATTCACTGAAATTTATTGTTGGGGGATAAGCTAGTTCCTATGCGCATTTCACTGGTTGCTTAGGCCAGATCATCAGGAAACCTTTTCCCAAAAGGCTTTAGAAAAACTAAAGATACTATACAAATAAAACCATTGAGTGAATGAGAATTACAGACACTCAAGCTTTATTTGTAAAAATATCAAAGCTTAAACAAAACACCAACAATAAACAGTGATTTTATCTTTTCTTACATTCTCTACTACAATTGGTTGGTTTCTTGCCGACACAAACTGTAGTGTGTAAGTGAGTAAAGAAAAAATAAAACAACTTGCTTTATTGTTTTCGCAAGAAAATCAATATAAAGCGAGCTGCCAGTTTAGTCTTGATGCACGGGCACCTGCAAATTTATCATTAAAAGGTTATTCGGGAATACAAAATTAATATTTTAGTAAGAGCTTCTTATGCTAAATTCCCAATTTTTATTGATAAATTCACTGAAATTTATTGTTGGGGGATAAGCTAGTTCCTATGCGCATTTCACTGGTTGCTTAGGCCAGATCATCAGGAAACCTTTTCCCAAAAGGCTTTAGAAAAACTAAAGATACTATACAAATAAAACCATTGAGTGAATTAGAATTACAGACACTCAAGCTTTATTTGTAAAAATATCAAAGCTTAAACAAAACACCAACAATAAACAGTGATTTTATCCTTTCTTACATTCTCTACTACAATTGGTTGGTTTTAAGTTTGAAAACCAAAATTGGTGGAGAAGTTATAAGTCAAAGGGAAAATTTGAAAAAAAAAAACTGGAAAAACGAAAGACTGTAAAAAATAAAAAAAATGTTTGAAAATAAAGTATTCCAAATTATTGTATTTCTTTATACTATATATTGTTAAAAAGAAATTTGAAAAAATTTAATTTAGAATGTAAGATATTAATTTTTTAAGTTTGCAAAACAAAATTGGTGGGAAAGTTATGCTTAAGTCGAAGGCAAAATTTAAAAAAAATGAATTTTTAGTGATGAATTAATAAATCTTAGTACATATTTTTACACTTTTGCTTAGATTTCAATATAAGAATTTAACAAACAAAGCAATTGTATTATATTTACATCAATTTAAATTATATCCATCTAACAACTGAAACACGTACTCATTTATAAACTCCTACAGCTCCTGTCTAAATACAAAGCAACATCATAACAATAATGAGCCTGTGGCTCAACAATGAGCTGTGCAACAAAAGAACCAAACCTTTGCTGCATTAACAGATCATGAGAAAATTTTCGAAATTTTCAGTTACATTTGATTACACATGAAAAGGAGCTGTTACAATTTTATTGAAAGTGTGGGAACTGTTGAGTATTAGAAAATTGTGAAAGGATCTGTTTACCTATGACAGATGATTTAATCAAACAGAATTGTTGTTTTTTCGTGTAATAGCTTCTGTGGAAATAAAAATGAGCTATGGGCCCATAGGCTCAACATTATTTGTTTTATTTTATATTTTGTAATGTTGAGCCTTTGGAAGTGTGTCCTAACACAATTTGTTTTTATAACAAATTGTGATAATATCTGAAAATTTGATTAACTACTGTTTCTTTTTTTATGGTTTAAAATGTTCTTAAGGTTTTTGAAAAGGAGTTCTTAAATAAAATTTAGATATTTTTAAATATGTTTCCTATTAGGATTAATTAAGATTGGTTCTTAAAATACCCATGAAATATTAGGAAAATGTTCTCCCCTTTTTTCAATCCTTTACTTATTTTATCAAAAGTTCTCACATTTTTCTTGAGAAAATTCCTAAAAGAAAAACTATCACCAAGTGCCTGGATTTGAAAACCAACCCACTTGAATGTTAACAAATGTTTTTGAAAATACTTGTACATTTATAAAAACCTTATATTCCCCATGAGTTGTTATAGTCTGTTGAAAACTTTATTATTTTAAAAACTGTTTATTTGGGGGTGTTTTTTTTACTTGATTGTTTAAATACTGCTACTGAAATTGGCTGTTACTTGTTGAGGTTTAATCTCCATTCCTGGGATATAATTGGTGATTCTTCAAATGTTCTCTTTGGCTACCATGAAATATTTTCAGTTTATTTTAGAAAATTTGTCTATGGTTTTAAGTAATTGAATCTCGAAACCGATTTTGAAATTATATATAGTTTTGTTTACAGAAAGTAGGCTCAGACATTTGCATATTTATAGTTTTCACACAAATTAAACAAATATTGAGACAAGCTCTTAAACTCTGTACTGCATCTCTAAAACCTTTAAAGATGTATTAATAAAATTTAATGATATGAGTTCTTCAACAGCCTTTTATCAACCATGCAAACATGATGACACCTTGTAAAACCTAAAACTCATGTTAATGAATTTTCCCACAGCTTCATGAGCCACATACTCAACATTCAGACAGTCTTACACTGGCTCATTAAGTTTAACGCCAGCAGTTTTTTTATGTTGTGCTCAATTATTGTGATCCTTTTAAACCAACATCTACACAATTCATCTGCTGTCTGCATGTATTTTCTTCCTTTTTTCTTTAAAAATCAATAAATAAGAAGAAACTTGTATCCTGGTAAATGTAGTTCCCACACTTTGTCTGGTTTTCTTTTAGCTACAGATAAAGTAAGACAATTAGATGTAATTTTGTATTTAGTAATAGTATTTTTAGAAGATTTGCTTATGAGTTATTCAAGTCAGGCGTTTGTTCTATTGGTTTGTGTCTACAAACTCGAGCCAGACGTAATGACATGCACACTTTTGGCACAAACTGTTCAAATACTTCACAGAAATGATAAGCAAATGTTTGGTTATAAATGGAAATCAGAATAATAATAAAAGTATTTAGTTTTATGAATGATAAATAAGACTAATCTCTAACTTTCTCTTTATGAGAAAACTAGACATAACAAAATCAATCATTAGATTCTAGCGACTGAAATAATAAACTTATCAATAGTATTGTAAAATAAAGTGAAAACATTGCTGCGTAAGAATCATTTGAACAATCTTAATTTACACCTCCGGGGTGTGGGAAAAAGGCAAAGTTAATGAACCTCAATAAGTACCAAGATCAAAACAAACAACTATAAATTACCCCCAAAAAGAAAAACTTTGAAAAATTGTATAAAATAATAAAGATTTTAAACAGGGGAAGACAAATCTCAGCTATCCCTAGCCTATGCAAGTATTTTAAAAGATTTTTTTGTTAAACATCAAGTGGAACTATTTTAAAATCCCAGCGTTTGAATTTTCTAAAGAAAAGTGTGAGAACATTTGGTAAAATAAGTAAAGGATTAAGAAAAGGTGGAGCAGTAAGAAAATTTCATGGGAATCTTATAATTATAAACAAGAAAAATCCAATAAACTGCTTAATTAAGTAAAATATCTTGAACAAAACTAAAAGTCGTTAAAAAAAATCTGCTTTTCAAATAACTTCAGGAAGTTATAATCTATTAAGTACGAAACTGTAAGAAAATATTCAAAAATTACCTTTCTGTGTTGAAACACAAATCTAATTATTACGAAACTGTAATAAAATATTCAAAAATTCCCTTTCTGTGTTGAAACACAAGATTGTGTTATAACACACTTCTTAAGGCTCAAAATTGAGAAAAAACCTATGGGTTTTAAATTAAGATTGTTCGAAGAATTCTTACGCAGCAATGATTTCACTTTATTTCACAATACTTTTGATAAATTTGTTATTTCTGTTGCTAGAATCTAATGATTGATTTTGTAATAATATCTAGTTTTCTCATAGAGAGGGAGTTGTATTTATCATTCATAAAAATTTAAAACTTTTATAACTACTCAGAATCATATATTGCAATACTCGTTTCCATTTCTATTTATAACCGAATATTGGCTTATGATTTCTTTGGGTATTTGAACAACTTATGTCAAAAGTGTGCATGTCATTACGCCTGGCTCGAGTTTGTAGACACAAACCAATAAAACAAACGCCTGACTTGAATAACTCATAAGAAAACCATCTAAAAATACTGTTACTAAAGACAAAATTACATCCAATTGTCTTACTTTATCTGTAGCTAAAAGAAAACCTGACAAAGTGTGGGAACCACATTTGCCAGGATACAAGTTTCTTTTTATTTATTGATTTTTAAAGAAAAAAGGAAGAAAATACATGCAGACAGCAGATGAATTGTTTAGATGTTGGTTTAAAAGGATCACAATAATTGAGCATAACAAAAGCAACTGCTGGCGTTAAACTCAATGAGCCAGTGTCAGACTGTCTGAATGTTGAGTCTGTGGCTCATGAAACTGTGGGAAAATTCTTTAACATGAGTTTTAGGTTTTACAAGGTGTCATCATGTTTGAATGGTTGATAAAAGACTGTTAAAGGACTCATGTCATTTAATTTTATTAATAGTTTTAGAGTTGCAGTAAGGAGTTTTAGAGCTTGCCTCAATATTTGTATAATTTGTGTGAAGACTATACATAAGCACATGTCTGAGCCTTCTTCCTGTAAGAAAAACTGTACATAATTTCCGAATCGGTTTCAAGATTCAGTTAACTAAAACCATAAACAAATTTTCTAAAATAAATTGAAAATATTTCATTGTAACCAAAGAAAATATTTGAAGAATCATCACTTATATCCCAGGGGGTGAATAAGGGAATGGAGATTAAACCCCAACAAGTAGCAGTATTTAAACAAACAAGTATAAAAACACCCCCCAAATAAGGAACTTTTTTAAAAATGTTTATAGAATAATACAAATGTTCAACAGGCTATAACAAATCAAGGGGGTATATAAGGTTTTATAAAAGTACAAGTATTTTCAAAAACATTTGTTAACATTCAAGTGGGTTGGTTTTCAACTGCAGGCTTTTGTTGATAGTTAAGGGTTTTCTCTTAGGAGTTTTCTCAAGAAAAGTGTGAGAACTTTTGGTAAACTAAGTGAAGGATTGAAAAAAAGGGGAGCATAAAGAAAATTGTATGGGAATTTTAAAAATAATAAAGAAAAATCTCTTACAAATCTTAATTAAGAACACAAATCTAAATTTCATTCAAGAAATTATTTTCAGGAACATTTTAAACCATAAAAAAGAAACAGTAATAAATCAAATTTTCAAATATTCTCACACTTTGTTATAATAACAAATTGTGTTAGGACACACTTCCAAAGGCTCAACATTGAAAAATATAACAAACAAATAATGTTGAGCCTTTGGGCTCATGGCTCATTTTTATTTCAACTGAAGCTATGATACAAAACAACAACAATTCTGTTTGACTAAATCATCTGTCATGGGTAAACAGATCCTTTAACAACTTTATATACTCAACAGTTTCCACATTTGCAATAAAATTGTATCAGCTCCTTTTTATGTGTTATCAAATGTAACTGAAAATTTCGAAAATTTTCTCATGTTCAGTTAATGCAGCAAAGGTTTGGTTCTTTTGCAGCACAGCTCATTGTTGAGCCACAGACTCATTATTGTTATGATGTTGTTGTGTATTTAGGCAGGAGCTGTAGGAGTTTATAAATGAGTACGTGTTACCGTTTTTAGAAGGATGTATTTCAAGTTGCTGTAAATATAATAGAATTTCGAAGACATTGCCATGAGTTAAGTAGTGTGTTAATAAAATTTCCAGAAAATGTTTCAAGATTTTCTCGTGATATTTTAATGATAGAAGATTTATTGATTAACCGACTTGTTAGAGCCAAAAAATGTCCATTATAAGGTAGTTTCGTAATTCATTAACAGCATTTAGAGCCAATTTTTTTCTTTTTTAATAAAAAGACAATCGTTTAAAAAAAAATATGAATTCATACGTTTCAACATGTGTTCTTTTATGAAATGAATTAAATAAACATGAACTTTGTAAAACTGCTCCTATGATTTTATAGCTATTTTTCTTTTTTTTTCTGAAATTTTCGATATTGTTTTGCTAAAGTATAACTTCCCCGTCAATTAGTTTTATTGTTCAATTCTTATATTGATATCTTAGCAAAAGTGTCTTAAATTTGTGTGATTATTATATGCTATGAATTATTAATACATCACTAAAAATTCATTTTTTCTTTTTAAATTTTGCCTTAGACTTATACATGACTTCCCCACCAATTTTGTTTCTCAAACTTAAAAAATTCATATCTTTCATTTTAAATGGAATTTTTTCAAATTTGTTCTTAACATTAAATAGTATAAAGAAATACAATAATTTGGAATACTTTATTTTCAAAAAAATTTTTTATTTTTTTTTAGTCTTTCGTTTTTCCAGTTTTTTTTTTTAAATTTTGCCTTCGACTTACATAACTTCCCCGCCAATTTTGGTTTGCAAACTTAAAAAATTCATATCTTCGATTCTAAATTAAATTTCTTCAAATTTATTTTTGATAATTAATACTATAAATAAATGCAATAATTTGAAATAGATATTTTCCATTTTTTTTTATTTTTTTAGATTTTTTCAAATTTTGCCATCGACTTATAACTTCTCCACCAATTTTGGTTTTCAAACTTGAAAACTTCATATCTTTCATTCTAAATTAAATTTTTTCAAAATTCTTTTTAATAATAAATTCTATAAATAAATACAATAATTTGAAACAAATTTTTTCCATTTCTTTTTTTTTTTTTTGATTTTTTTCAGTTTTTTTCAAATTTTGCCTTAGACTTATACATGCTTTCTCAACCAATTTTGGTTTCCAAACTTAAAAAATTCATATCCTAGATTAGGAATTAAATTTTTTCAAATTTCTTTTTAATAATAAATACTATGAACAAATACAATAATTTGAAATAGATTTTATCCAAATTTTTTTTCCAGTTTTTTTAGATTTTTTCAAATTTTGTCTTCGATTTATACATAACTTCCCACCAGTTTTGGTTTTCAAACTGAAAAAATTCATATCTTAGATTCTAAGTTAAATTTTTCCAAATTTCGTTTTAATAATAAATAGTATAAAGAAATACAATAATTTGAAATAGATTTTTTCCACAATTTTATTTTTTATTTTTTGCCAGTTTTTTTATATTCGACTTAGATAACTTCCCCGCAAATTCTTACTTAAAAAATTCATATCTACGATTCTAAATTATTTTTTTTTTAATTTATTTTTAATTATAAATACTATAAATAAATACAACAATTTGAAACACATTTTTTCCAAATTTTTTTTTTATTTTTTTTTTTACTTTCCGCAATTTTTTTCAAAATTTCAAAAACCAATATTTTGGATTATAAGCAAAATGTTTTGAATTTTGTTTGTTACCATTAATAGGCTGAATTAATAACATGATTTCAAAAATATATAAGTTTTTCTAAATTTATTGCATAAATTTACGTTGCCTTTAAAATGTAGGCAAATTTATATTCTTAACACTGGTTTTTAAATTTTCTTTTGGAATACAAGTAGTAAGAATTAGGCACAATTTTTTTTTTATTTAATTTTATTGCCATTTTTAAAAAATTTCCAGTTTAATAAACATTTCATAAGCATGACTTAAGGACTCTTAACTCATGACAATTTTCAACCAAACACACACGTTCTCACAGTATTTTGTAGCTCCTGTCTACAAACACAACTGTCTCTACATAACAATGAGCCTGTGGCTCAACAATGAGCTGTGCTACTCAAAAAAAAAACCTTTGCTGTAATAAAAATAAAATGATCATGAGAAAATTTTAAAAATTTTCAGTTACAATTGTTAAAAAAAAAATAAAGAAGCAGAGATAATTTTAATGAAAGTGTGGGAATGTTGAGAAAATTGTGCCAGGATCTGTTTACTCAAGACAGATGAATTTATTACCAATCATTATTGTTGCCTAGGCTCCTAATTATTTTTGTTGGCGTAATAATGAGCCTTAAGATAAAAGGCTGCTCAATATTAAATGTTGTTGATTTTTCAATGTTGAGCCTTTAAACGTGTGTCCTGGCACAATTTCTGGATATAACAAAGTGTGGGAATTTTGAAAAATTGTATGACAGTGTTTTTTAATTGTTTGTTACTAATGTTATTAAGGTATTAGAGAAAGCGGTTTTTAATGACTTTTAGATTAGAATAAGGTGTAGTAATCAGGCAGTTTGTTACAATTTTAAATATTTCTTTAAGTATATTTTGCTTGGAATTTTTTTTATTATTATAGTAAAATGAAGTTTCAACAGAAATGTTAAGAAAGATCTTACAAAAAGTATTTTTAACTCTAATCTAGTGCCTTTAAGCATCGTTTCTCTAAATTTAAAAAAAATGGTTTGAATTTCTTGTTTTCCAATAATGTCACTAAAATCCTTTTAAATGTATTATTTCCTCATGTAAATCTTAAATATTTTATTCATATTTTAGGTAATTTTTCTTACATATGTTAGGTGAATTCTGTTTGGGCTTTGAGACACTTGTAGATCGTTAGATTTGTATTTTGTTGAGCTCAATTGTTTTTTCTTCATTATTCATCTTAACCTCGTTTGAATTAAACAATATAAAGGTCTGCGATTAAAGCTAAAATTGAACAATATAGAGGTCTGTGATTGAAGCTAAAATTGGACAATATAGAGGTCTGTGACTGAAGCTAAAATAAAACAATTTAAAGGCCTGCGATTGAAGCTAAAATTGAACAATATACGGACCTGCGATTGAAGCTAAAATTGAAGAAAATAAAAGCCTGTGAGTGAAGCTAAAATTGAACAATATAAAGACCTGTGATTGAAATTAAAATATAACAATATAAAGGCCTGTGATTGAAGCTAAATTGAACAGTATAAAACCCTGCCATTGAAGCTCAAATTGAACAATATAAAGGTCTGCGATTGATGCTAAAATTGAACTACTTAAATACGTACGACTGGTGCTAAAATTGAACAAAATAATGATCTGTGATTGAAGCTAAAATAAAGCAATGTAAAGGCCTGCGGTTAAGGCTCAAATTGAACAATATAAGGGCTTGCAATTGAAAATAAAATTGAACAATATATAGACCTACGATTGAAGCTAGAATTGAACTACATAAAGACCTACGATTGAAGTTAAAATTTAGCTTCTTAGAGACTTACGATTGAAACTAAAATTGAACTACTTAAAGCCTGCGGTTGATGCGGAAATTTAATTGCTTAAGACCTACGATTGTAGCGTTAAATTTCCTTCTTCAATGGACATGTGGTTGTGGACTTCTTGAATTCAAATAATATCATAAATTTCAATTCAGTGGTGTTAAATCACAATTCTGGTCTCCAAAACAAGAGAGAGTATACGATCAGGAAATTAATTATTTATATTTATTCTCTTAAATTCTCGTAATTGTCGAATACTCGTTTATTCCTATATAATTTTTCTACATCGAATTAATATTTCTATACTTTTCATTACTTGTCTACATTTCATAATTTCCCAGCCATAACAAATCAAATTCTTATGTTAAATTAAAAAATAAACACAAATCATTCAACCATAAAAAATCCTTTACAAAAATAGAAACAAAATTACTTACAGCCTGACATTAACAAAATAATAAATTACATGTTAAAGTGTGTCAATAGGAGAAAATATTTTGGATGAAAAATATAATTTTCCCACAATTAAACAGCATCTTTTTTTGTTTTCTTTCAAAAATAAAAGAAAAAGGATGTGGCAGTAGTTGAACATTAAATCATTCATCTGTTGCAGCTAGAGTTCTATAGGAATTAAAATAAGAAAAATATAGAAATTGTGTAGAGTAATGTTGAACGTG
Source organism: Calliphora vomitoria (assembly GCA_942486065.2). NCBI lineage: Eukaryota > Metazoa > Arthropoda > Insecta > Diptera > Calliphoridae > Calliphora > Calliphora vomitoria. Next base: position 120,177,059 of record OW818031.2, read on the forward strand.
TGGGGGAGATATGAGAAACTCACACAATAAGAAAACACCTTAGACTCTTTTAAAATTTGTTTCTAAAAACATATTTCTATCTAGTAATATTTAAGTTCTTTACAACTGTCTTTCAAGTTCTAGGTATTTGTGTATAAAACTGGAGGATGCAACTCTCAAATTATTTGTGAGTGTGTGTCTGTCTCACTTGCAACACAAATAAGTGTGTCTAACCCTGCACATGGCTCGAGTTGTACGTGCAACTACTTGCTTTAGAGATTGCTATTGTATTGAGCCTTTGGCTCAACAATGAGCTGTATGTTTTAAGGCAGAATATGAAAAAAAAAAAATTAGAACTAGAGAATCATGAGAAAATTTTCAAAAATTTCTGTTACAAATTTCTGCTGCCTTTCTTTTGTTGCTGTAGATTGTAAGGATTTAAAAAGGATGATAAGAAAAATCTACTGTTGTTTTCTAATGTGTGGGAATGTAGAAAATTATTTTCCCAGGATATGAAAAACTCAAACAAACAAACAGCAGATGAATTTGTTATCAATTGGGTTTTTAACATTTTTGTAAAAACTTGTAGAGTTTCTTATTGAGCAGCTTATGAAAGAACAAACAGACGGACTGAAGGTGTTTTGTTTATTGATTTTGTATTATCAAATGAGTTTGAAATGGTTCAAGTTAGACTTGTGTCTTGGCATACTTATTTAAATGGTATAAAAGTGTGGGAAATTATTTTTGGAGTTTTCTAGTTTCACAAAATAGGCTAACAAATTATATTCTTATGGTTTTCTTATATTTCGAAAGCAAAGTACGAGCCAACAGTAGCAATTTGGCATAAACTGAGGCAGAGAGAAAAATTTTATTCAAATAAATACATTTAAAGAACAAGATGATAACCCACGTGTGATTGTTGAAACACACATGCATTTACAACTTGTATGTATGTATATTTCATCACTGGAACATATACATATATCACATATACCAGTATGAAGTTCAATGTTAGCTTCAAAGGTGGGTCTCTCTGTAGTTCAATTCCAGCATCAATCTTGGGAATTTATGAAGTTCAATTCCAGCTTCAATCGTAAGTCTTTATGTAGCTAAATTTTAGCTTCAATCGTAGGTCTTTATATTGTTGAATTTTAGCTCCAATCGCAGGTCTTTATTTTCTTGGATTTTACCTTCAATCGCAGGTCTTTATAGTATTGAGTTTTAGCTTCAATCGCAAGGTCTTTATATTGTTGAAGTTTAGCTTCAATCGCAGGTCTTTATAATGTTAATTTTTAGCTTCAATCGCAGGTCTTTATATTGTTGAATTTTAGCTTCAATGGTAGGTCTTTATATTGTTCAATTTTATCTTTGATCACAGGCCTTTATATTGTTCAATTTAAGTTTCAATCGCAGGCCTTTACGTTGTTCAATTTTAGATACAATCACATACTTTTATATTGTTCAGTTTTAGCTTCAGTCAATTTCAGCTTCAATCGCAGGTCTTTATAATGTTAAATTTTAACTTCAATCAGAGTCCTTTACATTCTTCAATTTCAACTTCAATCACAGTCCTTTATATTGTTTTATTTTAGCTTCAATCACAGACCATTATATTGCTCAACTTTAGCTTCAATCACAGGGCTTTATAATGTTCAATATTAACTTCAATCGCAGGTCTTTATAATGTTTAATTTTAGCTTCAATCGTAGGTCTATATATTGTTCAATTTTATCTTTGATCACAGGCCTTTATACTGTTCAATTTTAGCTTCAATCACAGGTCTTTATAATGTTTAATTTTAGCTTCAATCGTAGGTCTATATATTGTTCAATTTTATCTTTGATCACAGGCCTTTATACTGTTCAATTTTAGCTTCAATCGCAGGCCTTTATATTGTTCAATTTTAGCTTCAATCATAGACCTTTATATTGTTCAATTTTAGCTTCAATCACAGACCTTCATATTGTTCAATTTTAGCTTCAGTCACAGACCTTTATATTATTCAATTTCAGCTTCAATAACAGTCCTTTATATTGTTATATTTTAGCTTCAATCGCAGGTCCGTATATAGTTTTATTTTAGCTTCAATCACAGACCTTCATATTGCTTCAATCACAGTTCTTTATACTGTTTTATTTCAGCTTCAATCAAAGACCTTTATATTGTTCAATTTTAACTTCAATCGCAGGTTTATACTGACCAATTTTAGCTTTAAGCACAGGGCTTTATATTGTTAAATTTTAGCATCAATCACAGGGCTTTATATTGATCAATTTTAGCTTCAATCACAGGGCTTAATATTGTTCAATTTTAGCTTCAGTCACAGACCTTTATATTATTCAATTTCAGCTTCAATAACAGTCCTTTATATTGTTATATTTTAGCTTCAATCACAGACCTTCATATTGTTCAATTTTAGCTTCAATCACAGACCTTCATATTGCTTCAATTACAGTTCTTTATATTGTTTTATTTCAGCTTCAATCAAAGACCTTTATATTGTTCAATTTTAGCTTCAATCACAGACCTTCATATTGTTCAATTTTAGCTTCAATCACAGACCTTCATATTGCTTCAATTACAGTTCTTTATATTGTTTTATTTCAGCTTCAATCAAAGACTTTTATATTGTTCAATTTTAGCTTCAATCACAGTCCTTTATATTGTTCAATTTTAGCTTCAATCGCAGGGTTTATATTGTTGAAGTTAAGCTTCAATTTCAGGTCTTTATATTGTTCAGCTTCAGCTGCAATCACAAATATATAAGTAGTTTAGTCGTAGTCGTAGAAAAAACAATTGAGCTCAACAAAATACAAATCAAACGATCTGCAAGTGTCTCAAACACCAAACAGAATTCACCTAACATATATAAGAAAAATTACTTAAATAAAATAAAAATAAAATATTTAAGATTTAAGATTTACATGAGAAAATAATACATTTTAAAGGATTTTAGTGACATTATTTTTTTTAATATTTAATTATAGTTAAAGACACTTTTTATAAGATGTTTCTTAAGAATATTTTTAAAACCTCATTTTACTACAATATAAAAATTTAAAAAAAATAATTCCAAGCAAAAAGTACTTAAAGAAATATTGAGAAATGTAATAAAATGCTGCATTATTCATTACTACAGCTTACTCTAATCTAAAAGTCATTAAAAACCCCTTCCTCAAATACCTCAATAACATTAATAACAAACAATTAAAAAACACTGCCATATAATTTTACAAAATTCCCACACTTTGTTATATCTAGAAATTGTGCCAGGACACACGTCTAAAGGCTCAACATTGAAAAAAACAACACCAATAATATTGAGCAGCCTCTTATCTTAAGGCTCATTATTACGCCAACAAAAATAATTAGGAGCCTAAGCAACAACAATGATTTGTAATAAATTCATCTGCCTTGAGTAAACAGATCCTGACACAATTTTCTCAACATTCCCACACTTTCAATAAGATTATATCTGCTTCTTTAATTTTTGTTAACAAATGTAACTGAAAATTTTAAAAATTTTCTCATGATCATTTTATTTTTATTATAGCAAAGGTTGTTTTTTTGAGTAGCACAGCTCATTGTTGAGCCACAGGCTCATTGTTATGTAGAAGCAGTTGTGTTTGTAGACAGGAGCTACAAAACACTGTGAGAACGTGTGTGTTTGTTGGAAAATTGCCTTGAGTTACCGGTCCTTAATTCATGTTTATATAATGTTTATTTAAAAATAATTTTTAGAAGATTTTTCGCTAATCTTTTTCTAATGAAATTTTGAAAAAAACAAGTAAGTAGCCTCCAAGATTATGTGATATGTTAATTTCCAGTATTTCCACGTATCACAGGTTTATGATAAACTAGCAACAATTGACGCCTTTTAGACCAAAATTGTTCGTGTAATTCCTCACATACGGCCAGCAATGTTTGAAAAAGTGGCCCAAAAATGGAGGTCCATATAAATATACTTTTTGTGTTTAAATATTACAGAATGTTAAGGCTTTTGTGATGATTTCTTTATGAAAATTACACTATGATACAAATCATTACATATATAAAAACACATTTAAGTAGATTTTTAATAAACTATTTATCAAGTTACATCATTTAATAACCATGAACTAAAAAAAAATTCTTGAATAATGTTACAACTACTCTTAAACAACTGTTGATCATTTGGAATGCCATGAGTCCTTAAACACACTTTTATTATCAATTCAAACAAGCTGACTTTATGTAAAACCTAAAACCTTATTTAACAATTTTCCCACAGTTTCTTCTAAAAAAAAGTCCTAGAACTATAAAGCCACAGACTCATTAACCAAAACATTGGCTCAACAAACTCAACATTATCAGTTGTTATAGATGTGCTCAATTATTGAGATCCTTTTAAACAAACATTTACACAATTCATCTGCTGTCTGTACATATTTTCTTCCTTGTTTCTTTAGTTATTAGTAAATGAAAAGAAAAGTGTATCCTGTGAAATGTAGTTCCCACACTTTATCAGGTTTTCTATATGACTAAAGATAAAGTAAGACAATTGGAATTATTGTTTTCTTTTGGGATTGTTTGCCTTTAAAAAAATATGAGTTTGTGTCTTTGTTTACAGTGTTTTTAGAAGATTTTCCCAGGAGTTTTTCATATCTACTAAACATTTGTTTGGTTTGTGTCTGCAGACTCGAGTCTGGTTTAATGTCATGCACACTTTTGGCACAATTTTTAGGAATATCTTAAAGATATGTTTAACAAATATTGAAAATTAAATGTGATAAAAAAGACTGCTAAGGCAGAGAATAAAAGGTCTTATGCATAATAAATTTCACAAATTTATCAAATTTTGTATTGCAGTTAGACTTAAGTTCTAGGTATAAGCGTTGATCAAATAGTGATCATAAATATGATCGCCTTTAGCTATTTGTATTTCCCTTAATTTAGAAAGCAATTAGGATGGCGTATGGTACCCCATTAATGCAGGATCTGCTCTACCAGGAACAGAATGAAATAGAACTTCTAGAATTTAAACTTTAAAAATCTCCTTCATTAGATCATAACAAATATGATCTTCTTTCTTCAACTGGTATCCTCCTCTAATTCGTAAGTTAATTATGGTGGCGAATGTGCCCCAGTGGAGCATGATCTCCTTCCTTTAATCATTAGTATGGAATATATTGATGAGAGTACTTCTTAAGTTCGTCCTTCAAACCATTTAATTATACTCCTTTAAGAAACTTATTGGATATTTAAAATTGTATTCAAAATCTAACATGTTATTATGCAGTCTTCCTTAAACAGTCACTAAGTTTGCTACGAGTATTCTTAGATGTTCTTAAATTATTCAAAAATTGTGGCAAAAGTGAGCCTAACATTATACCAGACTCGCTTTATAAGACACACAACAAACCAACTTATGCCGGAATTACAAAAATCTTTAAATAAAACTGTCACTCAAAAAACAAACAGCCACATTTTTATAAAACACACAAAAAGAAAAAGGAAACACTATTTATAATTGTCTGGCTCTAACTCTATTGAAACACTAACTAGTAAAGTGTGGGAACTACATTTCTCCAGCATTTATTTTTAATATTTTCTAAGGAGCCTGAAGAAAACTAGCAAGGACAGACAGTCAAGCAACAAGCAGATGAATTGCATAGTTGTTTGTTTAAAAGGATCATAATAAATTGAGCTCACCAATAACGCTTGGTTTATTGAGCCAATGACTGTGCTGGCTGACAAAATGTTGAGTCTGTGGCTTAGCGTTACAAAGTCTATTAAATATTTATGTTTGTGGAGTTGAAAACAAACTGTGGGAACATAAGAGAAATTAAAGGTTTTTAGGTTTTACAAGGTGTCATCATGTTTAAAAGGATAAAAGAAGATTGATAAAGAACTCAGGTCATTCCATTCCATTTGTTTTCAAGTATGTAGCTGCTAGATTACTTCTCTGTCTGAAGACGCTTTCAATTTGAATGAACTTCAAATTATCTATGGATTGATAATAAAGTTATTTATCTTTATAAAGACCTACAATTGAAGCTTAAATGTATCTTATCAAAGACCTGCGATTCAAGCTAAAATTTATCTTCATAAAGGCCTACAATTGAAGCTAAAATTTATCTTCATAAAGACCTACGATTGAAGCTAAAATTTAACTTTATAAAGACCTTGGATGGAAGCTAAAATTTATTTTCATAAAGACCTACCCTTAAAGCAGAAATTTATCGTCATAAAGACCTACGATTAAAGGTAAAAATTTATCTTCTTACATAATAAAAATACAATCGTTTAAAAAAATAATGAATTCATATGAAATGATTTAAATAAATATGAACTTCGTATTACTGTTCCTATGATTTTATAGTTATTTTTCCATTTTTCCAAAATTTTCGATTTTGGTTTGCTGAATCTTTAAAATTAATAAAATAAAGTATAACTTCCCTGCCAAATGCTTTCTTTGTTAAATCCTTATATTGAAATCTAAGCAAAAGTGTTTTAAATTTGTATGATTATTATATACTATGATTTATAAATACATCACTAAAAATTTATTTTTTCTTTTTAAATTTTGCCTTCGACTTCCCCGCCAATTTTAGTTTGCAAACTTAAAAAATGCATATCTCTGACTCTAATTAATTTTTTTCAAAAATTCTTTTTAATAATAAATACTATTAATAAATACAATAATTTGAAATAGATTTTTTCCAAAAAAAAATTTTTAATATTTTTTCGAGTTTTTTCATATTTTGCCTTCGACTTACCTAACTTCCCCGCCAATTTTGGTTTTCAATTTTAAAAAATTCATATCTAAAATTCTAAATTATTTTTTTTTAAATTTATTTTTAATAATAAATACTATAAATAAATACAATAATTTGAAACACATTTTTTCGAAATTTTTTTTTTTCATTTTTTTTATTTTTTTTGCTTTCCGCGAATTTTTTTTTCACAATTTCCAAAACCAATATTTTAGATTATAAACAAAGTGTTTTGAATTTTGTTTGTTACCATTAATAGACTGAATAATAACATAAATTCAAAAATATATAAGTTTTTCTAAATTTAGGTTGCCTTTAAAATGTACGCATATTAGCTTACCCAGCAATTATGTTTTTTGTAAATTTTAGAAATCCATAACTTAAATTCTTAACACTGGTATTTAAATTTTCTTTTGGATTACAAGCTGTGAGAATTATCACTATAATTTAAGATACTTCTTCCAATTAGGCACAATTTTTTTTATTTTTTTTTTTTTTGCCATTTTTAAAAAAAGAAATCTAGTTTAATAAACATTTCAGAGGCTAAATAATGCCTATAAAAAGTAGTCTTAACTCATGACATTTATCAACCAAACACACACGTTTTCATAGTGTTTTGTAGCTCCTGTCTAAATACATAACTGTCTCTACAAAACAATGAGCCTGTGGCTCTTCATAAAGACCTACGATTGAAGCTAAAATTTATCTTCATAAAGACATACGATTGAAGCAAAAATTTATCTTCATAAAGACCTACGATTGAAGCTAAAATTTATCTTCATAAAAACCTACGACTGAAGCTAAAATTTATCTTCATAAAGACCTACGATTGAAGCTAACATTTATCTTCACAAAGACCTATGATTGAAGCTAAAATTGATCCTTATAAAGACTTATGATTGAAGCTATAATTTGTCTTCATAAAGACCTACGATTGAAGCTGAAATTTATCTTCATAAAGACCTACGATTGAAGCTAAAATTTATAGTCATAAAGACCTTCGATTGAAGCTAAAATTTATCATCATAAGGAACTACGATTGAAGCTAAAATGTATCTACAAAAAGACCTCAATTGAAGCTAAAATTTATCTTCATAAAGAACTTGGATAGAAGCTAAAATTTATCTTCATAAAGACCTATAATTGAACCTAAAATTTATCTTCATAAAGACCAACGATTGAAGCTAAAATTTATCTTCATAAAGACCTACGATTGAAGCTAAAATTTATCTTCATAAAGACCTTCGATTGAAGCCAAAATTTATCTTTATAAAGACCTACGATTGAAGACAAAATTTATCTTCCTAAAGACCTACGATTGAAGCTATAATTTATCTTCATATAGACCTCCAATTGAAGCTAAAATTTATCTTGATAAAGAATTACGATTGAGGCTAAAATTTATAGTTATAAAGACCTTCCATTGAAGCTAAAATTTATCTTGATAAAGACCTACAATTGAAGCTAAAACTTATCTTCATAAAGGCCTACAATTGAAGCTAAAATTTATCTTCATAAAGACCTACGATTGAAGCTAAGATTTATCTTCATAAAGACTTACGATTGAAGCCAAAATTGAACTACATAAGGACCTACGATTGAAGTTAAAATTTATCTTCATAAAGACCTACGATTAAAGCCAAAGTTTATCTTGATAAAGACTTACGATTGAAGCTAAAATTTATCTTCATAAAGACCTACGATTGAAGCTAAAATTGATCCTTATAAAGACTTATGATTGAAGCTAAAATTTGTCTTCATAAAGACCTACGATTAAAGCTAAAACTTAAATTCATAAAGACCTTCGATTGAAGGTAAAATTTATCTTCATAAAGACCTACAAATGAAGCTAAAATTTATCTTCATAAAGACCTACGATTGAAGCTAAAATTTATCTTCATAAAGACCTACGATTGAAGCTAAAATTTATCTTCATAAAGACCTACGATTGAAGCTAAGATTTGTCTTCATAAAGACCTACGATTGAAGCTAAAATTTATCTTCATAAAGTCCTTCGATTGAAGCTAAAAATTAAATCTGAAATTTATCTTCATAAAGACCTACGATTGAAGCAAAAATTTACCTTCATAAAGACCTACGACTGAAGCTAAGATTTGTCTTCATAAAGACCTTCAATTCAAGCTAAAATTTATCTTCATAAAGACCTACAATTGAAGCTAAAATTTATCTTCATAAAGACCTACGTTTGAAGCTAAAATGTATCTTCCTAAAGACCTACAATTGAAGCTAAAATTTATCTTCATAAAGAATTACGATTGGCGCTTGAACTGAGCTACATAAAGACCTACGATTGAAGCTAAATTTTAACTACATGAAGATCTTTAAATGAATCTTAAATAAAAGTACATAAAGACCTACGATTGAAGCTTAAATTGATCTACATGAAGACCTACGATTGGATCTAAAATTTATCAAATTGTATGTGCGATTTCATCGAAGTTGTTGCGTTCACTTGTCGTTGGTGTTCTTCTCATACAATTCAGGCCAAAATAAGTTGGTAATCAGCGACTTGTAGCGCTCGCTGTTAACGGTGATGGCTTTACCAACTTCTTTCTCAAAGAAATGTGGACCGATGAAGCCGCCAGCCCAAACAATGAGTCTTCTGGTATGCATTGGATGCTCTTGGAGCTCTTGTACATTGATATCATCCCAATGTACAAGAGGTACCCATTCATCCAGAAATGGACCTCATCTTAAAATAAGAGAAGCGCACGAAACATTGCACAAACTGAACAACCATTTTTATAAAACAATTTTATAATTTTTATGTGTTGTGGAACCCTATATCCGTCTATGTTGGTTTGATAAAACAAACTGAACTAATGGAAACCAATTAGACAAAGGTAGCTTTAGCAGTAAGACTGCTATCAACCGTCAAAGTTCAAAAGTCCCTAGTGGAAGACTAAAGCTAAAATTTAACTAAATACAGTCTGTACTTTTTAAATTTGTATTTAACACTATTTCATAATGAAATTTGAAACAAGAATTATTGTAAATTAAAAAACTTTATATATTTTTTAACATGTCTTTTGATAGTTCTTTCCTATGATTGAAAAAAAAAACACTCTTAAAAATCTTTTTAAATCATAAATCTTTTAAAATTTTTTGATAACTTGTCTGTAAAAAGAGTGTCAAGCCAAGAACTCTGAACAATAACACTATAGGAGATAATCTTTTTTTTTAAACAGCACGAGTCCCCAAGTAAGAAAAAACAATGCATTTACAAAAGACTATCTTAAGACAAACGTATGCTAAACACGAGTTGGAAATATTCTTTTTTTTATAAAATCAACAACCCACGCAGTTTTTTTGATTATACAAAACAAAACCACTAACATATAAACCTTCAAGATACCAAGAATATTTAAGGGAATTATTAAACAGAAATCTAAATATAGAACCTATAAATACAAAACTGACCTTTGACAAAACAACCAACCAATAAGAAATTTTTGGAAGAACAAATAAAACAATACTACAAAAAACTACCTGCTGGAAAGATTTTTTTTATTTATAAACTTCCCTCTCTTTCTGGCTTTAAAAAAAAACTATAGGAATTTTATAGCCTTTTCCCAAAACTGTTTAAAATACAAGAAAACAACCCCAAATTTCAGTTTAAAACTAAAAACATTTGAATTGTTGGTTTGTTTTTTCGTTTTTGTGTGGAGGAATTGAAATGAATTCTTATTGTCAGTTTAGAAGTTTGTTCCAGTATAAATACGAAGAATATTTACTTAGGAAATCAGTTCAATACACAACTTCAAAGTGTCTACAACTCAGAGGAGTTACAAACGCACAAAATAAAACTAATGGAGCAAGCAGACAAGAATATATTAAATCCCTCTTTAAAACCTAAAGTGGGATAAATGGCAGCTTAATTTTGTTTAAATATTAAACTCGAAGAAGTTTTCTTTACTTAGAAACTTTGGAGTAACTCAAGCTGTTAACATTATAACTTCATTTGGAAATTTGTGCAAGCTCTTCTTAAAACACCAACCCAACCCCCCACCTTCAGCATTAAGGTTTGGCTTAGTTCACCTCAATGTGCCTTATTATTTACTACAAAATGGATTTGCTGCTAGATTTGCTTCCTGAGCATTCTTATTTCTTTGAGCGATCTATGGTATAAAGCTTTAACTACAAAACCACATTATTAAACTACAACAAGTGCAATTTGTGGCAACCAACTGTGATAAAACCTCGTTAAGTTTTTAGTTTAATCAAATGTCTTCCAACATTTTAGCTGTAATCTTAGTTAATGAAATTGTAAATATTTTAAGTATATATTTTTAAGTTAAATTTTAAGTTATCAACACAAAATCATTGTCTTCCGGTTTGTTTGTTTTGCTTTGAAAAAAAAAAAAAAAAATATTTGAAAAAAAAAAAATATTTGAAAAAAACAAAATATTTTTTTTTCATAACAAAATTATTAGTTTTTAAGTTAAAAATAATAAATTTTTTTATAAAATATAAAATAAAAAGTATATTTTATAAAAAGAAAGGAAAATTGATAAAAGAGTTTTTATTTGAAAAAGGGAAGGAATGAAATGGGTAAATTGTGTTTCAGAACATAGCAAAGAGGTACAAACTAAAGCCATATTTTTATACTCCATCAAGGAAGTGCTCAAAAAAACAAATATTATAACTAAGTTTTTGAAAAAAAAAAAAAACGAAAACTTCTTAAGATTATAAAAATTTTACTGTTTAGAGCTCAGACCATAATTTTTGGAGAAAAATTTTGAATTTAGAAGTTAAAATTGAAATTTTCGGATTTTCGAACATCGAAAATATGAGCAAATTTAAAAAAAAAAAAAAAATAGTTTTGAATCAAAGTTGTGGGTGTTGATATTATTTTAGCTCATAAAATAGAATTTTGAAATTACGTTCGAAATTTTCGAACTCAAAAAAAAAAAAAATATAAAATTTTGAAAAAGGTGAAATAATATTTTTTTAATACTAATCTTCGAAAATAAAATATTTTGGGCCATAAATTCAAACATCGAAATTATGCTCGGAATTTTCGAACTCGATTACGTGAATTTTATGATGCTCATTATCTTCCATCAAAGCGATTAATTCGAGAAACTCTGGATTATTATTGTATTAAAAAGCACAGATCTAATAAAAACTGTCGGACATATTTCTCCCCTTTCTCGGCCTTCATCGCATATACACTAGCTTCATTAGTTCGAAGATGGAATATAATTCCCACTTATGGGGCGGAGCTGCAAGGTCAAGTCTAGAGCTGCTGGAGCGGATTCAAAGAAGGGCGGTTGATCTTATAGGTGATGAAACTGTTACCCGGTTTATCGATACTTTAGAACATCGTCGGAATGTGGGCAGCTTGTCCTTATTTTACAGATATTATCACGGGTGTTGTTCAGCAGACATAAGTAATATCATACATAATACGCACACTTTTATTCGGAGCACACGACTGTCACGCAGATCGCACCAATTTGCTGTACACTTGAGCACCAACCGCACGACACATTATAGGGAAAATTCTTTTTTTGGTCGAACCATACGTATGTGGAATTTACTACCTGCCAACTTATTGCCGGCGGAATATAATATTTATCAATTCAAGTCAAACGTCAACAAACACTACTCTCTCTTTCCTCCTTCCCATAACTTCATTTCCTAAAGGTAGGGTCACACATGACAAATATTTGACGAAAAAGACGTAACCACTAAATAAAATATATTTGTATTTTTTTATTTATTTCAGAAACTTATTTTACTTAGGATGATTCAAAACAAACAATTTAGTTTTATTTTATTTGATGCTGTTTGATCATACAAAACAATTGTAAGAGTAAACACGTCAAACAAATTTGTGCTAAAAAAAGTGGTTACGCTTTTTTGAGCAAATATTTGTCATGTGTGACCCTACCTTAACATCAACACAATACACTGCATACATAGGGGTATACCCTGAGTGTTGGTTACAACAAAAAACAAATTTTTGAATTTAGAAATTAAAATTTAAATTTTCGAAGACCGAAAATAAAGGCAATTTAAAAAAAAAATTATTTTATTCAAAGTTAAGGCAGTTAATATTATTTTGGCTCATAAAATAGAATTTTACGTTCGAAATTTTCGAACTTAAAAAAAAAAAAAAATTTGAAAAAGAGGTAAAATAATGGTTCATATTTCTGATTTTCGAAAAAAAAAAAAAAAAAAAAAATATTTGGGGACATAAATTCAAATATCGGAATTTTCGAACATCGAAAACACATTTTTAATAAATTTTAATTTTAACTCAAAGTAATTTTTTCGAACTTAAGAAAAAGACTAAATTTAAAAAAAAGGTTATTTTAGAGAAGACTTTCGGTAGAAGCAACCAAGCTTTTCTTACTCCTCCTAAAATTTTTTAGTCACAACTGTAAAATTCAGTCACTAAATTACAATCATTCTATTGGCAACAAATTCGGTCACTACCACGAATCTGTTTTATATGTTTAATATTTAAGGGCTACGGAAAATTGATTTCAACGTAGAGACGGACATGGCTATATTGACTTCACTTAAATTTTTGCGATAAAAAAACATCATTAGTTTATTCTTCACTATTTTATTTCAAGAGAACAAATTCCACAATGTTTGTAACTCAAGGCAATTTCATATATTTATTATTCTTGCTCTAATATCAATTCTTAAATAAGTTTACTCAGATTAAAATCTTCTAAAGAAAATAAACTGAGAAGTAATCTAGCTACTACATACTTGATAAAAATTTATTATTTGTTTAGAATAGCATGAGTTTATTATCAATCTTCTATTATTCTTTCTTAAACATGATGACACCTTTTGCAAACCTAAAAACCTTTAACTTCTCTTATGTTCCCACAGTTTGTCTCCTACCTCACAAACATAAATATTTAATAGACTTTGTAACAATAAGCCACAGACTCAACATTTTGTCAGCCAGCCAGCCAGTCATTGGCTCAATAAACCAAATATCATACGACGTTATTGTTGAGCTCAATTTATTATGATCCTTTTAAACAAACAACTACGCAATTTATCTGCTTGTTGCTTAACTGTCAGTTTTGCTAGTTTCCTTCAGGCTCCTTAGAAAATATTAAAAATGTATGCTGGAGAAATGTAGTTCCCACACTTTACTAGTTAGTGTTTCAATAGAGTTAGAGCCAGGCAATTATAAATATTGTTTCCTTTTTCTTTGTGTATCTTAGGAAAATGTGGGTATTAGATTTTTGAATAACAGTTTTATTTAAAGATTTTCCCATGATTTTTGTAATTCTAGCATAATTTTGTTTGGTATGTGTCTTCTAAAGTGAGCCTGGTGTAATGTTATGCACACTTTTGGCACAAGTTTTGAATAATATTAGAAAATTGAATACTCATACCAAACTTAGCAACTGTTTAAGAAAAACTCTGCATAATAACATGTTAGATATTGAATATATTTTTGAATATTAAATAAGTTTCTTAAGAAGAACGCATATATAAACGGAATGACAAACTTATATATATTCTTGTTACTCATGGTGAAGGGTATAAAAAATTATTGTTTACTAAAAAATCTTAATGTTAATATTTGTTTAAATATATTAAAAATGTTTCCTATAACAGTTTAGTTACAATTTGAACTAATACCTACAATTGAAATTATATTCTTGTCTTGTTTAGAAATCAATTTTCCATACAAATTATTACAAATATTTCACTATGCACTGGCTTTAGGACAGTGGCAAAACTTTAGTGCTGACTAATTTTTGATATTTTGTCATATTCTTATAAGTATTTTTGTCACCATTGCAATAAAAAGTATTTTGTTTTATATTTTTATTAAAAAGAAATCATAATTAACAATTCAACATTAGGTAGTAAATTAAACTTCTATAAAAGTTCACCATTACTTTTGAAACATATTCAGATCATTTTCACTATTTCTTCCTATTTAAAAGTAGATGCTGTTGATATTAAGAAACACAACCTAGCATTTATCAACAATAAACAAAATATTGTAGATTTTGCTGAGAGATTATGACAACAACCTACAAATAAGTTAGAAAAGGAAACATAACAACTTCCACTCACTCATAAGTAGAAGCATTTTCCACCCCTAAAAACTCAATTGGAAATATTTGTTTAAAAAACAGCACACTAACACATTTATCTTTTGAGGTATAAATACTCGTGACAGGATCTTTAAGAAATCAGTCTAACTCATAGTTCCAAATCGTAAACACCAACATTCTAACTATACAACAAGAATAGTTAGAAATGTTCAAAGTGTTTAAGGCTGCCAGAAAAGGTTAAAAATAAACTTTAAGATGTCTTCTACATTAAACAACATTACAAAAATAAATTGAGAACATCCCATAGTCAGAAAGTGTTGTGCTTAAGGCAAACATGAGGACTAATTTGAGTTATCAAAAGACGGCAGCAGCAAGCAGTGATTTTTAAACAACATAAGCAGCATCATATTTTATTGGCGATGACTCCAGCAGGACAACAAGTGAAAAATCCTTTGGTTTTCAAACCAGCAGCTTAATGATGTCTCATCAGATTGTTTCAACCCTATAAAAGCTTTAATTAAACCATTTTTTGCTTGTTTTTTAGGTTTTAATAAAAACAAGTAGCAATAGTGTTTTAAACACAAAAAACTAACATAAAACGCTTTAATCTTTAGCTTTAAATTATACGATTTTAAATCGCTTTACAATAACTGTGATACAATAACTATTTTTGTATTTTTTTAAAGTTTTTCTTAATTGTGATACAAAATTTCTTATTTTTATTATTTTAAGAATCAATGTCTTCCAATTTAGTTTTAATTTAAATCAATGTCTTCCACTTTAGTTTAAGTTATCAGCAATGTCTTCCAATTGTATTTAGTTTTAAGTTATTTTAAGTATCTTACGGTTTGTTTGTTTTGCTTTAATTTAAGTTTTGTTATTAAATACAATTAGTTTTATAAGTTTTAGTTTAAAAATAATAAAATATACAGAATATTTTGTAAGACATATACAAAAATTACTTGATCTTTTTATTCAATTATTTTTCAGAGAAAACTGAAATTGTTACTAAAGATTTTAGTTTGACATAATACCGATTTGGATAAGAAACAATTCTGTTTTGTTTTGGAAAAGTTCCTGACAATTTAAACTTTTTAGATATCTTTTGTTTTTTGCCCTATAATCCTTCATATAATTCATAGAAAACATCATACTGTTAAGGAAAAACTCATACAATTTTGATATTGCTGGAAAGTATGGACCAGAGAAGTAATTTTGCGTTAACAAAAAAGAATTTCGAAATTAAGTACATTGAAAGTCTTCTAATTTAAAAAAAAACAAGTAAGAAAGTATGGTCGGTCAAGCCCGACCATATAATACCCTACACTAAGTAAATGAACAAAAACATTTTTCTTTCAAAATTTCAATAATTTATATTCGTGAACGATTTTCGGAAGTGGGCCTTATATGGGAGCTATGACCAATTATGGACCGATCACCATGAAATTAAGTGGTGCAATTAATGTATGTATGAAAGTTATTTATGTTGCATTTTATGTCTATACCAACATTTTTAAGAGATTTATGCTCGTTAAAGTGATTATCGGAAGCAGGCCTTATATGGGAGCTATGACTAATTATGGACCGATCATAATAAAATTTGGAGACATGAATTTCGTATATATAAAACTTATTTGGAGAAAGACTTGTGTAGGTTCCTATATAAATTAAACATTTATGACCGATAAAGTCCAATTTCGGGAGGACATTTGTATGGGGGCTAGGTGAAATAATGAACCGATTTCAGCCAGTTTCAATAGGCTTGGTCCTTGGGCAGAAAAAATGATATGTACCAAATTTTATCGAAATATCTTGAATATTGCGACCTGTACTCTGCGCACAAGCTTTACATGGACAACCAGCCAGCCAGCCAGACGGACGGACGGACGGACGGACGGACGGACGGACGGACATCGTTTAATCGACTCAGAAAGTGATTCTGAGTCGATCGGTATACTTTAAGGTGGGTGTTAGACTAATATTTTTGGGCGTTACAAACATCTGCACAAATCCAATATACCCTCCCCACTATGGTGGTGTAGGGTATAAAAAGCTTTTTTACATATTTACCATAGTTGAACACTGAAACCTCTCTGAAAAACAATTCGGTTGCCATCCATAATCGACACATTAGATGTTTGGAAATTATTAACAATAATATTCTAATGTACTTTCGACTTTTCCAAAAAACAAATAAAAAATATTTTACCCCATTTTCAACAATTGTAAGTCCGAAGTACTAAGGCGTTATATATACCGTTGAAAAGGCACTTGAAATGTCTATCATTAGATAGCCATATTGTCTATATAAATGCTTATATGTCAGCCATTTCTTGGACGAGATAGCCCCAAGCGGATAGTAGTAACACAATTTGTTTACAGTCGAATGATTCGGTTGCACACATCGAATTTGACGGTTATATCAAGAGAAGGTCAATTGATAAAGAAGAACCAAGCAACCAAGCTCCTCCTAAAATTTTTTAACCAATCATTGTATTGGCAACAAATTTGGTTTCTATCACGAATCTATTTTCTCTGTGCATATACAGGTGGCGCAAAAGTAATCCTCCTATCAGAAAATGCTATAAATTTTGCGATTGGCCCCTAATGTTAGTTTTGTTTTGACATTTGTGTAGTAAACACATGCGAAATACACGTTAATAAACAATGTTACGCTACACTGCTCCAGAACGCGGAATATTGCTGACTATTTATTTGACCAATAATCGGCAAAATTTATAGCATTTTCTGATAGGAGGATTACTTTTGCGCCACCTTGTACATGTTATATAGGGGCTACTGAAAATTGATTTCAACATAGAGACGGGCATGGCTATATTGGCTCCATTTCAATTTTTGCAAAAAAAACATCTTTAGTTTATTCTGGACTATTTTATTTGAAGAGAACAAATTCCACAATGTTTGTAGCTTTAGGCAATTTCATATATTTACTATTCTTGTTCTAGTATCAATTCTTAAATAAGTTTACTCAGATTGAAATTTTCTAAAAAAAAAAAAATAAACTGAGAAATTATGCAGCTACTATAACTTGATAAAAATTTATTAATTGTTTAGAATGGCATAAGTTTATTATCAATCTTCTATTATTCTTTCTTAAACATGATGACACCTTTTGCAAACCTAAAAACCTTTAACTTCTCTTATGTTTCCACAGTTTGTCTCCTACCTCACAAACATAAATATTTAATAGACTTTGTAACAATAAGCCACAGACTCAACATTTTGTCAGCCAGCACAGTCATTGACTCAAGAAACCAAGCGTTATTGTTGAGCTCAATTTATTATGATCCTTTTAAACAAACAACTACGCAATTCATCTGCTGTTCTGCTAGTTTTCTTCAGGCTCCTTAGAAAATATTAAAAATAAATGCTGGAGAAATGTAGTTCCCACACTTTACTAGTTACTGTTTCAATAGAGTTAGATTCCGACAATTATAAATAGTGTTTCCTTTTTCTTTGTGTGTCTTAGGAAAATGTGGGTGTGTGTTTTTTAAGTAACAGTTTTATTTAAAGATTTTCCCATGATTTTTGTAATTCTAGCATAATTTTGTTTGGTATGTGTCTTCTAAAGTGAGCCTGGTGTAATGTTATGCACACTTTTGGCACAAGTTTTGAATAATATTAGAAAATTGAATACTCATACCAAACTTAGCAACTGTTTAAGAAAAACTCTGCATAATAACATGTTAGATATTGTATATATTTTTGAATATTAAATAAGTTTCTTAAGAAGAACGAATATATAAACGGAATGACAAACTTATATATATTCTTGTTACTCATGGTGAAGGGTATTAAAGATTATTGTTTACTAAAAATTCCTAATGTTAATATTTGTTTAAATATATTAAAAATTTTCCTATAACAGTTTAGTTACAATTTGAACCAATACGTACAAATAAAAACTATATTTTTGTCTTGTTTACAAATTAATTTTCCTTATAAATTATTACAAATATTTCACTATGCAATGGCTTTAGGACAGTGGCAAAACTTTAGTGCTGACTCATTTTTGATATTTTGTCATATTTTTATAAGTATTTTTGTCAATATTGAATTAAACAGAATTTTTGTGATTTTGTTTATTAAAAAGAAATCATAATTAACAATTCAAGATTAGGTAGTAAAATAAAACTTCTATAAAAGTTTATTTTAACACATGAAACATATTCAGATCATTTTCACTATTTCTTCCTATTTAAAAGTAGATGCTGTTGATTTTAAGAAATACAACCTTGCATTTATGAACAATTAACAAAATATTGTAGATCTTGCTGAGAGATCATGACAACAAGCTACAAATAAGTTAGAAAAGGAAACATAACAACTTCCACTCACTCATAAGTAAAAATAGTTTCCACCCCTAAAAACTCAATTGGAAATATTTGTTTAAAAAACAGCACACTAACACATTTATCTGTTGAGGTATAAATACTCGTGACAGGATCTTTAAGAAATCGGTCTAACTCATACTTCCAAACCGTAAACACCAACATTCTAACTATACAACAAGAATAGTCAAAAATGTTAAAAGTGTTTAAGGCTGCCATAAAAGGTTAAAAATAACCTTTTGAAGTCTTTTCTATTAAACAACATTAAGAAAATCCATTGAAAACATCTCATAGTCAGAAAATGTTGTGCTATAGGCAAACATGAGGACTAATTTGGGTTACCAAAAGATGTCAGCAGCAAGCGGTGACTTGTAAACAACATAAGCAGCATCATATTTTATTGGCGGTAACTCCAGCAGGACAACAAGTGAAAAATCCTTTGGTTTTCAAACCAGCAGCATAATGATGTCTCTTCTGATTGTTTCAACCCTGTATAAGCTTTAATTAAACCATTTTTTGCTTGTTTTTTTAGGTTTTTAATAAAAACAAGTAGCAATAGTGTTTCAAACACAAAAAACTAACATAAAACGCTTTAATCTTTAGCTTTAATTTATACGATTTTAAATCGCTCTACAATAACTGTGATACAATATTTTTGTATATTCTTATTCGTTTTTCTTAATTGTGATACAAAATTTCTTATTTTAATTTTTTTAACAATCAATGTCTTCCAATTTAGTTTTAATTTAAATCAATGTCTTCCATTTTAATTTAAGTTACCAGCAAATGTCTTCCAATTGTATTTAGTTTTAAGTTATTTTAAGTATCTTACGGTTTGTTTGTTTTGCTTTAATTTAAGTTTAGCTTTAAGAATAATAAAATATACAGAATATTTTGAATAAAATATTTTATATAAAAAACACACACAAAAATTACTCGTACTTTTTATTCAATTACTTTTCAGAAGAAAACAGATTTTGTCACTAAAGACGACTTTAGTTTTAATGACACAAATTTAAATAAATTCAGAATCAATTTGCTGACCAATATATTCTTTAGGAAAATTTCCTGAAAAGTTGAACTTTTAGATTGAAAATAAGTTTATTTTTCAGGTCTTTCTCAGAGAAAACATTAAAATATTATGGAAAATATCATCAAATTTTAAAATCTATGTAAAGGACTGAGATCGAAAAAATCTTAACATACGTGTATGTTAATAAAAATTGAAACACTTATTACAACTTACAAAAAATATTAATTTTATAGTTCTCTAATCAATAGTGAAGAATTTTTGAACCTTTTCCGGAAACCCTTCCATTACGGTTTTTATAGTGCTTTCTGTCACTTTGTTCAAATACCTAGTCCATCTCCGTTTAAAATCTACCACACTTTTGGACACCTTTTTTGTGCTTTTCAATGTTCTTTTGACAAGAACCCAATATATCTCCACTGCACTCAGCTCCAGGCAGTTTGGAGGATTTGCCTCTCTTGGTACAAATATCACATTATTGTTCTTGTACCACTCAAGAACTTTCTTACCATAGTGACGAATGCCAAATCAAGCTAAAAATAAGTGGACACATTAAGAAGACTTATGAATGGAAGCATCCTCTTTTGTAAACATTCCTTGATGTAAATTTCGGTATTTATAGAACACTTTGTAACAAATGTTTAGCTTCTTTTGCGGCAGCTGCATACTGCTTGCCATGCCAAGAGAACTTTTTTGGAAAATTTTTTGCTTTTGGGTCCTAAACTTTTCTTCAAAATTCCCTCGAGCATCTGCAACTTAACAAATTGACCCAGAAGCTGCGAAAATTTTGTCATACGTACATTTCGTCATCCATTATGCAGCATCTGTATTTTTTGTATAAAATTTGACTTCAATTACCGTTCTCTGTCTTTGGCCTCTAAATTTTTAGCAGAGTTCCTATCAGGAACTCTTTGCGCCTTGTATGTTTTCAAACCTACATTGGTTTTAACTTTTCATACCAAATAATCCGAGTACTGACCTAACCGGACTGCTTGGGAGCTCTTTTGAAAGTGTTTTCTATTTATTGGCTTAAGAAACATCATGTGGAACATTCCTTCTACCTAAACCAGGTTTTGTATCAACAGACAAGTTCTCCCGATACTGTTTAATAACATTGGAATCAGTTTGATAGCAGACCTTTGATTGTTTGGCCAACTTTTTGTAGGACCAAGTTGGGTTTTGTTGAAAATATTTAATAATTTTAGTACACATATTTTTCTCGTTACTCATTTTAATCAGATTAACAGCAAATGAACATAATTGACATTAAACATAATAACTGACATTTTTTTTTAAACTTGATAAAACAAATCAATTAATACTTGGGTTAAAAGTTTTAAGGAAAAACGTGTGTTAAGGTTATTTCGATCTCACTCCTTATATAAAGACCTACGATTGATGGTAATATTGAACCACATAAAGACCTACCGAAATTTGTTTAGAAACAGGCCTACTGTTGAAGCTAAAATTTATCTACTTAAAGACCTACGATTGAAGCGAAAATTTAATTTTATAAAAACTTATCACTAAATCTAATACTTATTGAACCGTACACAGACCTAGGATAAAAGCTAAAATTGAACAAAGAAAGATATATGCTTGGAGCAGATATTGAACAATATAAAAACCTATGATTAGAGCCAAAATGAAACAATGAAACCACTAAGATTGAAGCTGAAATTTATTTTTAAAAAGACCTATATTTGAAACTTAAATTGAACTACATAAATTGAACTAAAAAACGACAAAAGACTTACAATTGAAGCTAAAGTTGAACTTTAGAATGACCTACGATTGAAGCTAATATTGAAGTGAAAAAGATCTACTAATATTTGTTAGCAAAAAAACCTACAATTGAAGCTACAATTAAGCTACATAAGAACCTACGATTGAACTACGATTGAAGCTTAAATGTTAGTGTATAAAGTATGATTAACTCTATAAATACCTATGATTAAAGCCATAATTGAACTAAGAAAGACCTACGATTAAAACAAAAATTTAACTTTATACAGACCAATGATTGAAACTAAAATTGAACTACAGAAATACCAACGAATGTGGCTATAATTTAGCTTTACAAAGACCTACCATTGAGGCTGCGATTAAACATAAAATGTTGTCCGAGAAACATCTGTAATCAAAGCTATATTATATATTTTGTTAGTAAATATTTAAGCATAAAAATAAAATTTTTGGAAAATTTTGTCTTATTTCAGATCATGCAACATTTAAAAATTTTACATATGTTATTTACTAAGGATGTTAAATATTTTTTCTCAAAGTAATTAAAAGAAAGAATACTATTTATATCATTGAATGTTTTCCTTCTTGTCAAGGTTACAAATTTGTATTGCTTATTATGTATTTAAAAATTATTACAAATATTTCAATCAATTGTAAAACTTTAATGCTGATATATATTTTGATTTTCTCATATATTGTTAAGTATTACTGTCAGTAATTTAATATAGATTGTTGAAGGCGCCTTGGTAGATTAGAAAATGTATTCCAACTTGCCAATTGTCTTAATTACTTTAAAATGGTATTCTTTGAATTGTTACAGAGCAATTATAATAAATTAAATCGAGCCAAATTAAAATTTGCCTTCAAATTATACCAATTAAAAATCTCCAAATAATTTTTGCAATTTTTTCCATAACATCTTGATGAACTATTTCTAAAACCTCTTTAAAATTCGTCATATACACATGTAATATATTTAAACCTTTTTTTCTAGTATATCTGTCCATCTTCTTAAAACATGCTGCAATTGAGTTTGAAGAAAAACAACCTTGAATCAAGCCAAAGCAAACAGAACAAATCCAAATCCTGCTGAGACATCAATACAAATATTTTAGAAAAGGAAACATTACAACTTTCACTCACTCGTAAGTAAAAACATTTTCCACCCCCAAAAACTCAATTGGAACTATATGTTTAACATTTGGAAGTATATGTTTATCTTCATAAATTTTGAGGTATAAATAGCTATGCCAGGATCTTTAAGAAATCAGTCTAACTCATACTTCCAAACCGTAAACACCAACATTCTAACTATACAACAAGAATAGTTAGAAATGTTTAAAGTGTTTAAGGATGCCAGAAAAGGTTACAAATAACCTTCAGACGTCTTTTCTATTAAACAAAATTAAGAAAACTAATTGAGAACATCCCAAGTCAGAAAGTGTTGTGCTAAAGGCAAACATGAGGACTACTTTGGGTTATCAAAAGACGTCAGCATCAATCAGAGATTTGTTAACAACATAAGCAGCATCATATTTTATTGCCGATGACTCCAGCAGGACAACAAGTGAAAAATCCTTTGGTTTTCAAACCAGCAGCAAAATGATGTCTCAACTGATTGTTTCAACAAGCTTTAATTAAACCATTTTTTGCTTGTTTTTTAGGGTTTTAATAAAAACAAGTAGCAATAGTGTTTTAAACACACAAAAACTAACATAAAACGCTTTAATCTACAGCTTTAATTATTACGATTCTAAATCGTTCTACAATAACTGTGATACAACATTTTATTTAATGTATGTCTTAATTGTTATACAAATTTTTATTTTAACAATCAATGTCTTCCAATTTAGTTTTAATTTTAATCAATGTCTTCCATTTTAGTTTAAGTTACCAGCAATGTCTTCCAATTGTATTTAGTTTTAAGTTATTTTAAGTATCTCACGGTTTGTTTGTTTTGCTTTAATTTAAGTTTTGCTTTTAAATATAATTAGTTTTTTAAGTTTAGTTTTAAGAATAATAAAATATACAGAATATTTTGAATAAAATATTTTGTAAAACATAAAAATCAGTTGAACTTTTTTATTCAAATACTTTTCAGAAAAAAACCGAGTTTGTTACTTAAGATTTTAGTTTGACATAATATCGATTTGGTTTAGAATCTATTGAAACAATTCGATGGTTAATATTATGTCTTGAACATTTTAGGTTGAAAGGAAGTGTGTTGTTAATGTATTTAATTTTGAGCTCTATAATCCTTAATAGAATTCATGGAAACCATCATTATATTAAAGAAAAACTCATGTAATTTTTTATATTGATGGAAGGTATAGACCTCGGAGGTAATTTTGGGCTAAAAACTAGAATTTCGAATTTAAGTATAGAAATTTTCGAACTTTATTGAAAATTTTCTAATTTGTGTTAAACAAAAAATTCATTTAAAAATTGCTTTTTTACATATTTACCACTGAACATTGAAAGTAGCATACAAGACAGTAACATTAATAACAATAAAATAACAAAATTAAAGTTTCAAATAACTTTGAACAACAAATTAAGGACACAAAAGTAAATTGAACATTTTCTAATAAAATAAAAGAAATATCAAGCTTTTGTGCCTGGTATTCCACAAAACATACTTAGTGTTTCATATAAGAGAATGATTGCCGCAACACATTAATAATCTCAAATGATGTGAGGTCTCTGAATTTAATAATATCAAAGGGTGTTTTTTAAGCTCGATAGAAGTTAAAATTAAAAAAAAAAAAAAAAAACACAAAAAATTATATTTTAATCAACAAATTTTTTTACTTGAAAGATGGATACACGACATTAACATTTGAAAGTGATTTCTGGCATATTGCTAACGTGGCTGTTCTTAATGAAAGACAGTCTGGATATCCAATTTTGGCCCAATTTTGCGAGCATTGCTGGTCGTAGGTCACGAATAACACATACAATGTTGACCTCCAAGGCGCCAATTTTTGCTGGTTTATCAGCATAAACCAGCGACTTCACGTGGCCCCACAGAAAATAATCAATGGAGGCCAATTGATAGGTCCATTTCACAAAATCAGGTTAACACCAACATTTTTATTTCAATAAATCAATGCTTGCGGTTTCTGAATGGCACGTTAAGCCATCTAGTTGAAACCACATCTCGCCCAGGTCAATATCATCTATATTTTTAAACAAAAAATCATTGATCACGGTGCGGTAACAATATCCATTGACCATAACGCGAGCTCCGGCTTAATTTTTAAATAAATAAATGAATTGGTCTCACTCCATATGCAACAATTTTGTTTATTAACAAACCTGTTAAATCAAAAATGAGCCTCATTGCTAAATACATGTTTGCTATAAAACATTAGTCTGTAAGTTGTGAGAATATAAGACTGATTTTCAAAGTAAGTTTGGATATTTTGGTAGCGTTGTTCAAGCGTCCATTTATTCATGATGATTTGCCACAGTATACTGATCCTAAGTGCCAAAAACTGAGCAAAGTATGACAGCTCGTTTGACAATAAACCCTTTTCAATGTTCTATAGTGCTAAAAAAGCACTTTTTACCTTCCAAGATCAAAAGTACATTTTGCTAGTTTACGTTAATTGAATCATGTACAAGTCATATTGAACTAAAGTCCTTATATTCTGATCCATTTCCAATACTTTTAAATAAATTAACGAATTTCAATGATTTAAAAAGCGTAATATTCCGCAATAAAAGACTTGTGTTTTCTTATATAAGAAGAGAGTTTTTAATACAGTCTCTAGACATATTTATACCCTACATCACCATAGTTGGGAGGGTCTACTGCGTTTGTGCTGATGTTTGTAACGTCCAAAAATAAATGTCTAAAACCCACCTTAAAGTATACCGATAGACTCGGAATTATTTTCTGAGTCGATTAAACGATGTCCGTCCGTCAGGTTGGTTGGCTGTCCATGTAAACCTTGTGCGTAAAGTTCAGGTCGCAATTTTGAAGATATTTCAATACAATTTGACACATAAAATTTTTTTGGTCCAACCACAAAGCCCATTGAAACTGTCTCAAAAATGTCCTCCCGAAAGTAGACTTTATCACTCATAAATGTTTAATTTATATAGATATCTACACAAATTTTGCTCCAAATTAGTTTTATACAAGGTGGTGCAAAAGTAATCCTCCTATCAGAAAATGCTATAAATTTTGCCGATTATTGGTCAAATAAATAGTTAGCAATATTCCGCATTCTGGAGCAGTGTAGAGTAACATTGTTTATTAACGTGTATTTCACATGTGTTTACTACACAAATGTCAAAACAGAACTGACATTAGGGGCCAATCGCAAAATTTATAGCATTTTCTGATAGGAGGATTACTTTTGCGCCACCTGTTATATACAGAATTGATGTATAAGGATCATTTCCGAAAATGACACACGAATATAAATTATTTTAAAGAAAAATATTTTTGCTCATTTACTTAGTGTGGAGTATTCTAAGGTCGGGCTTGACCAATCCTACTTTCTTACTTATTTTTTATCTTTTCATCTTTTTTATAGGTATTTTTGTCACGTGTTGTAGAAAAATGTTTTTTTATTTTAAAAACATATAGCAAAATTCTTCATATACTTGAGTAAAAAATCAAACCACTTTTTCGTATGTAAATTATTCTACAATATTTAAAGTAACAATTGCGTATAAGTAAAAACAATCTTGAATTTTTCGAACACATACAAACAATTCAAAATCCTGCTGAGAGGCAGGATTTTGAAAATGTGCATCAAATATGTTAGAAAAGGAAACATTACAACTTCCACTCACTCATATGGAATAATATTTTCCACCCCTAAAAACTCAACTGGAACTATATGTCTAAAACTCAACATACTAACACATTTATCTTTATAAATTTTGAGGTATAAATAGCTGTGCCAGGATCTTTAAGAAATCAGTCTAACTCATACTTCCAAACCATAAACACCAACATTCTAACTATACAACAAGAAAAGTTAGAAATGTTCAAAGTGTTTAAGGCTGTCGAAAAAGGTTAAAAATAACCTTCAGACGTCTATTCTATTAAACAACATTAAGAAAATAAATAGAGAACTTCCCATAGTCAGAAAATGTTGTGCTAAAGTCAAACATGAGGACTACTTTGGGTTATCAAAAGACGTCAGCAGCAGGCGGTGATTTGTAAACAACATAAGCAGCATCATCTTTTATTGCTAGAAACTCCAGCAGGACAAAAAGTGAAAAATCCTTTGGTTTTCAGCCCACCAGCATAATGATGTCTTAACTGTTTGTTTCAACCTTACAAGAGCTTTAAATAAACCATTTTTTGCTTGTTTTTTTGGTTTTAATAAAAACAAGTAGCAATAGTGTTTTAAACACAAAAAACTAACATAAAACGCTTTAATCTACAGCTTTAATTATAACGATTCTAAATCGTTTTACAATAACTGTGATACAAAATTTTATATAACGTATGTCTTAATTGTGATACAAATTGTTTTTTTAATTATTTTAACAATCAGTGTCTTCCAATTTAATTTTAATCAATGTCTTCCACTTTAGTTTAAGTTACCAGCAATGTCTTCCAATTGTATTTAGTTTTAAGTTATTTTAAGTATCTCACGGTTTGTTTGTTTTGCTTTAATTTAAGTTTTGCTTTAAAATATAATTAGTTTTTTAAGTTTTAGTTTAAGAAAAATAAAATAAACAGAATATTTTGAATAAAATATTTTGTATACAAATACACACAAAAATTACTCGTATTTTTTAATCAATTACTTTTCAGAAAACAACAGACTTTGTCACTATATACTTCAGGTTTTATTTGTTGAGGATTTTGAGTTTTTATTATTGCAAGGATATTTTAAATAGTTTCTTGGTTTAAAATTTATTTAAGAAAATTCCTGAATAGTTTAATTTTTGTTAGAAATACATACTCGTATACTGCTTTAATCTTTTGTTTTGTATTTTATAATCATACACACAGTAAACAAATTCCTGGTGGCAACCGTATTTGTTCCCAATCGAATTTGGTCGGTTCCTAGTACTTTCACATAATTCATTTGAATAAACTGAAAAATTCGATATGTAAGTAGTGAGTTCGAAAAAACCTTAACACACGTTTTTCATTAAAACTTTTAACCCAAGTATTATTTGATTTTTTTTCTTTTGATCAAGTTACCTTTGTAAAGCATGTCAGTTATTATGTGTAATGTCAATTATGTTAATTTATTGTTAATCTGATTAAAATGAGTGGCGAGAAAAAACTGCGTACTAAAATTATTAAATATTTTCAACAAAACCCAACTTGTTCCTACAAAAAGTTGGTCAAACATTCCAAGGTCTGCGTGAAACTGATTCCAATGTTATTAAACAGTATCGGGAGAACTTGTCTGTTGATAGAAAACCTGGTTTAGGTAGAAGAAAAGGTCCACATGATGTTTCTAAAGCCAATAAATAGAAAGCATTTTCAAAAGAGCTCTCAATATACATCCGGTAGGAAAGCAGTCCGGTTAGCACAGTACTCGGACTATTTGGTATGAAAAGTTAAAGCCAATGAAGGTTTGAAAACATACAAGGCTCAAAGAGTTCCTGACAGGAACTCTGCTTAAAATTTAGAGGCCAAAGACAGAGCACGGAAATTTAAGTCAAATTGTGTACAAAAAAGATACCTGCTACACAATGGATGACGAAACGTACGTATGGAAATTTTCAATTTTTTTATGTTTCTGATGCTTGAGGGAATGTTGAAGAAAAGTTTAGGACACAAAAGCAGAAAATTTTACCAAAAAGTTCTTGGCTTGGCGAGCAATATGCAGTTGCGGCAAAAGAAGCCTAACATTTGTTACAAAGGGCTCTATAAATACCGAAATTTACATCAAGGAATGTTTACAAAAGAGAATGCTTCCATTCATAAGACTTCTTAGTGTTTCCACTTATATTTCCACTTTTGGCCTGATTTGGCATCCTGTCACTATGGTAAACAAGCCCTTGAGTGGTACCAGAACAATAATGTGGTATTTGTACCAAGAGAGGCAAATCCTGCAAACTGCCTGGAACTAAAGCCAGTTGAAAGATATTGGGTTCTTGTTAAAAGTGAATTGAATAGCACAAAAAAGGTGTCAAAAATTGAGGTAGATTTTAAACAGAGAATATAGTACTTCTCAAAACCTTAATCAAAAATCCTTCACTATTGATTAGAACTATAAAAATTATGAGGGATTCAAACGGTCTGCTATTAAGTCATATTGTCATAATGTCCTATTATATTACGATAGTTAAAACAAATCGTTGGTGTTCTTCACACAAACAAAATTATTTTATGACAAAACAATAAACATAGTTCAAAAAGTCATATTAGTTTAGAACATTTTTGTTTGAAACACAACAAAATTTTTTGTTTAAACTATCATAATATATTAGGACATTATGACAATATGACCTAATAGCATATTGTCATAATGACTTCTTCTAACTTGCTTTGATCTTTGTCTTGGATATACTACTTTCTCTTGCTAATTACAAAGCTCATATAAGGAGTATCTTCGTACACCAATCTCTAACCTGTAGTTTTGCTAACGGTTGGTTAGTTGCATTATATTATGACACTGCAGAGCACCTGGTTGCTGCTAAACAATGGACATGTACCAAATGTTGTTAATTGCTGTAAAGGCATTCAAATTTACCTTGCTCTTTCGTGTTCATCCGAATCTATCATCCTTTGATATAAATGGCCAATTTTTCTTACTTTAAATATTGTTCACAAATAATTTTATGATTTTTTTCGTTTGTTTTTTAATATTTTTCTAAAACGTCAACTAAAACTACCAAATTTTATTTGTTGTCGATAACAGGTTCTCTAGCTTTATTTTTGAGGAAATAAAGATCCGAAGATGCCACTAGCGTGTTATGGGAATCAATTTCCAGCCGATTTTTTTGTTTGTGTTTAGAAAAATTTTGCATTTAACTTGAGAAAGAAATATGTTACTTAAAATACAAAAAATATCATAATTTTTCTCAGCAATTTACAATTATCACCAGAATCCAATATGTTTCCTCAAAAGAACTAATACAAGGTGGCGCAAAAGTAATCCTCCTATCAGAAAATGCTATAAATTTTGCAATTGGCCCCTAATGTCAGTTCTGTTTTGACATTTGTGTAGTAAACACATGCGAAATACACGTTAATAAACAATGTTACGTTACACTGCTCCAGAACGCGGAATATTGCTGACTATTTATTTGACCAATAATCGGGAAAATTTATAGCATTTTCTGATAGGAGGATTACTTTTGCGCCACCTTGTACTTAAAATCTGTCCATAGTAAAGTTCCCCTCCCCAGTAGCTTAAAATAAACAAACCGTCCCACACATCCCTAATTTAGCTCCTGTTCACAATAAAAACGCTGGAAAAATTATCATTAATTCCACATAAACTCATTTTTTGGTAACTAAAGAAATATTTGTTCCTTTTTTCCCCATAGTTTTCAATTTATTTACAAAATTTTCATTTAGTAATTAACAGAAGACATGTTAATGATAACATTGTAATGTTAACTCCAAAGTCAGAATAATCTGCAACTCTGGAGTAGAAATTGTTCGACTCTGAAGTGGAATAAAAAGAGATATCAAAATTGGAAATCAAATAAATACAAAATAGAAAGAAAAATAATTTGCAGCACATTGCAGTATTCCATCATTAAAAAATGTTCTAAAATCCCTTTAAAATAAGTTAAACACTTTAAAATTTTTGTTTTTTTCAGGGGTTTTATATACAAGACATTTTATTTATTTATTTGTTAATTAAAACTACCACCAATTTGCCAAAAAAAAGATATTTAGTTTTTTTACAAATATATATATTTCTAAAGCAAAACAAACAACGCCAAAATAATCATTAAAACTAAGACTTAAAAACTACTTAAAATAACTCATTTTATAGGAATTAACAAAATAATGTAGTGAACACAATGATTATAAACTAAAATTCTTAATAAATGTCTAAAACATATTTCAAATATTACATCACAGTTTAGTTACAAAATATTGCAAATTAAAAAATATAAAATTAAAGCTTATCATTCAAATTTCCTTTAAAAGAAAGGCTAACAGTTGATTAAGGCACAAAAATGGTGAATAAAGGCCATTAATGTAGAAATTAAAGAAAACACTTGGTAGAAATCTTTAGTTAGATGTAAATTAAGATGCCTTGATGAGTTGCAGGTTCTAGTTAAGACAGCTTGCCTAGTCGAAGACATCTCTGCAGCATTCTAAAACTCCCAAGTTTCATTTGAAGAATAACTTTTTCGAGTTTTAGTGATTTTAAGGTTTGTTAATGACATCTTGAGGATCTTTTCATAAATTTTCTTTAAAGAAAATCTACCTTAATAGTTTTGGCTAAAAACTAATTTATGGTAGATGAGTTGATTACCTGATGAATACAGGAAGAGAACTGTTTTTTCCTTAAAAGAAACACAAGTATTTATATCTAAATTCTTATAGAAAAACTGTTTTAAATTCCTATAGGCTGAACTAGTAACTAATATTCAGTTATTTAAGGGGTGTTTTGTCTTTTACAAAACCGTTTTCAACCATCATCAACCCCTAGGCTTCTCTAATGTTTCCCTATTAAAAAGACTGAGAGGTAAAATATTTATTTGTCTTTTTCTTAAAGATTTTTTTAGTTTTTATAGATTTATAAATTTGTTATTTATTTATACAATTATTTTTATTATTTATTTGTTATTTTTTAGAATTCTTCCTTAAAAAAAGGATTTCTTTTATTTTAAGGAGAAAATATTTATCCTTGATTAATGTAAATATTTTGTTCACGTGCAAGTCACACTTTGTTTTTTTAGACATTTTCCATTGATTTTGAAATTCTATATTGAAACAAGTGTTTTTTTGAATGTGTTTTCTTAAGAAAATCTCTTTTAATTTTTCCTTCACATTAAGACAAGTGTGCTAAGGAACGTGTTGTCTTTAAATAGAATTTTATCCTTTT
Source organism: Calliphora vomitoria (assembly GCA_942486065.2). Classification (NCBI taxonomy): domain Eukaryota; kingdom Metazoa; phylum Arthropoda; class Insecta; order Diptera; family Calliphoridae; genus Calliphora; species Calliphora vomitoria. The sequence continues at coordinate 120,208,994 of OW818031.2, forward strand.
TGTGTTTGTAGGTGTTAATAAAAATCACAGCAGTTTAAGGCTGAGATTTAGAGATTAAAAAAGGTTGTTGTTTTTTGTTGAAATATTAAGGGTATCATGGTTTTTAAGTTGAATAGCCAAATTACTATATTTTAATTTAATAGGACAAAAAAGGAGAACACACGTTTTTTATATAAAGCTGTCAGTAGATAATAAAGACCTGAAGCTAATAGTGAACTACACAAAGCCTCGCACTTGAAGCTGAACATGTTAAGGAAGACATATAATTCAAGCTAATACTAAATTCTTTAAAGATTTGAATATTAAGCTTAACTTAAATTACACAAAAACATTTGGTTGATGCTAAAAATTAATCAACAGAAACCAAACAGAACCTTCAATTAAAGATATCTTTGCATTACGATTGAAGCTAAAATTGAACTAAACGGAGACTTACGAATGAAGCTGAAATTGAATCGCAGAAAGAACTACGATTGAATCAAAAATTGAACTAATTAAAGACCTACGACTGAAGCAAAAAATAGAACTGTAAAAGGACCAGTGATTGAAATTAAACTGTTTAAAGACCTACAAGTGAAGCAAAATTTTAACTACTTAAAGAGCTATGATAAAATCAAACTACATAAAGACTTTGAAGAGAAGCTAAAATTTCACTACATAAAGACCTAAAATTGAACTAAAGTCTAACTACATCAAGGCCTACAATTGACGCTAAAGTTGAACTATATAAAGATCTTCAAGATAAACTAAATATTAACTACATAAGGACCTACGACTAATGCTACATTTTAACTACATAAAGATCTACAATTGAAGGTAAAGCTGAACTACATAAGGAATTACGATTGAAAGGAAAATTGAGCCACACAAGGACCTATGATTGAAACTAAAATTGAGCTACATAAGGTCCTTCACGAGAAGCTAAAATTGAACTATATAATGACTTACAATTGATGCTAAAATTGAACTACTTAAAGTCCTACGATTGAAGGTATACATGAACTAAAAACTACTTAAGATGGAATCTAAAATTTTATTATAAGTCCGTGAATTAAAGCTAAAATTTAACCTTATAAAGACCTAATATTGAAGATAAAATATAACGACATTAAGACCCGTGATTAAAGTTAAAATTAAACTACACAAAGTCCTAGATTGAGACTAAAATTTTAACAGAGAAAGTTCTACAATTGAAGCTACATAAGTATATGTTTACGTAGAAAAAAACAATTTTCATAAAAAAATTTGACTTATTCGAGATTATGCACCATATAACAATTTATATTTTATTATTTACTAAAGTTGTTTAAAATTTGTGTCATAATTCAGCTAAAAAATCATCTTATAACAGCTCAATAGTAATTAATAGAAAGAATACAATATTATTGAATGTTTTTGTTCTTGTGATGGTTACAAATTCATATAAATTATAAGGTCATTTAATTTAGAATTGATATAAATATTTCAAAATTCTCTGTTAAAATCAGAGGCCAGTTTATAGTGGTTACATACTTTCAGATTTTGTCTTATTTTTTGTATGTATTTCTCTTAATCATAAGAAGTAATTTTACAATTTTTTGTTTTCAAAAACAAACTTATTCTATAATTTGGTTTTAATGACTATTTCTATTTTTAAAACCCTTACCAAAATGCATCATGCACAAATGTAACAAATTCAAATCCTTTTTAAAAACGTCAGTTACACTCTTTGAAGTCAGTTGCAAGTGAGTCGAGGAAAAACAACCTTGAAATTATCAACAGTAAACTAAATATTCAAGATCTTGCTGAGAGACCATGACAATGTGCTACAAATATGTTAGAAAAGGAAATATTACAACTTCAACTCACTCATATGGAAGAATATTTTCCACCCCTAAAAACTCAATTGGAACTATATGTCTAAAACTCAACATACTAACACATTTATCTTTATAAATTTTGAGGTATAAATAGCTGTGCCAGGATCTTTAAGAAATCAGTCTAACTCATACTTCCAAACCATAAACACCTAACATTCTAACTATACAACAAGAATAGTTAGAAATGTTTAAAGTGTTTAAGGCTGCCAAAAAAGGTTAAAAATAACCTTCAGACGTCTTTTCTATTAAACAACATTAAGAAAATAAATTGAGAACATCCCATAGTCAGAAAATGTTGTGCTTAAGGCAAACATGAGGACTACTTTGGGTTACCAAAAGACGTCAGCATCAATCAGAGATTTGTAAATAACATAAGCAGCATCATATTTTATTGGCGATGACTCCAGCAGGACAACAAGTGAAAAATCCTTTGGTTTTCAAACCAGCAGCAAAATGATGTCTCAACTGTTTGTTTCAACCCTATAAAAGCTTTAATTAAACCATTTTTTGCTTGTTTTTTAGGGTTTTAATAAAAACAAGTAGCAATAGTGTTTTAAACACAAAAAACTAACATAAAACGCTTTAATCTACAGCTTTAATTATAACGATTCTAAATCGTTTTACAATAACTGTGTTATAACATATTTTTTTTTATTAGTTTTTCTTCATTGTGATACAAAATTTCATATTTTAATTATTTTAATAATCAATGTCTTCCAATTTAGTTTTAATTTTAATCAATGTCTTCCACTTTAGTTTAAGTTACCAGCAATGTCTTCCATTTGTATTTAGTTTTAAGTTATTTTAAGTTTCTTACGGTTTGTTTGTTTTGCTTTAATTTAAGTTTTGCTATTAAATATAATTAGTTTTTTAAGTTTATTTTTAAGAATAATAAAATATACAGAATATTTTGAATAAAATATTTTATATAAAAAACACACACAAAAATAACTTGAACTTTTTATTCAATTACTTTTCAGAAAACACAGAGTTTGTTAATAAAGATTTTAGTTTGACATAGAAACTATAGAAATAATTTGATGGTCAATATTTTTTTTTAAGAAAAATCCTGAGAATTTTAACTTTTGAGATTCAAAACAAGTTTGCTGTTTATATATTTTGTTTTGTGCCCTATAATCCTACAAATGCTCATAAAAAAACTCATAATATTCAGGAAAAACTCACACAATTTTGATATTTAAGTAAAAAATACACCTCAGAAGTAATTTTGTGTTAAAAAAACAGAATTTCAAAATTAACTATTGATTGTTTTTGAACTTAACTGAAATCTTTTTTATTAAAAATTGTTTTTTTTTTTTTTTTGCAAACAAAATTAAAGAAATTTTAAAACCATGATTCGTACTTAATATATTTCCCTTTGGTAGTGTTCAATACTAAAGCAAAATAACCACAAAATACGTTTAATCAAATCAGTAATGATTATATTTGAGGTAATGATGTGGACTTAATTTGCTTTATATCCCAACTGAACAATAATCAAGTTAATTTGTTAAACAAACTTTTCAGCCACAATTTGTTAAATATATCAAAACATTGAAACTTTAAATTCGGATTTGCTTAAGGAATTGAAATAAGGTTTTTTATAAGTTCTTAAGTATTTCCTGAACAAAGTAAAAGTCTTTACAATGCATCATTATTTGTAATAACGACTGAGTTCGTAAAATTCTTAACAGACGTTTTTCCTTAAAACTTTTAACCCAAGTGTTATTTGATTTTTTTTTTTTTTTTTTTTTGATCAAGTTACCTTTGTAAAGCATGTCAGTTATTATGTTTAATGTCAATTATGTTCATTTGTTGTTAATCTGTTTAAAATGAATGACGAGAAAAAAGTTTTTACTAAAATTATTAAATATTTTCAACAAAAACCAACTTGGTCCTACAAAAATTTGACCAAACAATCAAAGATTTCCCGTCAAACTGTTTCCAATGTTATTCAACAGTACCGGGAGAACTTGTCCGTTGATATAAAACCTGGTTCAGGTAGAAGGAATGGTTCACATGATGTTTCTAAAGCCAATAAATAGAAAGTATTTTCAAAAGAGCTCCCAACACATACGGTAGGAAAGCAGTCCGGTTAGCTCAGTGCTCGGACTATTTGGTACGAAAAGTTAAAGCCAATGCAGGTTTAAAAACATACACGGCTCAAAAATTTCCTGACAGGAACTCTGCTAAAAATTTAGAGGCCAAAGACAGAGCACGGGAATTGTATGTTAAGATTTTTTCGATCTCAGTCCTTAGTAATGTCCGTCCTTCTATCCGGCTGTATGTTAAAAACACGATAGAGTTCAAACGAAAGGAGCTATGTGAGACATAGCGATTGCAGCACAATCAACATATTTATGACTGATCAAACAGTATTCCGGGTGGAAATTTGCATGGGGCTGTTTGAAATCATGGACAGATATTTTCCATTTTCAATACCAAACAATCCTTATTAGCAAAGAGTAGAAATTTTCAGCCATCTAGCAGCTGGAAATTACATTTTATTAACACAAAATTACTTATGAAGACTATATTTTATCTAAATATCAAAGTTTTTCTTTAATATTATGATGTTTTCTATGAATATTTGAAGAAATTTATGTCACAAAGCAAAAGACATCAACAATAAAAGAAGTTGAAACGTTTTTCTGTGATTAAATTTTTGATTGAATCGTAGGTTTTACTGTGATACAATTTATGCTTCAATCGTAGGTTTTTATCTAGTTCAATTTTAGCTTAATCGTAGGTTTTTAAGGAGTTCAATTTTATCTTCAATCGTTGGTCTTTAAGTGGTTAAATGTTAGATTCATTCGTTGGTCTTTATGAAGTTCAATTTTAGCTTCAATCGTAGGTCTCCGTGTAGTTAAATTTCACCTACAATCGTAATGTATTTAATGCAATTAAAATATATCTTCAATTGATCGTCTGTCAGAAGTTTAATTTTAGGATCAACCATAAGTTTTTGTGCAGTTAAATTTTAGCTTATTTTTCAAATCTTTATGCAATTTAAATTTTGTTTGAATTGTATGTCTTACTCTACAATTTCCGCTTCATTGTGGGTCTTTGTGTAGTACAAAATTTATAGGTTTTTTTCCTAAACAAAATATTGGCCATCAAATTGTTTCTATAGTTTCTAATCCATATCAGAATTATGTCAAACTAAAATCTTTAGTATCAAACTCTGGTTTTTCTGAAGAGTAATTGAATAAAAAGTTCAAGTAATTTTTGTGTGTGTTTTACAAAATATTTTATTTAAAATATTCTGTATATTTTATTATTCTTAAAAATAAACTTTAAAAACTAATGATATTTTAGAGCAAAACTTAAATTAAAGCAAAACAAACAAACCGTATGATACTTAAAATAACTTAAAACTAAATACAATTGGAAGACATTGGTGGCAACTTAAACTAAAGTGGAAGACATTGATTAAAATTAAAACTAAATTGGAAGACATTGATTGTTGAAATAATTAAAAAAACAATTTGTATCACAATTAAGACATACGTTATATAAAATTTTGTATCACAGTTATTGTAAAACGATTTAGAATCGTTATAATTAAAGCTGTAGATTAAAGCGTTTTATGTTAGTTTTTTGTGTTTAAAACACTATTGCTACTTGTTTTTATTAAAACCAAAAAAACAAGCAAAAAATGGTTTATTTAAAGCTCTTGTAAGATTGAAACAAAACAGTTGAGACATCATTTTGCTGCTGGGCTGAAAACCAAAGGATTTTTCACTTGTTGTCCTGCTGGAGTCATCGCCAATAAAATATGATGCTGATTATGTTGTTTACAAATCTCTGATTGATGCTGACGTCTTTTGGTAACCCAAAGTAGTCCTCATGTTTGCCTTAAGCACAACATTTTCTGACTATGGGATGTTCTCAATTTATTTTCTTAATGTTGTTTAATAGAAAAGACGTCTGAAGGTTATTTCTAACCTTTTTTGACAGCCTTAAACACTTTGAACATTTCTAACTATTCTTGTTGTATAGTTAGAATGTTGGTGTTTATGGTTTGGAAGTATGAGTTAGACTGATTTCTTAAAGATCCTGGCACAGCTATTTATACCACAAAATGTATTAAGATAAATGTGTTAGTATGTTGAGTTTTAGACATATAGTTCCAATTGAGTTTTTAGGGGTGGAAAATATTCTTCCATATAAGTGAGTTGAAGTTGTAATATTTCCTTTTCTAACATATTTGTAGCACATTGTCATGGTCTCTCAGCAAGATCTTGAATATTTTGTTTACTGTTGATAAATTCAAGGTTGTTTTTCCTCAACTCAATTGCAACTAAGTTTAAAGAGAATAACTGACGTTCTTTGAAAGGATTTGAATTTGTTACATTTGTCCATGACGAGTTTTGGTAGAGGTTTTAAAAATAGAAATAGTCATTAAAACCAAATTATAGAATAAGACTGTTTTTGAAAACTAAAAAAATGCAAAATTACTTCTTATGATTTAGAGAAATATATACAAAAATTAAGACAAAATCTAAAAGTATGTAACCACTAAAAACTGGCCTCTGATTTTAACAGAGAATATTGAAATATTTATATCAATTCTAAATTAAATGATCTTATAATTTATATGAATTTGTAACCATCACAAGAATGAAAACATTCAATAATATAGTATTCTTTCTACTATTTACTATTGAGCTGTTAGAAGATGTTTTTTTAGCTGAATTATGAGACAAATTTTAAACAACTTTAGTAAATAATAAAATATAAATTGTTAAATGATGCATAATCTCGAATAACTCACATTTTTTATGTAAATTGTTTTGTTTCTACTTTAACATACACTTATATAGCTTCAATTGTAGGACTTTCTCTGATAAAATTTTAGCTTCAATCTAGGTCTTTGTGTAGTTTAATTTTAACTTTAATCACAGGGGTTAATATCGCTAAATTTTGTCTTCAATATTAGGTTTTTATAAGGTTAAATTTTAGCTTTAATTCACGGACTTATAATAAAATTTTAGATTCAATCGTAAGTAGTTGTTATGTAAATTTTAGCTTCTATCGTAGGTCACCTTGTAGTTCACGTATAGCTTCAATCGTGGGACTTTAAGTAGTTTATTTTCGTGTTTAATCGTAGGTCTTTAAGTAGTTAAATTTTAGCATCAATTGTAAGTCTTTATATTGTTCAATTTTAGCTTCTCGTGAAGGTGCTTATGTAGCTCAATTTTAGTTTCAATAGTAGGTCCTTATGTAGTTCAGCTTTACCTTCAATTGTAGATCTTTATGTAGTTAAAATTTAGCATTAATCGAAGTTCCTTATGTAGTTAAATTTTAGTTTCTCTTGAAGATCTTTATATAGTTCAACTTTAGCGTCAACTATAGGCCTTGATGTAGTTAAACTTTAGTTCAATTATAGGCCTTTATGTAGTTAAATTTTAGCTTTTCTTTAAGGTCTTTATGTAGTTCGATTTTAGCTTCAATTGTAGCACTTTACGTAGTTAAAATTTTGCTTCACTTGTAGGTCTTTAAACAGTTTAATTTCCATTGTAAGTCTTTATATGGTTCTATTTTTTGCTTCTATCGGCTTGGAGTAGTTAAATTTTAGATTCAATCGTAGTTCTTTCTATGATTCAATTTCAGCTTCATTCGTAAGTCTCCGTTTAGTTCAATTTTAGCTTCAATCGTAATGCAAAGATATCTTTAATTGAATGTTCTGTTTGGTTTCTGTGGATTAATTTTTAGCATCAACCAAATGTTTTTGTGTAATTTAAGTTAAGTTTAATATTTAAATCTTTAAGCAATTTAGTATTAGCTTGAATTATATGTCTTATTTTACATATTCAGCTTCACGTGCTAGGCTTTGTGTAGTTCACAATTAGCTTCAGGTCTTTATTATCTACTGACAGCTTTGTACAAAAAACGTGTGTTCGTCCTTTTTTGTCATATTAAATTAGAATATAGTGGTTAGGCTATTCAACTTAAAAAATATGATACTTTTAACATTTCAACAAAAAACAACAACCTTTTTTAATCTCTAAATCTCTTCCTTAAACTGCTGTGATTTTTATTAACACCTACAAACACAAAAAGGATAAAATTCTATTTAAAGACAACACGTTCCTAAACACACTTGTCTTAATGTGAAGGAAAAATTAAAAGAGATTTTCTTAAGAAAACACAATCCCAAAACACTTGTTTCAATATAGAATTTCAAAATCAATCGAAAATGGCTACAAAACCAAGTGTGACTTGCACGTGAACAAAATATTCACATTAATCAAGGATAAATATTTTCTCCTTAAAGTAAAATAAATCTTTTTTTTAAAGAAGATTTCTAAAAATAACAAATAAATAATAAAAAGAATTGTGTAAATAAATAACAAAGTTATAAAAATCTATAAAATTTTAAAAATCTTTAAGAAAAAGATAAATAAATATTTTACCTCTCAGTCTTTTTAATAGGGAAACATTAGACAACCCTAGGGGTTGATGGTGGTTGAAAATGGTTTTATAAAATACAAAACACCCCTTAAATAAGTGAATATTACCTATTAGTTCAGCCTATAGGATTTTAAAACAGTTTTTCTATAAGAATTTATATATAAATACTTGTGTTTCTTTTAATTAAAAAACAGTTTACTTCCTTAATTCATCGGGGAATCAAGTCATCTACCATATATTAGTTTGTAGCCAAAACTATTATGGTCGATTTTCTTTAAAGAAAAATTATGAAAAGATCCTCAGGATGTCAGTAACTAAGATTAAAAGCAGTAAAACTCGAAAAAGTTTTTATTAAAAAGAAACTTGGGTGTTTTAGAATGCTGCAGAGATGTCTTCGACTTGGCAAGCTGTTTTCAGTGGAACCTGCAAACCATCAAGGCATCTTAATTTACATCTAGCTAAAGATTTTTTCAAAGTGTTTTCTTTAATTTTAACATAAATGGCTTTTATTCACCATTTTTGTGCCTTAATCAACTATAAGCCTTTTTTTAAAAGGAAATTTGTATGATAAGCTTTAATTTAGTATTTTTTTAATTTGCAATATTTTTTAACTAAACTGTGATGTAATATTTGAAATATGTTTTAAACATTTATTAAGAATTTTAGTTTATAATCACTACATTATTTTGTAAATTCCTATAAGATTAGTTAATTTAAGTAGTTTTTAAGTCTTAGTTTTAATGATTATTTTGGCGTTGTTTGTTTTGCTTTAAAAAAATATATGTTTGTAAAAAAACTAAATATCTTTTTTTGCAAATTAGTGGTAGTTTTAAGTTACAAATAAATAAATAAAATGTCTTGTATATAAAACCCCTGAAAAAAAAAAACAAAATTTTTAAAGAGTTTAACTTATTACTAAAGGAATTTTGAAAATGGTTAAGAATAAAAAAAAGTCTTATAAGACGCTTTAGTATTCCACAAATAGCCAGCATTTTAAAGACTATTCAAGACTAAAGTAGGTTCTAGATTTTGCTGTCTTTTTTACGAAAATTTCCTTTATTCCTAGAAAAGTATTTAATTTTAAATAAATTTTTGTTGGCAACACATTAATAAACAAAGGATGGCAAATAAAACTATATAACTTGTCTGTGACATCATGAATATCATTAAATTAAATTGCATAAAGGAAACTACTTTTAAAACATATTACAAAGTTCATAACTATTTCACCAAATGAAAATAAGGTGCTCATTTTATAAAACAAAACGTTTGGAAACTTAAGAAAATTTGCAAGACATTTTACAAAATGAGTTTGTAATATTTGTTGCTGAATAAGAAAACAAACTTACGTCCTTTATTTAGTTCAATTTTAGCTTCAATCATAGGTCTTTCTGTAGCTCAATTATAGCTTCAATCGTAGGTTTGTATAAGGATAAATTTTAGCTTCAATCTTAGGTCTTTAAAGCGTTAAATTTAAGCTTCAATCGTAGGTCTTTATCTAGTTAAATGTTTGCTTCATTCGTAGATCTGTATGAAGTTTAATTTTAGCTTCAATCGTAGTTCTTTAAAAGGCTAAATCGTAGGTCAGTATGAAGCTCAATTTTAGCTACGATCGTAGGGGTTTAAAAGGTTAAATTTTAGCTTCAATCGTAGGTCTGTATGAAGTTAAATTTTAGCTTCAGTCGTAGGTTTTACTGAAGTTCAATTTAAGCTTCTATCGTGGTTCTTTATAAAGTGCATTTTAGCTTCAATCGTAGTCCTTCAAGAAGTTCCACTTTAGCTTCAATCGTTGGTCTTTTTAAAGTTAATTTTTGGATTCAATCGTAGGTCTTTATCAAGTTAAATTGTAGCTCAATTTTAGCTTCAATCGTAGGTCTATAAAAGGTTAAATTTTAGCTTCAATTGTAGGTCTTTATGAAGATAAATTTTAGCTTCCATCCAAGGTCTTTATGAAGATAAATTTTAGCTTCAGTCGTAGGTCTTTATGAAGACAAATCTTAGCTTCAATTGTAGGTCTTTATGAATATAAATTTAAGCTTCAATCGTAGGTCTTTATGAAGATAAATTTTAGCTTCAATCGTAGGTCTTTATGAAGACAAATTTTAGCTTCAATTGTAGGTCTTTATGGATTCAATCGTAGGTCTTTATCAAGTTAAATTGTAGCTCAATTTTAGTTTCTATCGTGATTCTTTAGAAAGCTAATTTTAGCTTCAATCGTAGGCCTTAATGCAGCTCAATTTTAACTTCTATCGTGGTTCTTTATAAAGCTCATTTTAGCATCAAGCGTAGGCCTTAATGCAGCTCAATTTTAGCTCCAATTGTAGGCCTTCATGAAGTTAAACTTTAGCTTTAATCGTAGACCTTCATGAAGTTCAACTTTAGCTTCAATTGTAAGTCTTCATGAAGTTAAACTTTAGCTTTAATAGTAGGTCTTTATAAAGTTTAGCGTTAGCTTCAATCGTAGATCTTCATGTGGTCCAATTTAGCTTCAATCGAAGGGTTTTATAAAGTTCAATTTCAGCTTCATTGATAGATCTTCATGTGGTTGTATTCTAGCTTCAATTGTAGGTCTTTAGGTAGTTTAAATTCTGCATTAACCGCAGGTTTTTATGTAGTTTAAATTCAGCATCAATACTAGGTCTTCAAGTAGTTCAATTATAGCTTCTGTTTAAGTTCTTAAAAGTCCTTAAAATCAATTATTCTTCTATCATTTAAACATCATGAGGATATCTTAAAAGTATTTTCTGTTACAATTGAAATTTTACAATATTAACACAGTAATTAGCTCCCGGCAATGTCTTCGATATTGTATACTTCATTTATTAATGTAGCTTTCTAAAAACACAAATTCGCATTCATTTATAAAATCCTAGAGTTCTTGTCTAAATACAACATAGCATTTATATAAAAACGAGCCTTTGGCTCAACAATGAGCTGTGCTGCAAACAAATTCAACCTCTACTGTCATAAAAACGAAAATTATCATGAGAAAAGTTTCCAAGTTTTCAGTTTTATACAAAAACAGAAGATAAGGAGTTGTGGCAATTTTATGAAAAGTGTGCTTTTGATGTTTATACAGATGAATTTATCATCCATATATCAATATCAAGCAAGAGTTTTAGTTAAATTTAGACTGAGCCATGACCAATAGACTCAACATTTGTTAAATGTTCAATGTTGAGCCTTTGAAAGTGTATCCTAACACAATTTGTTATTATAACAAAGTGTGGTTGTACTTCTTTTTTTGGTTTAGAATGTTCTTAAGTTTGAAAAGGAGTTGTTAAATGTGCTTCGGATTTAACTAAAATAGTTTTCTTAATGAAGCTTCCCATGAAATTTTCTTAATGCTTCCTTTTTCTTCAATCCTTTAATTATTTTATTAAAAGTTCTCACACTTTTCTTAATAAAACTCCTAAAAAATACCCTTAACTATAAACAGTACCTGGATTTGGAAACTAATCTACTTGCTTGTAAATAAAAGCCTTTAAAAATACTTGTACTTTTAACTTTAAACCTCTGCGTTGTAAATGACGTTTTAATAAATGTTTTCTATGGCTACAACGAACTGTTTTCAGTTAAATCTACTTAAAGGAATCTTGAAACTGATTTTGAAATTATGTTTAGGATTGTGTACAGAAAAGAGGCTCCCACTTTTGCAAACAATACAAATATTGAGGCCATCTCTAAAACTCCTTACTCCAACTCCAAAACCTTTAAACAATTATTAATAAAATTTTATGGCATGAGTCCTTTAACAGCTTTTTATCAACCATTCAAACATGTTGACACCGTTTGAAACCTAAAACTCATGTAAAAGAATTTTCCCACAGTTTCATGAGCCACAAACTCAATATTCAGTCAGTCTCAGACTGGCTCATTAAACTCAACATCATCAGATATTTAGCAGATATTTATCTTTGTTATAGAGATGAGCTCAATTATTGTGAGCCTTTTAAACCATCATCTTCACAATTCATCTGCTGTCTGTGCGTCTTTTCTTCCTTTTTTCTTTAAAAATCAATAAATAAGAAGAAATTTGTATCCTGGCAAATGTGGTTCCCACACTTTGTCTGGTTTTCTTTTAGCTACAGTAAAAGTAAGACAATTGGAAATATTATTTTCATTTGTTTTGTTTGCCTTTGAAAATGTGTATTTAAGTGTTTAGTAACAGTATTTTTAGAAGATTTTCCCAGGAGTTATTCATCTGAGGCGTTGGTTTTATTGGTTTCTAACTACAGACTCCAGCCAGGCGTAATGACAAGAGCACACTTTTGGCACAAATTGTTCAAATACTTTAAAGAAATGATAAGAAAATGTTCGCTTATAAATGGAAGTCAGAATAACAATAAAAGTATTTTGTTTTCTGAACTTTAGCAATAAAATTTATAATTTTATGAATGATAAATAAAACTAATCTATAACTTCCTCTCTATGAGAAAACTAAACATTATTACAAAATCAATCATTAGATTCTAGCAACTGAAATAATAAACTTAGTAATAATATAGTAAAATAAAGTGAAAACATTGCTGCGTAAGAATCATTTGAACAATCTTAATTTACACCTAAGAGGAGTGGGAAAGTTAATGAACCTCAATAAGTACCAACATCAATCAATACGAATACTTAAACAAACAACTATAAAATAACCCTCAAAAGAAAAACGTTTAAAATTTGTATAAAATAATAAAGATTTTCAATAGGGGAAGATAAATCTCAGCTATCCCTAGCCTATGCAAGTATTTTAAAAGACTTTTTGTTAAACATCAAGTGGAACTATTTTAAAATCCCAGCGTTTGATGCTAGTTAGGGGTATTTCTTATACGAATTTTCTAAAGAAAAGTGTGAGAACATATGGTAAAATAAGTAATGGATTAAAAGAAAAGGGGGAGCAGTAAGAAAATTTTATACAATAAACTTGTTAATTAAGAAAAACACCTTAAATATTACTAAAATCTATTAATAAATCTCCTTTTCACATCACGTAATAAAATTATAATATGTTACGGAAGAAGCTGTAATAAAATTTTCAAAAATTCCCGATTGACAACAAATTCGGTTGCTATCACGAAAGACATAAACAATCAACTATCTTTCAACCTAAAAAGTTCAAAACAAAATATTAGCCATCGAATTGTTTCTGTAGTTTCTCATCCAAATCGATATTATGTCAAGCTAAAATCTTTAGTAACAAACTCGTTTTTTCTGAAAAGCATTTGAATAAAAAGTTCAATGGATTTTTGTGTGTGTTTTACAAAATATTTTATTCAAAATATTCTGTATATTTTATTATTCTTAAAACTAAACTTAAGAAACTAATTATATTTAATAGCAAAACTTAAATTAAAGCAAAACAAACAAACCGTAAGATACTTAAAATAACTTAAAACTAAATACAATTGGAAGACATTGTTGGTAACTAAAACTAAAGTGGAAGACAATGATTAAAATTAAAACTAAATTGGAAGACATTGATTGTTAAAATAATTAAAATATGAAATTTTGTATCACAATGAAAAAAAAACGAATAAAAAAAAAAACACAGTTATTGTAAAACGATTTAAAATCGTTAAAATTAAAGCTGTAGATTAAAGCGTTTTATGTTAGTTTTTTTGTGTTTAAAACACTATTGCTACTTGTTTTTCTTAAAACCCTAAAAAACAAGCAAAAAATGGTTTATTTAAAGCTTTTGTAAGGTTGAAACAAAACAGTTGAGACATCATTAAACTGCTGGGTCGAAAACCAAAGGATTTTTCACTTGTTGTCCTGCTGGAGTTACCGCCAATAAAATATGATGCTGCTTATGTTGTTTAAAAATCACCGCCTGCTGCTGACGTCTTTTGGTTACCCAAATTAGTCCTCATGTTTGCCTTTAGCATAACATTTTCTGACTATGGGATGTTCTCTATTTATTTTCGTAATGTTGTTTAATAGAAAAGACGTCTGAAGGTTATTTCTAAACTTTTTTGACAGCCTTAAACACTTTGAACATTTCTAACTATTCTTGTAGTATAGTTAGAATGTTGGTGTTTACGGTTTGAAACTATGAGTTAGACTGATTTCTTAAAGATCCTGGCACAGCTATTTATACCACAAAATTTATAAAGATATATGTGCTAGTGTGTTGTTTTTTGAACAAATAGTTACAATTGATCATTTAGGGGTTGAATAATATGCTTACGTATCATAGAGTGGAAGTTATATTGTTTCCTTTTCTAACACATTTGTAGCACATTTGTCAGCAAAATTATTTTTGATAAATTCATGGTTGTTTTTCTTCATTTTCATTTAAATTGAATGACAGATATACTAAAAAAGGATTTGAATATGGTATATTTGTATATGAAATAAACTTTAACTTCAATCGCAGGTCTCTAGTGTAATTTTCGCTTTAATGTTTGGTCTTTATCTAGTTAAATTTTAGGTTCAGTCGTTGGTCTTTGTGTAGTTCCAATTTAGGCTTCAATCGAAGGTCTTCATAAGGATAAATTTTAGCTTCAATCACAAGTCTTCATGAAGTTAAATTTTAGCTTCAATCATTGGTCTTTATTAGCAAAAATTTATGTGTTAATCGTAGGTATTTATAAGGATAAATTTTAGCTTCAATCGAAGGTCTTCATAAGGATACATTTTGCTTCAATCGCAGGTCTTTATGAAGTTAAATTTTAGCTTCAATCACAGGTCTTTATAAGGATACATTTTAGCTTCAATCACAGGTCTTCATAAAGATAAATTTTAGCTTCAATCACAGGTCTTTATAAGGATACATTTTAGCTTCAATTGTAGGTCTACATAAGGATAAATTTTAGCTTCAATCACAGGTCTTCAGAAGGATACATTTTAGCTTCAATCGTAGGTATTCATGAAGGTTAATTTTAGCTTCAATCACAGATCTTCATAAGGATACAGTTTATCTTCAATCGTTGGTCTTTATAAGGAAACATCTTAGCTTCAATCGTTGGTCTTTATCGGGATAAATTTTTGTGTTAATCGTAGGTCTTTATAAAGACAAATTTTAGCTTCAATCGTAGGTCTTCATAAGGATAAGTTTTAGCTTCAATCACAGGTCTTCATAAGGATTAATTTTAGCTTCAGTCGTAGGTCTTTATAAGGATACATTTTAGCTTCAATCGCTGGTCTTTATAAGGATACATTTTAGCTTCAATTGTAGGTCTACATAAGGATAAATTTTAGCTTCAATCGTAGGTCTTTATAAGGATACATTTTAGCTTCAATAACAGGTCTTTATAAGGATAAATTTTAGCTTCAATCGTAGGTCTATATGAAGTTAAGTTTTAGCTTCAATCACAGGTCTTCATAAGGATTAATTTTAGCTTCAATCGAAGATCTTCATAAGGATACATTTTAGCTTCAATCGTAGGTCTTCACAAGGATAAATTTTAGCTTCAATCGTTGGTCTTTATAACGATACATCTTAGCTTCAATCGTAGGTCTTTATAAGGATAAATTTTAGCTTCAATCGTAGGTCTTTATAAGGATACATTCTAGCTTCAATTGTAGATCTTCATAAGGAAAAATTTTAGCTTTAATCACAGTCTTCATAAGGATAAATTTAAGCTTCAGTCGTAGGTCTTCATAAGGATAAATTTTAGCTTCAATCGTTGGTCTTTATGAAGTTAAATTTTAGCTTCAATCGTTGGTCTTTCAGTAAATAAATTTCAGTATTATTGGTTGGACCTTATGTATTTAAGTTTTCGCTTAAATAAAGATGTTAAAATTTAGCTTAAGATGTTAAAATTTAGCTTATTTGCAGGGATTTATGTAATGACGTATTGTCAATCAGGTCTTAATGCATGTACAGCCTTTTTAATTTTAATTTAACCTTCAATCATTTATCGTTGATCATAACAAGTCATTTTGTTGTTTAGTTTTAGCTTAAATTTTAAAACCTTTTCTTTCTTTAGAATCTCTCTTTAAAGCTGTTATATAAGTTATTGTGCATATAAATCTCTATATTAAATTATATTAAAATGATTTGACTTTTCAAACTCATGATTCAAAAACATGATACCCTTAATAAATCAACAAAAGAAAACATTTTTAAATCTCTATATCTCTGCCTAAACCTGTTGAGATTTTTATTAACACCTACAAACACAAAAAGGATAAAATTCTATTTAAAGACAACACGTTCCTTAACACACTTGTCTTAATGTGAAGGAAAAACTAAAAAAGATTTTCTTAAGAAAACACGTTCTCAAAACACTTGTCTCAATATAGAATTTCAAAATCAAACGAAAATGGCTAAAAAACCAAGTGTGACTTGCACGTGAACAAAATATTTACATTAATCAAAGATAAATATTTTCTCCTTAAAATAAAAAAAAATCCTTTTTTTAAAGAAGAATTCTAAAAATAACAAATAAATAATATAAATTAGTGTATAAATAAATAACAAAGTTATAAAAATCTATAAAATTTTAAAAATCTTAAAGAAAAAGACAAATAAATATTTTACCTCTCAGTCTTTTTAATAGGGAAACATTAGAGAAGTCTAGGGGTTGATGATGGTTGAAAACGGTTTTGTAAAAAACAAAACACCCCTTAAATAAGTGAATATTAGTTATTAGTTTAGCCTATAGGAATTTTAAACAGTTTTTCTATAAGAATTTAGATATAAATACTTGTGTTTATTGCAAGGAAAAGTTAGTGCTCTTCCTGTATTCATCAGGGAATCAACTCATCTACCATAAATTAGTTTGTAGCCAAAACTATTATGGTAGATTTTCTTTAAAGAAAAAAACATGAAATTTTCGTCAAGATGTCAGAAACAACTATTCAAATTAATAAAACTCGAAAAAGTTATTCTTCAAATGAAACTTGGGAGTTTTAGAATGCTGCAGAGATGTCTTCGACTTTGCAAGCTGTCTTCGCTAGAACCTGCAACTCATCAAGGCATCTTAATTTACATCTTACTAAAAATTTCTTCAAAGTGTTTTCTTTAATTTTAACATAAATGGCCTTTATTCACCATTTTTGTGCCTTAATCAACTCTTAGCCTTTTTTTAAAAGGAAATTTGGATGATAAGCTTTAATTTAGAATTTTTTTATTTCATTTTCAATATTTTGTAACTAAACTGTGATGTAATATTTGAAATATGTTTTAAACATTTATTAATAACTTTAGTTTATAATCTTTGTGTTCACTACATTATTTTGTAAATTCCTATAAAATGAGTTAATTTAAGTAGTTTTTAAGTCTTAGTTTTAATGATTACTTTGGCGTTGTTTGTTTTGCTTTAAAAAATATATTTTTGTAAAAAAAACTAAATATCTTTTTTTGCAAATTAGTGGTAGTTTTAAGTTACAAATAAATAAATAAAATGTCTTGTATATAAAACCCCTGAAAAAAGCTAAACCTTTTTAAGTTTTTAAAAGGAATTTGAAAAGGAATTTTTAAAATTTTTACAGGTTAAAGAAAAACCAGCGAATGAAGCTAAAATTTGACTTTATAAAGACCTAAGATCGAAGCTAAAATTTAACCTTACAAAGACCTACGATTGAAGCTAAAATTTAGCTTTATAAAGACCTACGATTGAAGCTAAAATTTAACTGTATAAAGACCTACGTGTGAAGCTAAGTTCTGCTAAAATTGAGATATTTAAGGACCTACGAATTAATAAAAAATTTTACTGTACAACAATCCACGTTTAAATCTAAAATTTCATTACACTAAGACCGCCAACACTATATATAAGTTATATGATTAATTTGCTAACTTAAATGTTTAGTAAAATTTTAAATATTCCGTATTTTTGATAAAAAAAAATATCTATAAAGTGTTTTCAGCCAGAAAATTAATCTTAAAAATATGACTGTTTTTATATTTATACACATTTAATAGATTTTTAAATATCTCTTTAGAATCCTCAACATATTTTAACAAACAAATCCTTTTGAAGAAACAATAAAAATTTCAAGGTCATGTTGAGATCTCAAAATTATGTGCTAGAAATGTGTTAGAAAAGGAAATATGCATGTGAAGGATACAATATAATCTAACTAAATATGCAGCAGAGCTGTAAAATAATGAGTAATTTAAAATCATTCAGGCAACAATTGTAGCCTTTTGAATCATTATACCAAAACAAAAAAATTTAATTAAAATTTGAATGAGTTCATTTACGATTAAAAAGAAAATCAACTTTTCTTTTCTACACAGAGAAAACAAATTCGTTGTGATGACCAAACATTTAGCCAGTTGTGAAAGAAAAACGACGATTGTTATATCCAAATTTGGATCACCCTCTACTTAAATTTGTGAGCCACAACAGAAAAATTAAGTAATTAAGACTGAATGATTACATTCACTACAAATTTGGATATCACAACCACAAAAGTTTTCTCTGTGTAGGGAAAAACTATTCAAAGAATTAAAAAGGCCTTTCTAAATCAACAGAGAAGATTGATTACAAAATAGGGTAGAATAAAGCTTGAGTAAAATTTAATTTAAAACAGGTGTTTAGTGAATTAAGAAATGAATCACTATTAATTCAAAATAATTTTATTTCAATTCATTTTATGGAGAGAATAAATGAATTCAAGAATTGTTAATTCATTATGAATTAATTTACATTTTAATTCAATTCATATTTTGGGCAAACTAAATGCATCATGCACTTCTTGCCAGAATGATTCAAAATTTCTTCCAATAATAAATGATTCTTTTACGGCTCTGTTACTTACACTTTCAAAATTAGTTAGCAGTACGTATGCGCATTTTAGATAGATTTTATCCTACATATATTTGCTTTTCTAACACATTTCTAGCAAACTTTGAGATATCACCACATGACCTTGAATGCATTTTGTTTATTTCTTCTAAAAATATTCAAGGTTCTTGTCTTCAATATTTAAGGTACCTAGAATTGTGTATTAAGGATATTTCAATCGTAGGTCTTTATAAACTCTAATTATAGCTGCAATCGTAGGTCGTTATAGAAATCAATTTTAGCTTCTTTCGAAGGTCTTTATAAAGTAAAATTTTAGCTCCAATCGTAGGTATTTATAAGGCTAAATTTTAGATTAAATAGTACGTATTTGTAAAGTTAAATTTTAGCTCCAAACGTAGGTTTTTGTAAAGTTAAATTTTAGCTCCAATCATAGGTCTTTATAAAGATAAATTTCTGTGTCAATCGTAGGTCTCTATAATGTTAAACTTCAGCTTCAATTCTAGGTCTTTAGAAAGATAAATTTCAGCGTCAATCGTAGGACTTTATAAACATAAATTTCAGTGTCAATCGTAGGACTCTATAATGTTAAACTTCAGCTTCAATTCTAGGTCTTTAGAAAGATAAATTTTAGCTTCAATCGTAGGTCTCTATAATGTTAAGCTTAGCTTCAATACTAGGTCTTTATAAAGATAAATTTCAGCGTCAATCGCAGGTCTTTATATAGTTAAATTTTAGCTTCAATCGTTGGTCTTTATAAAGTTAAATATTAGCTTCAATTGCAGGTCTTTATAAAGACAAATGTTAGCTTCAATCGTAGGTCTTATAAAATAAAATTTTTGATTTTAATCGTAGGTCCATATAAAGTTAAATTTTAGCTGCAATCTTAGGTCTCTATAAAGTTAAATCTTTGCCTCAACCGTTGGTCTTTATAAAGTTAAATTTTAGCTTCAATCGTAGGTCTTTATAGAGATAAATTTTACCTTCAATAGAAGGTCTCTTTAGAGTTAAATTTTAGCTTCAATCGTATGTCTTTATAAAGATAAATTTTATCTTCAATAGTAGGTCCTTATAAAGTTAAATTTTAGCTTCAATCTTAGTTCTATATAAAATAAAATTTTAGCTTCAATCGAAGGACTTAATAAAGTTAAACATTAACTTCGATCGTTGGTCTTTATAAAATTAAATTTTAGCTTCAATCGTAGGTCTTTGTAAACTCAAATTTAGCTTAAATCATTGGTCTTTAAAAAGTTGAATTTTTGATTCAATCGTAGGTCTTTGTAAACTCAAATTTAGTTTAAAACGTATGTCTTTATAAAGATAAATTTTAGCTTCAATCGTAGGTCTTTATAAAGTTAAATACTAGCTTCTATTGTAGGTCCTTGTAATGATAAATGTTAGCTTCAATCATAGGTCTTTATAAAGTTTAGTTTTAGCTTCAATCGTAGGCCTTTATAAAGATAAACTAACTGAAATGCTAATTTTCTTAAAAATAAAATAAATTAGAAAAACTAAACAAACAATTTTACAGTGTTAGCAACTCTATGGATTTATGATCTAAGTCTGCTTTTATATAGGGCAAGTTTTCTTGCCGCAAGTCTGAGTTTATAGGAGAGAGAGGCAAGAAGAAAGAATAGGGGTACACACTTGCTTGTACTGGCAAGTATCTTTAATTATCTTTTGTTTTCTCATTTTCAGTATGGCGTCTATTAGGTTTTGACATACAAAATTGAACACAGACTTGCTGTGTGTACACAGACGAGCAAGTTTAAAAGAGAATCGAAGAGACTTGCTTCAAGTAAACATGCCCTGTGTAAAAGCAGACTAATGAAGCAGCTTCTGCATTTTGTGTTATTTTGAGTTTGGCTCTTTGCTATGAGAAAAGAAGTAGGCAGCACAAATTGTTTATTTAAGGTACGATCACACGATATATTTTCCAAGGGTATTATGACATTTTTCTAAGTGAAAATCTTATGAAATTTTTAACAATTACTTCTTTTGAAAAACAACGGAGGCTTTATATATGTACAGTTGGAATGCATATCACAAACTATATGGAAAACATATCGTCTGATCGTACCTTTATATTTCTAGGCACATTACAAAAGAGTGGGTGGACAGCATGACTATGTTTTAGCGACTTTTAACTGTTAAACTATATGTATCAAATATATTTAGCTGAACTAGTGAGGAGTCTATGTATTTTCAAATAATTTCTGTTCAATTATTTCAAACCTATGAAACAGCTGCACATTAGTTTAGATTGAATTTGCAAATGGTTTTGTAGAGGAAAAAACCCATCATTAAATACGCGAAACACAATTCCAATGTAGCGTATGTAAATTGAAAGCAGGTATGAAAGAATATTCACTACATATGATTTACTATTGTCAAAACCATATGACATCAGTCAAGAAACTTATGTATAGGAATGTATTGGTAAGAAAAATCGAAAAACAACACAAGTCTGCTATGTATATGTGTTTAATATCTCTAATCTATACCAGGTACTGTATAAGAATATTGGTATAAATACTTGTGTTAGTTGTAGGGACAAGTCAGTTCAATTCCTTCCGTCATCATGGAATAAACTCATCAAAGAAAAACTAAGTAGTATAAAGTAGAATTGGTGGAATGTGGTAGAATCCTAACAAAGAAGAAACACCCAGAATCCTGAAGATGTCAACACCATCAAAAGCGAGAACTCGAAAAAGTTATTCATTGGGCGAAACTTGGGAGTTGAAAGCTGGAGATATGTCCTAAATTTGATGAGCAATCCTAGTTTCTTGGTTGGCAGAAGCTGGAAATCATCAGGGCATTTTAATCAACATCTTCTTAAAGATATTTCTGTGTGTTCTTTAAAAAACATTAATTATTTAAATTGTAAATTTTGTAAATATAATTAATATAAGTAATTTTCAAGTTTTAAGGGCTTAACTGTTCATAAATCGCGTTTGTTTGGTTAGATTGGTAGATTAATATTAATAAAATGTCTTGTAAACAAGACTCTAAAAACACATACTTAAATGGTTTAATTTATTTAAAAAATTTTTTTTTCGTTTTTTCCTTAAAATTACCCATGTAGTTTTTCTTTTGTAGAAAAAATTTTTGTTCGGGACTATATACAATTTTTATATGATGAGCAAAGAGATCGTAATGCAAAAGCGTATAAAGTAAAGCCTGGCTCTGTTAAGCAGACATAACACCCCTCAAACCTATGCAAAATTGGCCAATTTTAAAAACAAATTTTCGGTTTGAGTAAAAAATTCTAAAAAGGCAATGCAGCGATCCCCAAAAAAGCTCCATATTTGTATAACCTTATAAGTTTTTCAAATACCAACAAAGTTTTTTTTTATATCACACAATAAATAACGTCACTGTAGACACTTTTCTAAAAAAACTTAGTTTTTGGAACACATTTTCCCCGTTTTAGGAATTTTGGTATTTTAAAATAAAAAATGTCAAAAATTATAATGACATTAATTTTACAACATTTGAATCTATATTAATACCGAATTAAGTTATGTTACCTTTAACCCTTAAGATTTTATATTAATTCAAATTTTATATATTTCTTCATGAAAAATCACCATATTATAATTTTTTTAGTTTTTAAGGTAAATTATATCCCAAAAATTCATAAAATTACTTAATTTTACTAAAATATCAATCTTTAAGTCCTAAGGTTTTCAAAAATATCAAATACTTATATATAAAGCCATTAGTTACTTCTCAGAAGTTCCACAAACCTTGCCCTCTTTGACGAGTCGCACAGTGGTCCCCGTAGAACAGGTTACAAAAATCAAAAATTTCATGTGCCCTTAAAAAAATATTGAATAAACCTATTTTACAGGAAATTGTCCTACGATTTCAAATATGCTACTCTTATTATAATCAGATGTTTAGTTCAGCAGATATAGTACTTCAAAGTTGACTGATTTTCAGTTTTCAAAAAAAAAAAAACAGAATTTTTAGGTAATTTGGTCCGCTTTCAAATACAATATCTCGAAAACTAGGTAACGGATCGCCATTAATTTTGATTCTCTTGATAGATCTATTTATTAAGAAAAGAATAAAGAAAAATTGTACTGTTTACTTTTTATTTGTTCAGAAGATATAGCCCTTCAAAGTTGACTGATTTTCAGTTTTCAAAAAAACACACAATTTTTAGGTAATTTGGACCGCTTTCAAATACAATATCTCGAAAACTAGGTAAGGGATCGTCATTATTGTTTATTCTATTGCTAAATATATTTATTAAGAAAAGAATAAGGAAAGATTGTACTGTTAGCTTTTTATTTGTTTAGATAAATCGATATTTACTAACTCTCCATTTTTTCAATATTTCTCAACTTTGATGGAAAATGAAAAAAAAACTATCAATTTCTATATTTGCCATATTTTCAAAATAAGGTCTCTGATTATTTATTTACCTAATGCAAACATGTCAAGCTGCCTGTCCTTACCCCATTTTTTTCTAGTGGTAACATTTTGAAAAAAGACATGGTTCCGAAAATGTGTTGCATGCATTTTTGGGCAATTTTTTGACATATAACAGTGAAAACCCATTAGATATACATTTTTTTACGGATTGAGAGCAATATTTTACAATAAAATTAAAAATAAATTTAAAAAAAATAAAAAAAAAAATTTAAATTTTTTCTACAATATTTTACAAAAAATTTAAAAAAAAATTAAAACAAAAAAAATTTATCTTTTCTGGAATAATTTTAAATCATAAAAAGAAACAGAAAAAATCTAAAATTTAAAAAAAAAAAATATTTTATTTTACTTCCCATAAAATTGATTTTTCCACAAATTTCAACTTTGCTAACCCATAAGTATAAACATAAAGGGCGTTAAACACTTTTCAAACACTTATTTCATAGGTTAATCAATTATCTATCATATGCCTTTTAAATTTTTTGATTATCTCATTTGGTTCAAAAGTTATGATTTTTGCAATGAAAAAACTCAAATGGCGCCACTGTGCGTCAGTCCAATATTTAGAAACAAGTTAAGCATAATGGGGCCTAAATGATATTCTCTCTTGATCGGCAAACTCGGTACAAAAAACAAATTTTAGAGCAAAATATCCTTCCTATATGTGGTTGTCCGTCTGTCTGTCTGTTGAAGGGACACTAGAGCCTAGAGGATGAAAATTTCCCCACATATCTCTTGATCAGCAACGTTTGGTATTGAAAAGTTTGGTTTTGTTTTTTGTGGGTTTTTCTAACAAAATACATTTTTCTTATATAAAAAAAGTATATTTTGCAAGTATTTATTTATTAAATTAAAACTATTTATATAAAAACTAAATTATAATCTTAGGAAAAACCTTAAACTAAAGCAAAACAAACAAACCGAAAGACAAGGATTATTTTTAAAACTAAAATTTTCTTAAAATAAAAAAATTAAAACGGAAGACATGTAAATTATTAATAAAGTAAATATTAAAATAAAAAATAACTAAAACTATTAAAGCTGTTAATAAATTGTAAAGTGTTTAAAACACATTTTGCCACTTTTTCCATTAAAAGGAGGGGAGAGGAAGATATTAGTTTAACCACAAGCTGCACCAAAAAAGCCTCTGGAAACCATTTAAAAGGAATTTTCTCTTGTTTCCCTTAAAAGATGTTCAAACCAAATCACTGCTTCGGTTACTGCTTTTACACTGCCGTGATGCCTGCCACAGAGTTTGCCTTATTTAGAAAAACCAGTTTCTTCTTGGTTAAATTTCTTGTAGGCAAGAACTCTTTCTGGTTGCTGGTTTTCTTTAGAGTTGTAGCAAGAAAATTATTGGAAAATGTTCTTACATTATTTAGCTGTTCTCCACTCTAAAGAGCAGTTGGTGTGTGCTTATTGGGAGACTTTGAGTTAGACTGTTTTGTTGGAGCCCTGTAGACTGGTATTTATACCTAACCCAACTTTTTTTTGGTAAGTCAGGTACTGGCTTTTGGTGGTTGTTTTATAATTTTTTCTAATAGTCATTATCTTCAGTTCTATTTCCTTCTTTTTTTCATACATTAAACAAGTATTTATTTGAAATGTCTTTGTTTGTTGGTCCCCCCTTTATTTATTCTTAAGGTTTATTTGTCTTACCTTTAAGAGAAAAACAACCTTACTAAATAAGGCAATTAAAAACGAGGTTTTAAGTTATAAAAACTCCTCTTAAGAAGGGTTTTATATCTAGATTTAATAAAAAAAAAGTAGTTTATTTAATGACAAGTGGTTTTCCATGATTCGTTTTCTGTATTAGAACCAAAAACTTCATTAATATTGTAATCAAGAAATAAAAGGAAATGGTAATAGGTATTATTTAGAGTTTTCTTTTCATTACAATATTCAACTCAGTCAACAGGTGGTCTTATATATGAAACACCAGTCTCCTCCACTAGATAGCTCTTTGGTCACACTTAATCCATTCCTGGACGATTACTGCATAACTCAATTCCAAAACGAAAAGGTTTCCTTTTCGAATATAGAAAACTGTCTTGAAAAGACTGTTTTCTTATATAGAAAACTGTCTTGAAAAGACTATTTTCTTATATAGAAAACTGTCTTGAAAAGACTGTTTTTTATATATAGAAAACTGTCTTGAAAAGACTGTTTTTTATATATAGAAAACTGTCTTGAAAAGACTGTTTTTTATATATAGAAAACTGTCTTGAAAAGACTGTTTTTTATATATAGAAAACTGTCTTGAAAAGACTGTTTTTTATATATAGAAAACTGTCTTGAAAAGACTGTTTTTTATATATAGAAAACTGTCTTGAAAAGACTGTTTTTTATATATAGAAAACTGTCTTGAAAAGACTGTTTTTTATATATAGAAAACTGTCTTGAAAAGACTGTTTTTTATATATAGAAAACTGTCTTGAAAAGACTGTTTTTTATATATAGAAAACTGTCTTGAAAAGACTGTTTTTTATATATAGAAAACTGTCTTGAAAAGACTGTTTTTTATATATAGAAAACTGTCTTGAAAAGACTGTTTTTTATATATAGAAAACTGTCTTGAAAAGACTGTTTTTTATATATAGAAAACTGTCTTGAAAAGACTGTTTTTTATATATAGAAAACTGTCTTGAAAAGACTGTTTTTTATATATAGAAAACTGTCTTGAAAAGACTGTTTTTTATATATAGAAAACTGTCTTGAAAAGACTGTTTTTTATATATAGAAAACTGTCTTGAAAAGACTGTTTTTTATATATAGAAAACTGTCTTGAAAAGACTGTTTTTTATATATAGAAAACTGTCTTGAAAAGACTGTTTTTTATATATAGAAAACTGTCTTGAAAAGACTGTTTTTTATATATAGAAAACTGTCTTGAAAAGACTGTTTTTTATATATAGAAAACTGTCTTGAAAAGACTGTTTTTTATATATAGAAAACTGTCTTGAAAAGACTGTTTTTTATATATAGAAAACTGTCTTGAAAAGACTGTTTTTTATATATAGAAAACTGTCTTGAAAAGACTGTTTTTTATACATAGAAAACTGTCTTGAAAAGACTGTTTTTTATATATAGAAAACTGTCTTGAAAAGACTGTTTTTTATATATAGAAAACTGTCTTGAAAAGACTGTTTTTTATATATAGAAAACTGTCTTGAAAAGACTGTTTTTTATATATAGAAAACTGTCTTGAAAAGACTGTTTTTTATATATAGAAAACTGTCTTGAAAAGACTGTTTTTTATATATAGAAAACTGTCTTGAAAAGACTGTTTTTTATATATAGAAAACTGTCTTGAAAAGACTGTTTTTTATATATAGAAAACTGTCTTGAAAAGACTGTTTTTTATATATAGAAAACTGTCTTGAAAAGACTGTTTTTTATATATAGAAAACTGTCTTGAAAAGACTGTTTTTTATATATAGAAAACTGTCTTGAAAAGACTGTTTTTTATATATAGAAAACTGTCTTGAAAAGACTGTTTTTTATATATAGAAAACTGTCTTGAAAAGACTGTTTTTTATATATAGAAAACTGTCTTGAAAAGACTGTTTTTTATATATAGAAAACTGTCTTGAAAAGACTGTTTTTTATATATAGAAAACTGTCTTGAAAAGACTGTTTTTTATATATAGAAAACTGTCTTGAAAAGACTGTTTTTTATATATAGAAAACTGTCTTGAAAAGACTGTTTTTTATATATAGAAAACTGTCTTGAAAAGACTGTTTTTTATATATAGAAAACTGTCTTGAAAAGACTGTTTTTTATATATAGAAAACTGTCTTGAAAAGACTGTTTTTTATATATAGAAAACTGTCTTGAAAAGACTGTTTTTTATATATAGAAAACTGTCTTGAAAAGACTGTTTTTTATATATAGAAAACTGTCTTGAAAAGACTGTTTTTTATATATAGAAAACTGTCTTGAAAAGACTGTTTTTTATATATAGAAAACTGTCTTGAAAAGACTGTTTTTTATATATAGAAAACTGTCTTGAAAAGACTGTTTTTTATATATAGAAAACTGTCTTGAAAAGACTGTTTTTTATATATAGAAAACTGTCTTGAAAATACTGTTTTTTATATATAGAAAACTGTCTTGAAAAGACTGTTTTTTATATATAGAAAACTGTCTTGAAAAGACTGTTTTTTATATATAGAAAAC
The DNA here is from genome assembly GCA_942486065.2 of Calliphora vomitoria. Classification (NCBI taxonomy): domain Eukaryota; kingdom Metazoa; phylum Arthropoda; class Insecta; order Diptera; family Calliphoridae; genus Calliphora; species Calliphora vomitoria. The sequence continues at coordinate 120,236,584 of OW818031.2, forward strand.
TGTCTTGAAAAGACTGTTTTTTATATATAGAAAACTGTCTTGAAAAGACTGTTTTTTATATATAGAAAACTGTCTTGAAAAGACTGTTTTTTATATATAGAAAACTGTCTTGAAAAGACTGTTTTTTATATATAGAAAACTGTCTTGAAAAGACTGTTTTTTATATATAAAAAACAGTCTGTTTTTATATAGAAAACTGCCTTTTCAAACACTATTTTCACTATAGGAAACTGTGTATTAATATACTTATAGCAAGAGTAAAGGATAGCTACTCTCTTTTGCTGTCTTTAACACTTGTGTCAATACTAAAATATTAAACATCATGGAATAGCAAGTGTAAAATGTTATCAATCTTAAAAATAAAACAAAAAATATCTACAATAATAGATAAGTACTAACTAATGTTTATTTAAAATTTGAAAATAAAGCAAATTGTCTGTGTATCTATGGGGTATCTAAACAATATGAAAAGTATACAAACAATATTTCATTGTTTTAGATACTCTTAACTTGAAAAACAATACCCCAGTTGAGATACATTATGGTTCAATATTTACTTTTAGCGATAACAATGAAAGCAAATACATCAAGAATTATCACTAAAGTGCTACATTTTATAGAAAATAAATGTTTTAGAAATATATTGTTAAAGACATTTCATTATAAAAGTATTTTGATGAAAATGTAAAGAAAGGTAGACAAAGTAATTAGCCCAGAGACAGTGATATACTGCAAGGATTTGTTTAAATATTTGTTATTAATTTAGGATTATTTATTTTAATGTACAAATTACAATCGTACTATTGAGGATCGTTGTGTTAGATCGGGAAAAAAAGTAGTAAAACTGTTCAATTTTGAACTACATAAATATGTAAACATTTTTATATTTACATGGGAAAAATGCTAAATCCTTGTGCGCTAAAATTTTAAAACTATTTCCTTGATTTAACTGCTAGAAGTGTTAACTTGTGTTATTTGTAAATGGCTCCTGTTCATTTCTATGCGGATGTGTATTGTCCTTCATTGTCTGTTACTGTTATCCTTGAGACTGTAATTGTATATTTTATTAATTTTATTTTTGGTAGAAGAAACCTGATACTCAAGATCTGTAAATATCCAAATTATTTTCTAAGGAGGACCTTGCATTGGGGATAAGTATAATTTCGGAGTATTTAGAACTAATTTGTGCAACAATTTATCAGTATTTCCGCATGATCAACATATTTACGACTGCTCAAACAGTATTCCCAAAGAAATATTTGTACGGGGGCTATGTGAAATCTTAGATCATTTTCAATACCAAACAAACCTTAACAACAGAGAGTATTTGTAAAAAATTTAAGCTATCTATCGTGTGGGCCCTATCGTGTTTTCAACAGACAGACAGTCGAACGGACATAGCTAGATTGTTGTAGAATCTAAAGTCGAGCTCAACAGGGTCTTCTTTCCCCGCTTATTATTCCAAGCCCGTTCCCTTGGATGTGGTTTCGCAAGACAGTAGATAGGGACAGTAGGAATCTGGTTAATCCATAACCAAGAATGTATATACTAATGTTGGGCTGCAATGAATAGTTGGTATAAAAAGACCTGTGATTGAAGCTAAATTTGAACTACATAAACTCCTATGATTCAAGCAAAACTTTAACTACATCAAAAGATATACATATAAGTAAAGCTACACTTTGACTATATAAACACCTACGATTTAAACTGAAATTTAACTACAAAAAGACATGTAATAGAAGCTAAAATTTAACTTTATAAAATCTGTATATATAAAGCTAAAAAAACGTATAATTGAAGCTAAAATTTAACTTCAAAAAGATGTATGATTGACTTTATTAGTTTGTCTTTCTACATGAGGACTTATAAAGACCTCATTTAGAAACTTTAGTGACATTTACGGGATGCATTGGACGCTCTTGGATCTTATGTGAATTAGTATCGTCCAAAATTCTACAATTTTGTTGCTGACGCACCCATTCATCCAAAAAGTGGGCCAATTTCATCGCGTAAATGGAATGTTGACCGAACAGAGTACCAATTTTGATAACACAATTTTATGATTTGCATGTACTGTTGAAAGCTATATCCATCCATGAGGATTTGGCAAAACTAACTGAATAACTGAGCTCCAATTCAACTATTAATGTTCGAAAGTCCCTATTGGAAAACCAGTTATATTAAAAATTGTCTTCATAAGAAAGTTTTCTACATAAGGTCTATATAAACCAGCGAAAGGCATTGAGCTCTCAAATGAGCTCTCTTGTTTTTGTTTTCACATGTACGCAAGCACATACATTGTATAAAAACAATCAAAACCAGTCAGTCTCGCATGAGCATTGATAGAAGCAGGTTATTTTACGCTTTTTATGCTTGTTTATTTCAGTTATTGTTTTTGTTTTTTTCCCAACTTTTTACTCAACTCATACAACTACAATATCTAAAAACTGTAGTGGTGTGAGTCTGCCTTTCGCTGATATAAACCATTGATGACCATTTCATAGCACAATTGTGCAAGCTAACCGCACACATATTCTTATTCTCTTTGCTTTAGTAATCACTGAGACAGTGACGAATGAACATGCTAAGCGGGTGTATTGCTATTTTTTCATTTTTCTTAAATTTTTATTCATGGTCACTGAAAGAAATGTTTGGATTGCTTAATATATTTAGAAAGTAATAAAATAAGCAAAAAAAAATATTTTTCATATTAAAAATTTTTATAAATTTGTCGAAAATGATTTATGTAGAACTCTCAATTATTAAACTATGATACTGTGCATCAGACAAATTGATTAAGATTGAGGAGTTGATTATTATTAACAAATAAAGCCTTAAAAATACTTTTCTTTCAGTGGAGCTCTCTTTTGCTCACCAACACAAATACAGTATTAGCTTTGGGCATCTCTGATATAAACCCTCATTACAGTTTTATAAAGTTCAATTTTAGCTTCAATCACAGGTCTTTTGGAAGTTTGGTGTGGATTTTGGGCTGGCGGCGTCAGCGGTCCATATTTTTTTGAGAACGACGTTAGCCTGGCCATCACCGTCAACGGCAGCGCTAGAGGTCAATGATTACCAACTTCTTTTGGCCTGAATTGGATGATATGGATACCAACGACTTGTAGTTTCAACAGGATGTCGCTATGTTCCACACAGCACATGCGACATTGGACATTCTGCACAAGCGATTCGGCTTACTCATCTCACGTGGGGTGTGCCCACAGAGATCGTGCGATTTTAGAACGTTAGAATTCTTCTAGTGGGATTTTCTTAAGTAGCAGATTTAAGCGAAAAAGTCATGAACTACAGTTTAGTAACCGATTTCTTGTAAACAAACCTTCCTCCGACATCTCTCCAATAGATTAGAGAGCAGTACAAAATAAATGTTTAAAGTGACTACACTCTACATTACTTAGAAACACCTAAGTAGCAATTGTCTCCACGCTAGATTACCTGGGATGTTTAAAGTAACCAATTGACTGATGTCTGCACTACAAAGACCATATACGTGTCAAATGACCCAAAATTTATTAATTAGAGTCAGCCAAGTGATCAGATATTAATGACAATTACTTTCTGTAAAGAATTGACTAATTGCTTAACTGCTGGATGGTTTTAGCTATATTTCTCGGTTGGTCTGTGTGTGTAAAACACAATCGAGCTTAAAATACAAACACGAAATTAATGAAATTCACCTAAAATATGTATTATTGTTGTAAGTTACATACTAAACAAGAACCTTGAAAATAATAATGGGTTTTTACGAAAATAATTTTCAACATTTTGAGGGTGTTTTGTATTTGTATTATTCTGTTTGTACAGTTAAGATGATTGTGGTAGTTTTACGCTGCTAAATTTTATTTTAATGGTCATTGAGATTACTGTTTTCTAGTTACAGGTAGAGGTTGTCTAAAGATGACTAAATCATTGCTTATATTTGCAAATATTTAAGGCCTAAAAATTAAGATTATTTTCTTGTGATTTGCAAATTTATCCAGTGAAAGATTCTTCTGTATTAAATATTTGTGTATATTTTCATAGCAGTATAAGAATTTTACTTTTTCTTATTAAATAAAACATTATGTATAAACATATTCTTTTTTGTTTTTTTTCTTTTCTTTATTTATATAATTAAGATACAGTTAAAACTTAAAATGAAATTGCTTAAACATTAGTTCTTTTTTGTTAAAAAGTAAATGTCTTGAAAAATTGATATGTTTGTATTCGGTTGAATATTGGGGGGGGGTTAAAAAATACTTAGAACTATATATAAAATTAATGAAATATTATTATGAAAAATAAATTGAATAAAAATATAAAAAAATTGTTTAATAAAACTTTTAATTATTTTATATAATTTTATAATACTCTTAAACTATTTAGTAATTATGTTTTTATAAAAAAAAAGGAAGACCTTAAATTGCTAAATTTTATTTAAAAAAAGGAAGACTTAATATAAAAAATATTAAAAATGCCACAAAAACGTTGGAAGACTTTCGAAGATTTTGTTGAATTAATGCAGCATTTTAGCAAATGATTAAAAAAATTATATTAAAAATATTATTATAAAAATACAAAAAAAAAAAAACTTAAAAAGAAAACAAAAAATTTAAAAAAAGAAAATAAAAAAAAAATATTTTTAAAAATAAAAAAAAAAAAAAAAAATTGGAAATTAAAAAAAATATATATTTTTAAATTGAAGTTTTGTGGTTAAAAATCCAATTTTATAATAAAAATTTAAAGAATAACTAGTTTAAAATACAAAATTAATGTAAAACAAACTTTAAGCTTCAATAACAAGCTTTAAGCTTAAAGCTTGTTTAACATAAACTTAATAAAATACAAAAAAAAAAAAGATAAAACAAAGTAAAATTTAAAAAACAGAAACAATTAATCACATTGTGCAAAACAAATTTTAAAGAAATAACATATAACAAACTTAGTAAAGAAAACTTAACAAGAAAATCAGATTAATAACAGATGTTTTAAAAGCTTTTTTTTAACAAAATTTTGCTTAAAATGGGAAAAAAATAATAAAATAAGAAAAACAAAACAAAAACAAATTTTAAGAAAAAAAACGTTTATATTGCACCAGAAGTAACAGATTTTTAAAAAGCTTTTTTAACAAAACTTTTCTTAAAGAAAACAAAAAACTAAAAAAGATACATTTAAAGAAGTTAGGAAAAAGAACTTGTATATTGCTCTCAATTTTTAACAAGAAACAACTGAGGTTTTAAAAAGCTTTTTTAACAGAACTTTTCTAAAAGAAAACAAATAATAAAGAAACAAAATATTTAAAATTTAAAAAAGTTAGGAAAAAAGCTTTTATTGTGCTCCAAATATTTAACAATAAATAACAGCTTTTTAAAAGCTTTTTTAACAAAACTTTTCTAAAAGAATAAAAAGACAAAATTCAAAAACAAAGAACAATTTAAAAAATTTAAGAAAGCAACATAAAAGAGCTTTTTAAAAAATTTTTTAAAATAAAATGAAAAATAAAAAAAAAATTTACAAACATATTGTTAAAGAAATAGAAAACAATACAAAAAAATTAAAAAAAAAAAAATTAAAAAAAAAGATAAAAAAAATTAAAGCTTTTTTTGAACCAAATATTTAAAAAAAATAACAGACTTTCAAAAAGCTTTTTAACAAAAGTTCTCTTAATAAAAAAAGAATGAAAACAAAAATAAATTTAAAGAAAGTAAAGAAAAAAGCTATAATAATATATATAATTGCTATAATTAAGCAAAATATAGAAGCTTTTTAACAAAACATTTTTAAATTAAAAAAAAATTGTTTCAACAAAAATTTTCTTACAGAAATATAAACAAAACAAAATAAAAAAAAGTTAGGAAAAAAGCTTTTATAATGCTGCAAATATTTAATAGTAAAAAAAAGCTTTTTAGAAAATTACAAAAATTAAAAAACACAGATAAATTTAAAAGAGTTAAGCTAAATGGAAGAGCTTTTTAAAAGCTTTTTTTAAAAAACTTTTCTAAATGAAAAAAGAAAAAATAACAAAACAAAAATAAATTTAAAAACGTTAAAAGAAAAAGCTCTAAATATTTAACAAGAAATAAAAGAGTTTTTAAAAAACATTTTTAACAAAACTTTTCTAAATGAAAATACAACAAAAAAACAAAGAAAAAACATCATTAAATAACAAAAAAAAAAAAATAAAATCAAAAATTTAAAAACAGATGTAAAATTAAAAAAGTTCAGAAAAAGCTTTTATATTGAACTGAATATTTAACAAGAAATAACAGCGTTTTTTAAAAACTTCTATAACAAAACTTTTCTAAAAGAAAAAACTAAAAAAACAACAACAAAAAATAAGAAAAAACAAAACCAGAAAAGAAACAAAACAAAGATAAATTTTAAGCAATTAAGAAAAAAGCTTTAGTATTGCACTGAATATTTAAAAAGAAACAAAAAGAAAAAACAACATAAACAAAACAAAAATAAAAAACAAAAGAAAAATTAACAAAAAAAATTTAAGCAAAATTTTGAAATTAAAAAAAAAGCTTTTATATTGCACAAAATAGTTTAACAAATTTTAAGAAAAAATTATAACAAGAATAACTATAACAAGAAAATATAAAACTTAACAAGAAATTAAAGCTTTTTCATCAAAATAAAAAAAAAATAAAAAAAACTTAAAAGCTTTAAGTTCAAAAAAATCAAAATTCATATAGAAAATTGCCATAGAAAAACTATTTTCATATAGGAAACTGCCTTTGAAAGACTGTTTTCATAGAGAAAGTTATCTATATGAAAGTTTTCTAAGAGAAAGTTTTCTATATGAAAGTTTTCTAAGAGAAAGTTTTCTATATGAAAACAGTCTTTCAAAGGCAGTTTTCTATATGAAAACATTCTTTCAAAGAAATATTATAAATTCAAAACTGTCAGTAATCAAAAAAAGAGAAAGTTTCTCTTAAAAACATTATAGCATAACTATTAAAGCTTTAAATTCAACACAAAAAATTTATAGTTTTTTAAAAAGTTTTCCACAAACGGATCAAACAAAAAAGGAAATTTTGTAGAAAGCTCTTTTGAAACATAAAACTATTAAAGCTTTTTTTATAATTTTTAAGAAAAACTTTTCATAAACTTCTAATATATCTTTAAAAGTTTTCAATATTTCTTAAGAAATTAAAGTTTTTTTAAGCTTCAAATTTTAAACAAATAATTGAAAATTTAAGTAAAGAAATGAAATTAATTTAAACAAAAAAAGAAAGTAATTCTTAAAAAGTTAATAGAATAACTATTAAAACTTTAATTTTACTAAAAGCTTTATAGTTTTTAAAAAAGCTTTCCACAAAATTAACAGCCCAAACAAAAAAGGACATTTTGTAAAAAGCTCTTATAAGACATAAAACTTGTTAAGATTTTTAATTACTTTTAAGAAAAGATTGACATTTTAGTTAAATTCCTAATATTTCTTTGAACTTCTTTATTTATTAAGAAATTAAAGCTTTTTTATGAAATGAAATTAAAAAAGAAAAATAAAACTTTAAATTAAAAAAAAATTCAATAATGAAATTTGATTAGCCAAAAATGTTAGGTTTTTAAAGAAAACTTTTAAAAAAGCTTTCAACAACTTTAAATTTTGAAAAAGCTTTAGATTGTAAATAAAACTTTTAGCTACAAAAACATTAACTACAATAATAATGTTGTAATAAAAGTTACAAATTTACAAAAAGCTTTTTAAAACTTTAAGCTTTCTTTAAAGCTAATTTTATTAAATTTACTTGAAATTTTAAAACTTAAAAAACAATCAAAAGCTTTTGCTCCCTTAAATTATTTAAAAGCTGAAAGCTTTTAACGATTTATTTAAAAACTATTTTAATAAGGTAGAAAAAAGCTTTTGATTATCTTTTGAATTTCAAAAAATTTCATTTTCAAATTTAAAATTTAATTTTAAAACAAAAAAAAATAAAACAGAAACTTAAACAAAACGAAAACGAATATAAATTTTATAAAACTTAACAATTAAACTTAACATCATTAATAATAACAACAAAGTTTAGCTTAACTTTAAAAATTTACCAAACTTCCATAGAATTATATTCCTTTTTTTTAAACAGTTTAAGAACTGCTTGCTTGCACTCACTCCCCCTTTCAGCCATATTGCACATTTCTTAACGTCCACAGTTTAAAAGCTTTTCAGCTTTAATATTGCACAGTGATCCATGATCTCTCTCTACCCCATTTAGTTCAGCTAAGCAAACCTCTGTGTTAAAGACTGTTATGAAGTCCTTAATTAGATGTTTAGCCAAACACAAATTGCACTTTATCAATTACGCCCGGTCCTGCAGTTGTAGCGTAATAAAACGCTAAAAGCTTTTTAGCTCAATCTTTAGGAGCTTGTTGTAAGGTTAATAACCTTGTTATTGTAAAGCATTTTTTTGTCAACCTTTTGTTTTGTAAAAGAAGCAGATAGACAGTTTTTAACTGTTTTAAACTTCTTTTATAACAATGTAAAAAGCTCTAAGAGCTTTAAAGCTTATATAACATTTCAAATCATTAAATAAAGCTTTTTCCTCGTAATGTTTTATATTTAGAGTGTTGTGCAGGGTTTCTTAAGAAACTTTCAACACTTATTTAAAGCTTTTTTTTGTATAGAATTCACATTTTGCTGTTTGTTAATTTTACTTTCATTTTAACAAGCTCACTTTATCACGTTTTGTCTTTTGACTTGCAGTAAACTTTTTTGGTTTTTAAGTTCAAGTTGTTGTTTAACACAATTAATTTATTAGTTTTCATTTTGTTGTTTAATGTTCTGCTTTTTTTTTTTTTTTTTTTTGATTTTAACTGTAACTGTAAATTAGTTGGGTTGGTGTTGCTTGTCTGTTGTGAGCTGTTTTAGAACTGACTTCTTACTTTAAGCGATCGCGTTATTTTATGCGCTTTTTTCTTCGCTCCTCCTCATGCTGCCTTTACAGCCCAGCCCGCTTAACACAGTGTGTAGTTTCTTATCAGCACCGCACTGTGTTTGTGTGTGTGTGTAAAGCAAATACATCGACAATCGTATTCTTCTTTCTACACAAGTACAAAATAAATGTATCTGCAGTCAGTCATAGTCTTATTGCTGCCGTTACGATAAATTGTAATTTTCATTTAAAATTTTGTTTGTATCTTACAATTTACACTGGTCGTCCCTACCAACAAACATACAAAACACCATAAAAATCTCAGACAGACAGTCGTTTAAACACACTAACTCACTCATACACACATTATTATCGCATTTATTACACATTACCCGCAGACTTCTAGCGCTGAGCAGGATTTAGTCATACACATCTTATAGATACTCAGTTACTCGCTCGCTTTTTTATTGCTACTTACGTTGTTGCTGTTGTTTGTTTACGACAATTATTCTGCCCGACTGCGACTCTGTCTCTCCAGCAGCGTGGTATATTGCCGCCACATTTGCCGCCACTATGATCGGTTTTTTATTATATTTTTTGGCATTATTCGTGACGTCAACTTTACATTAACTACAGTGGTCTCTAAAGAGGTCACATGCAACATTAATTTAGGTTGTGTATTTTCATGGCAGACCTCTTAGTTGAAAAGACCCCTTAGTCAGAGTCTATCCATCATGTAGTAAATACCATTAGTGTATGACTTTTTTTCACATAATTTCTATTACATTTTTAAATTTGTTTGTAGACTTATTAAAGTAAAATTTAAAAATAATTTAATTATTAAATAATTGGTCTTTGTCACTAATGATTCAGATTTTTAACTCAAATATCTAGCCTCAATCGTTGCTCTATATAAACATCAATTTTAGTTTCAATTATAAGTCTATATAGCTTCAATTGTAGTTGCTCAAAATCATAAATTTTAGCTTAAATTGTAGGTCTTTTGAAACATCAGGTTTAGCTTCAATTACAGGTCTTTATAGACATCAATTTTATTTTCAGTAATAGGTCTTTATAAAGTTCAATGCAAGCGTAGGTCTATAAACATCAATTTAGCTTTAATCGTAGGTCTTTATAAAGTTCAATTCTATTTAGTTCAGTTTAAGCTTCAATCTGGGTGGGTCTTTGTGCTTTTAGCTTTAATCTGAGGCCTTTATATAGTTCAGTTTATGCTTCTATCATGGCTCTTTATAAAGTTCAATGCTTGCCTCAATGTTATGTCTTTATGTAATTTAATTTTAGCTTTATTCTGAGTTCAGTTTAAGCTTCAATTTTAGGTTATTATAAGGTTCGATTCTGCCTTCAATCGTAGGTCTTTATATAGTTAAATTTTAGCATCAATCTTATGTCTTTATGTAGTTCAGTAAAGCTTCTTTATAAACTTTAATTCTAGCTTCAATCGTAGGTCTTTAAGCAGTTAAACTTTAGCTTTAATCGTGGTCTTTATGTAGTTAAATTCTAGTTTCAATGTGAGGTCTTTATGTAGTTCAGATTTTATTTTTTTTTCACTGGGACCAGCACTCAGGGGATGACCCCTACTCAAGCAATGCATTGTGTTGGAACTAGGAAAATATGTTATGGGAAGAAGGATAGAGGGAGTAGTGTTTGTGGATATTTGATTTGAATTTTCCTACATTGAAAAGGACAGGAAATACTTCCACAGGAAGCTTATTCCACATACGGACGGTACGGCTAAAAAACTAATTTTCTCTGTAGTGTGTTGTGCGATCCACTGACCAATCGACCATGAATGGTTGAGCCCCCAATGATGAACGCGTATTTCGTAAGAAACTACGGATTTCGGGAACGAGTTCCCTAATTTCATCAGAACGCATTCCATCGTAATATCGATAGAACAGTGAAACACAACCCACATTGCGACGATGCTCCAGAGAATCAATAATGTTGGACACCCTACTGTCACCGATAAGGACCTTCGCCCTCTCCTGTACGCGGTCAAGTAACTCCAAAATAGACTTCGAAGCACCGGCCCATACATGAGAGTTGTATTCCATTTTGTGTCGGATATAAGTGGTGTAAATAGTAAGGAGATCAGATGGAGTGAAATATGTCTTACACCGTCTTAGAAAACCGAGGCACTTGAATGCTTCTTTCGACACTTGAAAAATGTGTTTTGTCCAGCGAACATCACACTGATTTTCATGTCTAGAACATCGAAAGCTTCTGATTCCTTAATATTAACACCACCCATAGAAACAATTGAAGCAACATGATCTGTCGTGCGTTTATGTGTTAACATACAACATTGAGTCTTACATGCATTAAAATCAACTCTGTTCGCATAACCCCATTCAGAGATTTGTCACAAGATCATGGTTAAGTGTATCATTCATGTTTTGCCTCATGGCCCCAATCTCCGAAAGGCTTGGCCTATAGTTGAATGAATATGAATGGCAAATGTTGCTGTCATCTATAAAAGAATAGATAGGGTTGGAAGTTTTACTTAGAAGGTCATTTAGAAAAATAAGGAATAGAGTAGGAGAAAGAACGGAGCCTTGCGGTACCCCTGAATTAATCTTGAACTCATTTGATGAGATCCCATCTACAACAACTCGTATAGTGCGATCTCTGAGGAAGCTCGATATAAATCGAGAGAAGTCATTACCGATAAGAGCGCACCATGCCACACCCTATCGAACCCCTTAGAAATATCTAGAGCCACCACTTTACTTTCGCCAAAACGGTGAATGGAACGGCACCATTTTTCCAATAGGAAGGCAAGCAAGTCCCCCGTAGAGCGTCGTGCCGGTCTCTAAGTAAATTGTTTGACTCTAGATATTTCACAAGATGGTGGTTAACCATACTCTCCATAACTTTGGAAAGTGCAGAACAAATTGCTATTTGGGCGATAATTTTCAGGGTTGTTTGCCTCTCCCTTTTTTGAAATTGGCGTTACATTAGCAGCGGTTTACAAGCAGTGCATTTGTTTGGATGTCGTCTTTATTTCAAAATAAATTTGGATAACTTGTTAGCATTGTTCCAGCGTAAATCTATTCATGATAATTTGCCACAGCATACTGATAATGAATGTCAAAAAATGAGCGCAATATGACAGTTCGTTTGACAATTAACGCTTTCGTAAGTTCTAAAGAGCTTAAAACAATCACTTTATAAACATGTATTTTAGCTTTAAACACAGGTCTTTAAAAACATAAATTTAGCTTCAGTCATAGGTCTTAAGAAACATCTCAATTCTCAATTTTAGTTTCAATGGTATTTCATTATAAACATCAAATATAACTTTAATCGTAGGTCTTTAAAGATAACAATTTTAGTTTCAATCATACGATTTTCTAAACATCTATTTTAGCTTCAATTCTAGGTATTTCTGAATATCAATTATAGCTTAGAGCTTTATAAACATCAATTTTAGTTTCAAACGCTATTAAATGTTGCTTAAATTGTAAATCTTAGAAATGTTCTAATGTTAGCTGAATTTTAAGGTCTTCCTATAGTTTAAGTTTAGATTTATTTGAAGGACTTTTGATAGTTAAATTTTGGCTGGAATCCTAGGTCTTTATATAGTTTTATATTTGCATTAATCATTGTTATTTATTTGTAGGCCTTTAGTAGTTACATTTCTTTCTGTTTTGCAAATATTTCAACTTCATATTGTTTTTTTTTTTTATAAAATAGATTTGTCATGGTGCATTGGGTAAAATAATAGTTTAAAATTACATATGGTTGATCAAACCTCATCGTGCATATACATACATCACTTTCAAAACATCTTCCCTGAAACTCAATCACAAATGTGTTAAAATTTTAATATATTTGGTAAAATCCTTGGTTTTATCTACGGTACTTAAATTTGTATTCAATATGCAATGGCTTATTTCATATGTAAACATTTTGATGGGAAATTTCCTGACAAAAATCTGATGATAGATGATCACATGTTAAAACCTTGTAAATGACATTTGCTAGCAATATGTGATAAAAATGTTGAACAACATTAGTGTCTTCTTCGTTTCATTTGGCAATATTATCTTAATTTGGTACTTTTTGGAAATTCAAATTCAAGGGTAAAATTTGTATTTATTTTATGTACTTTTTTCATAAAATAATATGAATATCTTGTTATGAGGTCCTAATATGATTATAAAATTTATTTCATTGAAATTTGTATCTTCTCAATGGGCACAAAAAAGTACCAAAACTGGGTAAAAAGGGGAAAATAGATTTCATGCCAAATTATAAAGCCAATTTTAATAAAATTTTAAACATTGGTTGCTCCAGTCATACAATAATTAAATAACAGTTAAGAGTTTGTTATTTCGAAAGAGAGTACCAAGTGTTGGATTGGACTAAAACCTGCTAAACTGTTTGGTACTTTTTTAAAACATATGTTTTTCTTGAGAAAATTAATACAAACTTGAATCGTTTCAGACCTATCTGTGTCAAACGATTTTTTTTTTTTTTTTTTTTTGATATTTTAAACTTGAAAAGTACCATTAGTACTATTTCTCCTAATGGTACTTTTTTAATATTTTAAATTATTTAACATGTCGATATAAAAGTTGGCTGATAAGCTTGTAAGTGACGTAAGAATTAAGGATAGGGTGGCTCAAAGGTATTAAGGTACCATAAAGAGAGAACAAATGGTACTTTTTCGTTGCTCTAATAGTACTTTTTAAATTTTCTATAATAATTGACATATAAAAACATTAAATTAAGCATATTTGGTACTGAGTGCGTTAGATTCTATAGGGGACCATTTATGGTACTTTTTCTTTATTGTAATAGTACCTTTTCAGTGAAAGGTTTTTGAGCTTTATGTAATTTGTTCAACGTTTCTTTTTTATCCCTTCCAAAAAATAAGAATTGTCGAGGTCATCTAAATAGGAGCTTCTTGTGAGATGATCTCATCGTTGGAGTCAAATCTCCTTCCGCCGAGACATTTCATCAGATTTGGAAACAAGAAAAAGTCACTAGGGACTAAATCCGGATAATAAGGCGGAATAGGCAGCATTTCGTGGCCTAATTCATGGATTTTTGCAATGGAAACTGATCATGTTTGTACCCTTTTGTACATTCGATTGTGAGAAAAGCTTTCTTATACCCAAGTGATCATTCAGAATTGTAATCATTGAGCCATGTAAGATGCCTATGGCTTCCACAATCTCTCACACTTTCTATCTCCAATCGGCCAACACCATATCGTGATTTTTTTCAATTACTTCGGGTGTAGAGACCTCGACTGGGCGTTCAGATCGTTCGGCATCTTCCGTGTCTGTACCAGCCACAACGAAATTCTGTAAACCATTTTTTTACCATTGAAATTGAAGTGCATAATTCCCATAGTATTTATCAAGCTTAGTCTTTATTTGAGTGAAGGATTTTTTCCGCATAAGATAATGAGCAAACGAAATTCACTTTTTTCCAATTTCTCCTCAAGTCACGAGGTAGTCTGCTATCATTGGCTGTCAAACACAAACTAAATGACGTAGCATGTTCAAATTTTGACAGGAGTCAACTGACAGATGCCTGTTGACAGGAGCAGTGTTGCCCTTTCAGTTAAGAGACGGGTAATTCTAAAAGTCGAGGACTTATTGACCCACCCTCACATAAGTATTAAAAAATTTTCATCCGAAAAAATTATTTTTATAATAATTTCATTTGACATTAATTTTCAACCGAAAATTTTCATCTAACAAAACATAAATTTTCTATAAATTTCGTAAAACTTTCAACATCTTTTTATTCCACTGTACTTTTCTACATTTACATTACATATCTCTGTCTTTTTTTTCAAAATTCTATTAGCAATTCCTTTTACAATTATTTACAGAAAACAAAAGAAAAAAAAAAAACTCACATACCAGTACCAAACTCGTATTTAAACAAGGGGTCACAAAAAAATCTCGCTTTCAGAAATCTTGCTTATCTCCCCCCTCTGCCTCTACAGCTAAACAAACCCAACAACGCATCTTTAGTTAATCAAAATGATTTAACAAAAAAAAAAGAACCCCATCACTAAAAAGATTTGAATTTAAAATAAAAACTAAAACTGGGCACAGGCGCAGCATATATGTATCCAGCAAATACAAAAAAGCCCTTTTTCAAAACAAAATGTGGTTGAAGAAAAAAAGTTCCCCTCCCGCTAACAATGCAGCATCGTTGGGATTTCTTTTTTTTTTTAGTTTGTTCTTGCTTCTTACAAATCTAGTTTTAAAGATCATGTTGTATATAAGATTTTGTTGCATGAAACTTTGCTGCTTGTGTGCCTCACGTGTTTGCCATACCCTTCTTTGGTTAAGTTACTTTTTCCATTTTTTTTTTTTTTTCTTTCTTTTTTTTATTGTCATGTCAGTTTTGTAGTCTTCGGGTACCCATCTTTATTATTGTTGTTGTTTGCTTCATTTTATGGCAATCATTTCTTAAGATTGTTGAGGCATGCAGCATTGTTAGTGCAGTGGAAAATTGAGTTTTGACCGCTTTTTATTTTGTTGTTGTAGTTTCGTTTGTGGCAAACGTACGTGCAGAGCGTTGAGTTGTTTGTATGTACGTACGACGACCTCAAGCACAGCACACGTAGGGTTGGTTCGTTGGTGGAATTCTGTTTTATTGTTCAGTTTTTTTTTTTTTTTGTTTTTTTTTAAACAAACATTTAGATATGAAACATATTTATTAGGGTGGTATTTACTTTAAGTGAATATAAAACATAAATTTTCTAAAGAAAATGTTGCCCCACTAAAAATTTTTATTAATATAAAACCAATAAAAATTGTCTAAGATAAATTTTAAACGACAACAGCATTTTATAGAAAATTTCTGTCAAAAAAAATTTCTATAGAAAATTTTCATCCGACAAAAATTTCCAGAAAAATATTCATCCAACAAAAATTTCTATAGAAAATCTTGATCCGACAAACAATTTCTATAGAAACTTTTAATCCGACTAAAATTTCTATAGAAAATTATCATCCGACAAAAATTTCTATAGAAAATCTTGAATCGACAAAAATTTCTATAAAAACTCCTGATCCGACAAAAATTTCTATAAAAAAACTTGATCCGACTAAAATTTCTATACACAATCTTCATCCGATAAAAATTTCTACAAAAAATCTTGAATCGATAAACATTTCTACAGAAAATCTTAATCCGACTAATATTTCTATAAAAAATCTTGATACAACAAATATGTCTAGAAAAACTCTTGATCCGACAAAAATTTCTATAGAAAATCTTGATCCGACAAAAATTTCTATAGAAAATCTTGATCCGACTAATATTTCTATAGCAAATGTTCAGCCGACAAAAATTTCTATAGCAAATCTTGATCCCACAAAAATTTTTATGGAAAACTTGATCCGACAAAAATGTCTATAAAAAATCTTGATCCGACTAAAATTTCTATAGAAAGTCTTGAAGCGACAAAAATTTCTATAGAACAAATGGATCCGACAAAAATTTTTATACAAAATCTTGATACTACTAAAATTTCTATAAAACCTCTTGAAACTACAAACATCTTTATAGAAAATCTTGATCCGGCTAAAATTTCTATAACAACTTTTGATCCGACAAAAATTTCTAAAGAAAACTTTGATCATCCGACAAAAATTTCTACGGAAAATCTTAATCCGACTAAAATTTCTATAGAAAAATGGATCCTACAAAAATGTCTATAGGAAATCTTGATCTGACAAAAATGTCCACAGAAAATCTTGATCCGACAAAAATTTCTATAGAAAATCTTGATCCGACTAAAATTTCTGTAGAAAATTTCTGTAGAAAAAATTGATCCGACAAACAATTTCTGTAGTAATACTTGAGTCGACTAAAATTTCTGTAAAAAATCTTGATCCGACAAAAATTTCTGGAGAAAATCTAGATTCAACAGACATTTCTATAAAAAACCCGACAAACTTTCTATAGAAAATCTTGACCCGACAAAAATTTTTATAGAAAACTTTAATCCGACAAAAATTTCTATAGAAAAAATATTGATCCGACTAAATTTCTATAGAAAATCTTGATCCCAAAAAAATATCTATAGAAAATCTTGATCCGACTTAAATTTCTATAGAAAACTTTAATCCGACAAAAATTTCTATAGAAAAAATCTTGATCCGACTAAATTTCTATAGAAAATCTTGATCCCACAAAAATGTCTATAGAAAATCTTGATCCGACTTAAATTTCTATAGAAAATCTTGATCCGAAAAACAATTTCCATAGAAAATCTTGATCCAACTAAAATTTCTATAGAAAATCTTGATCCGACAAAAATTTCTTAGAAAACATTAATCCGACTAAAATATTTATATAAAAAATCTTGATCCGACTAAATTTCTACAGAAAATCTTGATCCCACAAAAATGTCTATAGAAAATCTTGATCCGACTTAAATTTCTATAGAAAATCTTGATCCGAAAAACAATTTCCATAGAAAATCTTGATCCAACTAAAATTTCTATAGAAAATCTTGATCCGACAAAAATTTCTATAGAAAACATTAATCCGACTAAAATATTTATATAAAAAATCTTGATCCGACTAAATTTCCATAGAAAATCTTGATCCAACTAAAATTTCTATAGAAAATCTTGATCCGACAAAAATTTCTTTAGAAAACTTTAATCCGACTAAAATATTTATATAAAAAATCTTGATCCGACTAAAATTTTATAGAAACTCTTGATCCGACTAAAATTTCTATAGAAAATCTTGATCCGACTAAAATTTCTATAGAAAATCTAGATCCGATTAAATTTCTATAGAAAATCTTGATCCGACTTAAATTTCTGTAGAAAATCTTGATCCAACAAACAATTTTGTGATCCGACACAAATTTTTATAGAAAATCTTGATCCGATTAAAGTTACTATAGAAAATCTTGATCCGACAAAAATTTCTACGGAAAATCTTGATCCGACTAAAATTTGTATATAGAAAATCTTGATCCGACAAAAATGTCTTTAAAAAATTTCATTCGACAAAAATTTCCTTATAAAAAGTTCATCCGACATACATTTCTATAAAAAAAATTCAGCCGACATATATTTTCTATAGACAACCTTCATCCAACAAAAATTTCAATAGAAAATCTTGATCCGACAAAAAATCCTATAGAGAATCTTGATCCGACAAAAATTTGTATAAAAACTCTTGATACCACAAACATTTCTATAGAAAATCTTGAGTCGACTAAAATTTCTATAGAAAATCTTCATCCGACTAAAATTTCGACAGAAAATGTTGATCCAACAAAAATTTCTATAGAAAATTGGGTCCGACTAAAATTTCTATAGAAAAACTTGATCCGACTAAAATTTCTGTAGAAAATCTTGATCCGACAAACAATTTCTACAGAAAATCTTGATCTGACTAAAATTTCTATAGAAAATCTTGATCCGTCTAATATTTCTATATAAAATCTTGATCTGACTAAAATTTCTATAGAAAATATTGATCCGACAAACAATTTCTGTAGAAAATCTTGATCCGACTAAAATTTCTATAAAAACTCATGATTCGACAAAAATTTGTATAGAAAATCTTGATCGGACTTTAAATTTTATAGAAAATTTTGATTCGACAAAAATATCTATAAAATTCTGAATACGACAAACATTTCTATAGAAAATCTTGATCCGACAAACATTTCTATAGAAAATCTTGATCCGACAAATATTTCTATAGAAAATCTTCATCCGACTAAAATGTCTATATAAAATCTTGATTCGACACAAAAATTCTAAAGAAAATCTTGATCTGACTAAAATTTCTACAGAAAATCTTGATCCGACTAAAATTTCTATAGAAAATCTTGATCCGACTAAAATTTTAATAGAAAATCTTGATCCGACTAAAAGTTCTACAAATACTCTTGATCCGACAAAAATTTCTATAAAAAATCTTCATCCGACAAAAATATATGTAGAAAATTTTGATCCGACAAAAATTTCTATAGAAAATTTTGATCCGAATAAATTCATTTTAGAAAATCTTGACCCGAATAAAATTTCTATAGGAAATATTCACCCAACAAAAATTGCTATAGAAAATATTGATCTGACAAAAATTTCTATAAAAAGTCTTGATTCGACAAAAATATCTAAATAAAATCTTGATGTGACTAAAATTTTGTTGGGACAGTTTTCTATAGAAAAGTGTCTTGTCCAGACAGCCCTCTATAGAGAAATGTCTTGTTAATACAGCTTTCTATAGAAAAATGTATTGTTAAGACAGCTTTCTGTAGAAAATTGTCTTGTTAAGACAGCTTGCTATAGAAAAGTGTCTTGCTAAGACAGCTTTCTATAGAAAAGTGTATTTTTGGGACAGTTTTCTATAGAAAAGTGTATATTTGGGACAGCTTTCTATAGAAAAGTTCTTTGTTTCTATAGAAAAGTGTCTTGTTGGGACAGTTTTCTATAGAAAAGTTTCTTGTTGGGAAAGTTTTCTATAGAAAAGTGTCTTGTTGGGAAAGTTTTCTATAGAAAAGTGTCTTGTTGGGAAAGTTTTCTATAGAAAAGTGTCTTGTTGGGACAGTTTTCTATAGAAAAGTGTCTTGTTGGGACTGTTTTCTATAGAAAAGTGTCTTGTTGGGACTGTTTTCTATAGAAAAGTGTCTTGTTGGGACTGTTTTCTATAGAAAAGTGTCTTGTTGGGACAGTTTTCTATAGAAAAGTGTCTTGTTAAGACAGTTTTCTATAGAAAATTGTTTTGTTAAGACAGTTTTCTATAGAAAAGTGTCTTGTTGGGACAGTTTTCTATAGAAAAGTGTCTTGTTGGGACAGTTTTCTATAGAAAAGTGTCTTGTTGGGACAGTTTTCTATAGAAAAGTGTCTTGTTGGGACAGTTTTCTATAGAAAAGTGTCTTGTTGGGACAGTTTTCTATAGAAAAGTGTCTTGTTGGGACAGTTTTCTATAGAAAAGTGTCTTGTTGGGACAGTTTTCTATAGAAAAGTGTCTTGTTGGGACAGTTTTCTATAGAAAAGTGTCTTGTTGGGACAGTTTTCTATAGAAAAGTGTCTTGTTGGGACAGTTTTCTATAGAAAAGTGTCTTGTTGGGACAGTTTTCTATAGAAAAGTGTCTTGTTGGGACAGTTTTCTATAGAAAAAAATGTCTGTAGAAAATTTTCATCTGACAAATTTAATTCTTTCTCCCTAATATTTATTTTCTTTTTTTTTAAATACCTTTTTATTTAATTTAATACGTCAGTCATTTTATATTAATGTCCGTCCTGCTGTCTGTCTGTCCCCCTGTCTAACTGTCAGTTTGCATTATTTGTAATGAGTTAAATAAATATTACAAACAAATATCGTTGGCTATAAAGAGAAACGTGATCTTTACATACTCATTCGAAGACTTTAATACATTTCGATTGGTTTTTTCTACAACAATTTTTTTTAGTATTCTTTCAATACTTGTATGTATGTATGTGGTTGAAAACGTTGGGTCGTCTCCCTTTTTTTTTTTTTGTATTGTAATACAAATAATCGTTTTTTCTTTCTTTATGACATGTTATTTAATTGAGTCGATTTTTTTGTAAAATTTGTAGTTGTCCGTTTGTGCCTAGATTTACTCAGGTGTTCTTGACACTTTAGTGAAATAAAAGGAGAAGAGAATGCAACAAAACAACAACAACAACAAAAAGGGAGACAGTGTTTCGTAATGGGTCCGGTTTTAGGGCTGACATGTAGTTGACAGATCGATCGTTAAATATTTGTATTTAATCGTAGCAGGTATTGATTAAATACACGTAGAGCTGAGTACGTGAGTCAGGTATAAAGTAAATCCATTGAAACTCCACTTGATTAAATAAGAAATTTAAAGCAAATACAAAAACATGTAATCGACAAGGGTGTTTTAAAAGGATTTAAATAAAGTATTCAAAGTTGAATTGAATTTGAAATCTAAAACATAAAAGCAATGAATTTGAAACATTCATAAAAAGAATTTGTCACAAATATTGAAAAATCTTGCTTATAACGTTATCATGTTCTGCTCAAATCTGGCTGTTTTTCCATGATTTCATAAATTTCACCTTATCTTTTCAAAAAAACAAACACATTTTTATCTTCCATGGTAAAAATTTCTTTATAAAATAAGTACATTTATCAGTTTGTTTAAAATTCCTCTAAAATTTTTATCGATTGTTGGCTTTATTCATACTATCTCTTCGAGTGCTATGCTTCATTATTTTTACTCCCTATATATTTTTTTTTTATTTAACCAATGATGTGTCTTTAAGGAATGGTTATTTTTTACAACGACCATAAAGATAAAGAAAATTTTTATGAAAAACAAAACAAAATAACAAAAAAATACCATAAAAATATTACAGAAATAACAACAATGTGAAAAGCATAAAGGCACCCGGATTACGCTGTGGGCAAAAAATAAAAAAGAATGATCGTAAAATGCAGTGAATTGATGACAAGGCACGAGCAGTAAGAAGCGAAGCATAAGGGAGACTGCAAAGGAATGAATTCTATAAAAAATATTTAGTATAAACAAGGCCACGATTAAAGAAGAAAATTTAGTATAAACAAGGCCACGATTGTAGAAGAAAATTTAGTATAAACAAGGCCACAATTGAAGAAGAAAATTTAGTATAAAAACAGCTACGATTGTAGAAGAAAATTTAGTATAAACAAGGCCACGATTGTAAAAGAAAATTTAGTATAAATAAGGCCACGATTGTAGAAGAAAATTTAGTATAAACAAGGCCACGATTGTAGAAGAAAATTTAGTATAAACAAGGCCACAATTGAAGAAGAAAATTTAGTATAAAAACAGCTACGATTGTAGAAGAAAATTTAGTATAAACAAGGCCACAATTGAAGAAGAAAATTTAGTATAAAAACAGCTACGATTGTAGAAGAAAATTTAGTATAAACAAGGCCACGATTGTAGAAGAAAATGTAGTATAAAAAGAGCCACGATTGTAGAAGAAAATTTAGTATAAAAAAGGCCACGATTGTAGAAGAAAATTTAGTATAAACAAGGCCACGATTGTAGAAGAAAATTTAGTACAAACAAGACCACGATTGTAGAAGAAAATTTAGTATAAACAAGGTCACGATTGTAGAAGAAAATTTAGTATAAACAAGGCCACGATTGTAGAAGAAAATTTAGTATAAACAAGGCCACGATTGTAAAAGAAAATTTAGTATAAAAAAGGCCACGATTGTAGAAGAAAATTTAGTATAAACAAGGCCACGATTGTAGAAGAAAATTTAGTATAAACAAGGCCACGATTGTAGAACAAAATTTAGAAAAACAAGGCCACGATTGTACAAGAAAATTTAGTATAAACAAGGCAACGATTGTAGAAGAAAATTTAGTATAAACAAGGCCACGATTGTTAAACGAAATTTAGTGTAAAATAGGCCACGATTGTTAAACGAAATTGAGAATAAAATAGGCCACGATTGTTAAACGAAATATAATATAAAATAGGCCACGATTGTTAAACGAAATTTAGTATAAAAAAGGCCACGTTTTTTAAGCGAAATTTAGTATAAAATAGGCCACGATTGTTTAACAAAATTTAGTATAAAAAAGGCCACGATTTCATAACAAACTTTAGTATAAATAAGACCACGATTGTATAACAAAATTTAGTATAAAAAAGGCTCAAAATTTAGTATAAATAAGCCGCAGTTGTTGAACAAAATTTAGTATAAAATGAAACCCAGTTTTCCCATTCGATTATAGAACAAAATTTAGCATAAACAAGGCCACGATTGTATAACAAAATTTAGTATAAAAAAGGCTCAAATTTAGTATAAACAAGGCCGCAATTGATGAACAAAATTTAGTACAAAATGCAACCCAGTTTCCCTATTCTAAAGCAAGATTTTATACTTTTGCAATACTGTATTTAGTTAGAGCCGCATACGTTCAACATTAAAGCGATAAGAATTTTGTTTAATTTTATCTGCGTCTTCGAGAATGTTTGCTTCGGTTAGTATGTTTTGAAAAAAGTGACTGACATGAAATGCATCTCAATACATTATGTATCACCAAAGACTTTAAACTTCCAACTCAGTATAAAAAAAAAGTAAACGATTTATTTTAATTGACTTTTCTGAGCTGCCTTTAAAAAGAAGCAAGAAGCTAAAATTGTAAATTGTATGTTTTAGATTCGTTACACTGACCCTTTTCCTACTTAACGAACATAAAGTAAAGTTTTTGAAATTTTAATGATGGGTTTGGTGTATAAACCCCTGTTTTATGATTATATAAAATCAAGAAAATCATAAATAAAAGAAAATCAAGAAAAAAAAAACTTTAATCAAAGAAGTAGACACCCTCTGATGCTGAAAACTTGTTATTGACTTGTACCTGCAGGCCTTCTACAAAATACAAAACTTAACTGGTTTCTTGAATTTTTTATAGTTGTTTCTTTATCAATTTCCATTACACTTCATTTAAATAATTTACTCGGTATAAATCTTATGGTTGGTTTTCTTTTTTTATCTGTTTTCAATTTTCTTTTAGTCTGTATGCCATTAACCTTCTCAAGGGATTAATTAACTTGGGTTTTTTTTAATATTTACAAATTTCCATTTTAAATTTAGTTTTCTGATAAAACAATCTCATGTTCTGGTGACTTTAATAAACCAGCATATTTTTAATTTCAGTGTGTTATTAAAATCTTTATGATAATTATTGATTTTGTGTTTTTTAGGGGGTGTTATTTTCCATATCACTATTTCAGTTCAATTCTTTTTGTTGAAACCCCTGATAAAATGTTAATTTTTATTTCTATTGTTAAAGTAACAATGTTCCTTCATGTAGATTCTTAAATTCAAATCGTTTTAGTTTTGTCACTGAGGCATGAAACTGTGAAATATAATTTGAAATAAAATGTTTGAGATGTATTGAAATTTTTATAAGGGATTATTTTTGTATGTTTCTTAATTGTTTTAGTTATTTTCTTTTATAAATATACCAGCCTTTTGCTGGTATAATAAATAGAAAACTAAAGTGGTCACAAATTTCGGCAACATAAAGGAATCATAATCAAAATTTATTTAACTAAGAGTCCTGTCAATTAACCACTTCAATTTACTTGTATAATAAAAACTGTTTCACAATTACGGAGCCTTACCAATGCGGGTCTGGAAGCAAATTAAAATAAATAAATCCCAGGACCTTCAATCGATAATATTGATTCTCTTTATTACGGCATATTTTATACTAAATTTTGTTAAACAATCGTTGCCTATCTTATACTATATTTTGTTCTGCAATCGAGGCTTATTTTATACTAAATTTTGTTAATCAATCGTGGCCTATTTTATACTAAATTTCGTTTTACAATCGTGGCCTATTTTATACTAAATTTTGTTAAACAATCGTGGCCTATTTTATACTAAATTTTGTTAAACAATCATGGCCTATTTTATACTAAATTTTGTAAAATAAACGTGGCCTATTTTACACTAAAGTTTGTTAAACAAACGTGGCCTATTTTATACTAAATTTTGTAAAATAAACGTGGCCTATTTTACACTAAAGTTTGTTAAACAAACGTGGCCTATTTTATACTAAATTTTGTTAAACAATCATGGCCTATTTTATACTAAATTTTGTTAAACTATCTTAGCTTATTTTATACTAAATTTTGTTAAACAATCGTGGCCTATTTTATACTAAATTTTGTTAAACAATCGTGGTCTATTTTATACTAAATTTTGTTAAACAATCTTAGCTTATTTTATACTAAATTTTGTTAAACAATCGTGGCCTATTTTATACTAAATTTTGTTAAACAATCGTGGTCTATTTTATACTAAATTTTGTTAAACAATCTTAGCTTATTTTATACTAAATTTTGTTAAACAATCGTGGCCTATTTTATACTAAATTTTGTTAAACAATCGTGGTCTATTTTATACTAAATTTTGTTAAACAATCTTAGCTTATTTTATACTAAATTTTGTTAAACAATCGTGGCCTATTTTATACTAAATTTTGTTAAACAATCGTGGCCTATTTTATACTAAATTTTGTTAAACAATCTTAGCTTATTTTATACTAAATTTTGTTAAACAATCGTGACCTATTTTATACTAAATTTTGTTAAACAATCGTGGCCTATTTTATACTAAATTTTGTTAAACAATCTTAGCTTATTTTATACTAAATTTTGTTAAACAATCGTGGCCTATTTTATACTAAATTTTGTTAAACAATCGTGGTCTATTTTATACTAAATTTTGTTAAACAATCTTAGCTTATTTTATACTAAATTTTGTTAAACAATCGTGGCCTATTTTATACTAAATTTTGTTAAACAATCGTGGCCTATTTTATACTAAATTTTGTTAAACAATCTTAGCTTATTTTATACTAAATTTTGTTAAACAATCGTGGCCTATTTTATACTAAATTTTGTTAAACAATCGTGGCCTATTTTATACTAAATTTTGTTAAACAATCTTAGCTTATTTTATACTAAATTTTGTTAAACAATCGTGGCCTATTTTATACTAAATTTTGTTAAACAATCGTGGCCTATTTTATACTAAATTTTGTTAAACAATCTTAGCTTATTTTATACTAAATTTTGTTAAACAATCGTGGCCTATTTTATACTAAATTTTGTTAAACAATCGTGGCCTATTTTATACTAAATTTTGTTAAACAATCATTGCTCCTTCTATATTAAATTTTATTAAACAATCATCAAATTTGCGCTATAGAATCGTGCCTGTACCACAACTCTTACTTTCAATCACACTCCTATTTTCTACCTCACACTGATTAGCAATCACACGTTCTAGTTGCTCACAGACACAAGTCTAAAACATGCTAAACCATCATGCTAAACTCGTACTAAACACAGACCAAAAATCCGAAACAAAATACTAAAATTTGTTGCCAACTGATGATCAATTGACACAAGTGTACACAGACAAAAGGATTTCATATGCAATGCATATCAAATCCTGACCTTAATCTTAAAGAAACCAAAAATCCTGTTTCTTTTAAATGTAGACAACCCCTAAAATGAGAAACACACACATAAATGACATGTTTGCATAAAATTTTAACTTTCCCACGATCGAGGAACCAAACCAAAACACACCTGTATAACTAGCAACTACAAGAAATATATTTTCAAACCCAAAAAAACTAAAATCCTTTAAAAGCCAAACAAACATGTAACGGCAGGTTCAGCAAACCAACATACAACGTATATGAATATATTTGGCGCTCACTTTACGCATGCGCATTGAAAAATTCCATTTTCATATTAAATTGAAACGTGTTTTATGTTAAAACGAAAATTTACAAAATGCATTTTATAACAACAAAAAAAATATCATATTACAACCCTATTTTTATTTCAAAAATTTCGTTGCAGCAGAAAAACAAAAGTATAATAATAAATATCACCCAATTTTGAAGAATTGTGTGTAGATTTTTAGTCCTTTTTAGTTTGATTGCAGTTATTATGATTGTTGTTGTTGCTGTTGTTGCTGTTGTGGATTTTTTGTATTATTATCTTTGCCAGCATCTTTTTAGGAGTTGAAATGCAACTTCTTGCCATTTGTGTTCCCACGGTTTTTGTTTTGCCAGCCAAAAAAACTGTTCGTAGCATGTGCATTTGTTGTTCCAACAATTTATTCCTGTTTTCAGGTTTTCTTATGAATAAGACTCATTATTATTATTGTCCTTGTTGTGAGTATCTTGTAGGTTGTCCTGTTTTAACCCTCAAATGGCAGGCCATATTATTAAGCAATCATGTGTTTAAACAGTTGTGACTCAAACATATAAAGCCCTACGATTGAAGCTAAAATTTAACTATACACAGACCTACGACTAAAACTATATAAAGACCTACGATTATACTAAATACTAGTAAGCAATCGTGACTTTTTTATACTAAATTTTCTTCAACAATCGTGGCTCTTTTTATTCTAAATTTTCTTCTACAATCGTGGCCTTGTTTATACTAAATTTTCTTCTACAATCGTGGCATTGTTTATACTAAATTTTCTTCTTCAATCGTGTCCTTGTTAATACTAAATTTTCTTCTACAATCGTGGCTCTTCTTGTACTAAATTGTCTTCTACTATCGTGGCTCTTTTTATACTAAATTGTCTTCTACTATCGTGGCTCTTTTTATACTAAATTTCCTTCTACAATCGTGGCCTTGTTTATTCTAAATTTTCTTCTACAATAGTGGCTCTTTTTATACTAAATTTTCTTCTACAATCGTGGCCTCTTTTATATTAAATTTTCTTCTACAATCGCGGCCTTGTTTATACTAAATTTTCTGCTACAATCGTGGCTATTTTTATACCAAATTTTCTTCCACAATCGTGGCCTTGTTTATACTAAATTTTCTTCTACAATCGTGGTCTTGTTTATACTAAATTTTCTTCTACAATCGTGGCTCTTTTTATACTAAATTTTCTTCTGCAATCGTGGCCTTGTTTATGTTGAATTTTCTTCTACAATAGTGGCCTTGTTTATACTAAATTTTCTTGTACAATCGTGGCTCCTTCTATACTAAATTTTCTTCTACAATCGTGGCCTCTTTTATACTAAATTTTCTTCTACAATCGCGGCTCTTTTTATACTAAATTTTCTTCTACAATCGTGGCCTTGTTTATACTAAATTTTCTTCTACAATCGTGGCGCTTTTTATACTGAATTTTCTTCTACAATCGTGGACTTGTTTATACTAAATTTTCTTTAACAATCGTGGCCTTGTTTATACTAAATTTTCTTCTACAATCGTGGCGCTTTTTATACTAAATTTTCTTCTACAATCGTGGCGCTTTTTATACTGAATTTTCTTCTACAATCGTGGCTCTTTATATACTAAATTTTGTTCAAAAATTTTGGCTCTTTTTATACTAAATTTTCTTCCACAATCGTGGCCTTGTTTATACTAAATTTTCTTTTACAATCGTTGCCTTGTTTATACTAAATTTTGTTATACAATCGTGGCCTTGTTTATACTAAATTTTCTTCTACAATCGTGGACTTGTTTATACAAAATTTTCTTCTACAATCGTGGCCTAGTTTATTCTAAATTTTCTGCTACAATCGTGGCCTTGTTTATTCTAAATTTTCTTCTACAATCGTGTCTCTTTTTATACTAAATTTTCTTCTACAATCGTGGCCTTGTTTATACTAAATTTTCTTCTACAATCGTGGCTCTTTTTATACTAAATTTTCTTCTACAATCGTGGCCTTGTTTATACTAAATTTTCTTCTACAATCCTGGCTCTTTTTATACTAAATTTTCTTCTACAATCGTGGCCTTGTTTATACTGAATTTTCTTCTACAATCGTGGTTCTTTTTATACTAAATTTTCTTCTACAATCGTGGCCTTGTTTATTCTAAATTTTCTTCTACAATCGTGGCCTTGTTTATTCTAAATTTTCTTCTACAATCGTGGCTCTTTTTATACTGAATTTTCTTCTACAATCGTGGGTCTTTTTATACTGAATTTTGTTCTACAATCGTGGCCTTGTTTATACTAAATTTTGTACCCCAATCGTGGCTCTTCTTATACTAAATTTTCTTTTACAATAGTGGCCTTGTTTATACTAAATTTTTGTCTACAATCGTGGCCTTGTTTTTACTAAATTTTCTTCTTCAATCGTGGCTCTTTTTATACTAAATTTTCTTATACAATCGTGGCTCTTTTATACTAAATTTTCTTCTACAATCGTGGCTCTTTTTATACTAAATTTTCTTCTACAATCGTGGCCTTGTTTATACTAAATTTTCTTCTACAATCGTGGCCTTATTTATACTAAATTTTCTTCTACAATCGTGGCACTTTTTATACTAAATTTTGTTCTACTTTCGTGGCCTTGTTTATACTAAATATTCTTCTACAATCGTGGCCTTGTTTATACTAAATTTTGTTCTACAATCATGGCTCTTTTTATACTAAATTTTTTACACTAAATTGTGTGTGTCCTTTTGGTCACCCTTTTACTCATTTTAGTGTTAAATTTGACAATGTAGCTTGATCGTAATGGCTCGTTTCGAACTCGTGAGTTACGCATGCTTAGAGTGTGTATGTGTACACGAACGAACTCGTACTCATTTCAAGCAAAGGACATGCATGTTCTGCTGCCTTGGATTGTCTACAATCCTGCCACAATTCTTTATCGTCATCAGTATTAAAATTTTGTTTTTCTTCCTTCTTTGATTGGATAGTTGTTTCGTGGGAAAATATTTTCCCAGGATCTTTAAAATTACTTTACACTTCGGCATAAACATTAATATGGCAGAGCATGTCATGTGATGATTAAGCAGGATTCAAATTAATGTACATTGATTGTTTGCCTTGTACGTCCGTCTTTCTTTCTGTCCGTCCATTGTTGTGTGTAGAATATATTTTTATTTCAATTCTAGTTTTAGTGGCTGGCTGGTGGAAGGAGTAACACCTGCTCCCCTTATTATTACAACTACTAGTAGAAGTTGTAAGAAGAAATCGTGGGAAATATTTCCGTTACGAATTTTAAAATATCAAAAGATTGTTTTTAGTAATTTTAAGGGTATTTTGTGTTGCTTGTAAAAATTAAATAAAAATCTAATTCTTTTAAATGCGTTTCCCTATTTAACTTTTTTATGTTTAATGATGTACAAAAAAAAAGTGGAGGTTAAATAAAAGATTTAAATCCTGTAATGTAACGAAAGAGCGATAGACAAAGAAACATTGGTGAAGTTAGGGAGAGTATTCAAGTGAGTCAGTGTTCTTTTGCGCATGCGTAAAGTGTGCATTGGCTGGGGTGGTTGGTTTATGATAATAAGGGTGCCTGGGTTGTTGTATGCCTCACAGGTGTTTGAGGGGTTCTGAAGAGTGTATCAAACCGTGGGAATGTGTTTAGGAATTTTCTTTAAAACCTGATTTTTAGCATTTGATTTAATGCACATGTTAAACACGCTTATGATGGAGTTTTGTTTAAAATAATGACCAGGTTATTGTTTGATTAAAAAAAGTGGTGGCTTAAAATGTTTACTTTTTTTAAGGGAGGTGTTTAAAACGGTGGAGGATTTTTAAGTTTGAAAAAGGTTGTTGCTATTCTTATCAATATGGAATGATTGCACATGTTTTAAAGCAAATTCCCTTACACAATATAAAATTATAATGATAAAAATGGACCTTTATTATATTACATTACGAGCAGGTATTTTTGATACGAATAGTAAATCCCTTTATACAAATTTGTGTTAAAGAAGGGTGGCTGTTTTAAACAACATTTTGTTTTAGAATGGGTGGGTCTGTGTTAAGCAATCGTAGATCTTTTGATACTAAATTTTGTTAAATAACTAGGCTCCTTTAATACAAAATTTTGTTAAATTACAGAAGCTCCTTTTGTACTAACGATTGACCAACGATTGAAGCTAAAAATTATCTATTTAAAGACCTACGATTGATATTAAAAATTATCTATTTTAAGACCTACGCTCGAAGCTAAAAATTATCTATTTAAAGACCTACGATTTAAGCTTAAACTGATCTACATAAAGACCTACGATTGAAGCTAAAAATTATCTATTTAAAGACCCACGATTGAAGCTAAAAATTATCTATTTAAAGACCTACGATTTAAGCTTAAACTGATCTACATAAAGACCAACGATTGAAGCCAAAAAATATCTATTTAAAGACCTACGATTGAAGCTAAAAATTATCTATTTAAAAACCTACAGTTGATGCTAAAAAATATCTATTTAAAGACCTACGATTGAAGCTAACAACTATCTATTTAAAAACCTACGATTGAGGCTAAAAATTATCTATTTAAAGACCTACGATTTAAGCTTAAACTGATCTACATAAAGACCTACGATTGAAGCTAGAAATTATCTATTTAAAGACCTACGATTGAAGCTAAAAAATATCTATTTAAAGACCTACGATTGAAGCTAAAAATTATCTATTTAAAAACCTACGATTGAAGCTAAAAATTATCTATTTAAAGACCCACGATTGAAGCTAAAAATTATCTATTTAAAGACCTACGATTTAAGCTTAAACTGATCTACATAAAGACCAACGATTGAAGCCAAAAAATATCTATTTAAAGACCTACGATTGAAGCTAAAAATTATCTATTTAAAAACCTACAGTTGATGCTAAAAAATATCTATTTAAAGACCTACGATTGAAGCTAACAACTATCTATTTAAAAACCTACGATTGAGGCTAAAAATTATCTATTTAAAGACCTACGATTTAAGCTTAAACTGATCTACATAAAGACCTACGATTGAAGCTAGAAATTATCTATTTAAAGACCTACGATTGAAGCTAAAAAATATCTATTTAAAGACCTACGATTGAAGCTAAAAATTATCTATTTAAAAACCTACGATTGAAGCTAAAAATTATCTATTTAAAGACCCACGATTGAAGCTAAAAATTATCTATTTAAAAACCTACGATTGAAGCTAAAAATTATCTATTTAAAGACCCACGATTGAAGCAAAAAATTATCTATTTAAAGACCTACGATTTAAGCTTAAACTGATCTACATAAAGACCAACGATTGAAGCTAAAAATTATATATTTAAAGACCTACGATTGAAGCTAAAAATTATCTATTTAAAGACCTACGATTAAAGCTACAAATTATCTATTTAAAGACCTACAATTGAAGCTAAAAATTATCTATTTAAAGACCTACGATTGACGCTAAAAATTATCTATTTAAAGACCTACAATTGAAGCTAAAAATTATCTATTTAAAGACCTACGATTGAAGCTAAAAATTATCTATTTAAAGACCTACGATTAAAGCTAGAAATTATCTATTTAAAGACCTACGATTGACGCTAAAAATTATCTATTTAAAGACCTATTTTAAGACCTACGATTGAAGCTAAAATTGAGCTACATAAAAACCAACGATTGAAGCTTAAACTGATCTACATAAAGACCTACGTCTGAAGCTAAAAATTATCTATTTAAAGACCTACGATTGACGCTAAAAATTATCTATTCAAAGACCTACGATTGAGTCTAAAATTAAGTTACATAAAGAGCTACGATTGAATTTCAACATTTTTAACAATATTATAGTCACAGTAACTATTTATATGATTGTGGTAACTATAATATGGTTAATTTACGATTCACATGATTGTATCAACTGTTTGTGAAAACCATTTTTATGATGAATAATTGTATCATAATATGTTGTTCTCAGATTATGATATCCATAAGACCAGTAGAAGCTTCTACTTAGCAACAATGTTGATAGCATGCGGTAATTAGCATTGTTTATAAGTATGAATAAGTAAGCTCTACAATTCGAACATACTTTATTGTCCGTTAAGAGCATTGTAGAAGATTCCCGATAGATGGCGTGTGTATAAATAGTGGCAGAGGTTGCAGTCGTGAGTGAGTTTATCATAGATGCTGTTAGAGTTAACATCAACTGTCTTGTACATTTAAGTTTGTACATTATAAAGTGTGTGTGCATTTCTGCGAATTTATAAACGTGTAAATAGACACTGAGTGACTATTTGGACTGTTGTTGTTGTATATTTTAAATAAATAAAGAGTTGTTACAAATTTTAAACTACTAAAACTGCTTTTTATTTGCAATCAAAAGTATCCGGTTTATTTAAAGGAAATAAACCAATGTTTTAAAAAGGTTAAAACGTAACAATATAAAGACCTTCGATTGAAAATAAAATTAAACTACATAAAAGCTAAAATTTAACAAGTAAGAGAGCTATATTCGGCTGTGCCGAATCTTATATATCCTTCACCAAATTGTACTTTAAAATAAAATTAAAAAAAAAAAATTTTTTTTAATTTTTTTTTTCAAAATTGTTTTTTAAAAGTTTTTTCCAATTTTAAAAAATTTTTTTTTTTTAATTTATTAGTGAAAAAAATTATGACAAAATAATGTTTTTTGTGAAAAAAAATTCGGGTTAAAAAATATTTTCCCGATTTTGACCCATTATAGGTCCAACTTTGTATAGCCTTATATACATCGTTGCAATGGACTTTGAAATATCTATCATTAGATATCCATATTGTCTACATTCATGACTTAGTAATCGAGATAGAGATAAAAAATAGGCCAAAAATAGAGGTTGTCTCGGATTTTTGCTCATATCTCCGTTATTTATGGACGGATTTTGCTGATTTTAAATAGGAAACTTCTCGATAGCATGTCTGATAGAATTATTGAGGATTTGGATCCCGAAGATATCTGGGGTCTTCAGAAAATTGATTTCAACAGACAGACAGGCGGACTGACGGACATGGCTAAATCGACTCCGCTATCTATAAGGATTCAGAATATATATACTTTATAGGGTCGGAAAATTATATTGTAGAAATTACAAACGGAATTTCAAATTTATATATACCCTTCTCACGAAGGTGAAGGGTATAAAAATAGTAACATTAAAAATTAATTTGATATTCTAATTTTTAAAAAATGTAAAGGTTTATTTTTACCTCATTTACACTTTAGACAGTTTATATATTTAATAAAACTTTTACTTTTTTTATAATTTGTAGGTAAATTTTAATTTAAATTTTAAAATTAATTGATATTTTTTTATTCAAAAATCTATTCTCCATTTTAACTGTCCTTTTTATTTACACGCCATACTGTTTCTTTACAAATACAGCTCTGCTTTTACTAACATTTAATACAACCCTGCCAATGTTTACATTCTCTTTTATGTCTCTCTTTTTCTTTATTTTTCTCAGTTATATTTTTATTGACAGCTGTATAAAAGCAAAAACGTCTGCATTTTTTTTTTTGGTGAGTTTTTGCACAAAATTTAAGATTTAAGAAAAATAATATATATTTAAAACATACTATACTTGAATTTAAAGAAAACTATACATTTAAATATTAATAGTTTATTTATGAATTAAAAAAAAACAAAGTGATTGAGTAAAAGTGCCGAGTGCAAGACGTAATCGCATGTAAATAGAACCAACATGTAGGAAATGTAAAAGAAAATAGATGAAATTATGACGAATCAAATAGTGCCCTACAAGGGACAGTTTTGGGAGATTGAATGAATGGTTTAACGATACGGTGAAATGAAAACATTTAGCTCTTTGTTTGGAAAATAACTAAAAAATTAAGCTTTTAGCAAAGGCATTTCGCCAGATGGAGTTTCATGACTACAAACAAGGGAACAAATTTAATTCAATTATGAAAATTGCATTTATCTCAGCACACTGTTTTCCAGCACTTTGTAACAGTTAGAAAGGGAGTTCTGACTGTTACATGTAGTTAGTATAAAACGGCCTCTTGGTAATATATGCCTTTACTCTTAACATTTATTTTCCGATTATATTTTCTAGTTTTTATGGGTCTTTATTTTGGCAATATCCAATTTTATTCGCTAATATTATGTTCCTGGTTCTCTTTTTTAAAGTGGCAAACCAACATAATGAAAATGTCGCTAATATGATCTTTTGCAAACACTTTTGTCCAAATTGGAAAAAAAAAAGAAAAAACTTACAAAAGCACAAATATCTAACTAAAACCATCATCACCCCAACAAACCTCCATTGCTTCCTCGCCCAGTGTAGCTGTCCATGAAAATATAAACAAAAAAACAATTGTTTACATTCATTAAACATTCATTGATTCATGCCTTGCACACCGACATAAAGTAACTACCACTATCACCACCACCCAACAGTCAGCACCATGAAACGAAACGAACAATCAACTAGACTAGACAAGACTATAATACAAAGCGAATAAAGAGCATATGAGAGTGCATAGACACGGGCAATTGTATCACTCAAGTCTTGGACAGCTAACGTAGCGCATGTATTTTTTCGAAATCTAAAAGAAAACATACAAACGGTTCGGGTCCTCTTGCTAAACATACATAGCAAAACGCTTTTTAAAAAAAAGAAAAATATTAAGAAATCAAAGAAAAATTTTATAGAAAAAAATAATTTAAAATTCTATTATTAATTAAAACAAATATTAGATTAATAAATTTTTGTATATATAAAAACGTTTAAAAAAAAGCCTTCAAAACGGGTCAACTACTAAGTTTATTATACAAATCCCTAGCATTTACCCTGTACACTCAACGTACGCGGCCACTGAAAATCTGGAAAATTCCCTCATTGCCTTGTGTACTAAAGAAATCTGCATATTGGCTAACCCACCAACAACTACACAGCATACAAATCATGCCTTATAATAATCATAATGATGATGAGATTTTAATTACTCATCCCTGCTATAGAGGAAGTAGTAATCACTCGCCATTGTCTACATGTCCCGCCTATTGTGATTGTGAGTTTCCCAAGACAACAGCGGTGGCCTCACATACGGGTCATATACCCGATATGATTAAATGCCGTTGTGGTGAAGATGATCCTGCCACACACACCGTTCATTGGAATTGGCATGAATGTGCTGATTCCGATACGGTTATTAAAGGGCAAGATGTAACATTCCATCCAACATATTCACAAGGAACTGCTATTGTGAGGGGTGAACAACCGCTGGCAGCGGGTATGATGCATTTTTGGGAGATGCGCATTCTGACGGCTCTGTCCGGTACAGATGTGGTAAGTTGTGTGCAATTAATTTTTTTAATAATTATATATTTTGGTGTTGCAAGGTGTTTTTATTACAAAAGTATTCTTTATAGGAAATTTTTAGAACAAATTGTGTTAATTTAAAGAGAAAATTAAACAATTCTTTATTAAAATTTCATTCAAGAAAAATTTTTAGAACTAAACTCTATTAAAAATTGTTTTTAGTACAAAAGTATTTCGTCATTCAAAATTTTAGTACAAAATTTTCTTTTAATTTTTTTTCAATATTTTCGCTCTTTGTTACCAAATTTTTAGTACAAAATATTCTATTTTATTCCATATTTATCGTTCTTTGTTTTAGTACATTTTTTTCAGAATATTTTGTACAAACTTTTTTTTAGTTCTTTTTTTTCAAAATTTTTTAGTAAAACATTTTCTTTTAATAAAATTAATAGTAAATTTTCTTTAACACAAGAATTATTTATGCAAAGTTTGTAGTACATTTTCATTTTTCATAATTTTTAGTACAACATTATTTAATCAAAATTATTAGTACAAAATTTTATTTTATTCCCGACAACATTTTTTTATACGATTTTTTTAGTACAAAATTTTGTTTATTTAAAATTTTTAAAAACATTTAGAATAATTTTTTTTAAATTCATAAAAAATTTTAGAATTTTTATTTCTTCAAAATCTTTAGTACCAAATTTCACGTATGTATTAATAAATTTGGAACATAATTTTATTTTTTCAAAACTTTTATTATTCAAAATTTATGGAACAACATTTTTTTATTCAAAATTGTTTAGTGCACATTTTCTATTACAAATATTTAGCACAGAATATTCTTTATTTAAGGAACGTTTCCTGTTTTCAAAATTTTTAGTAATGTTGTTGTAAAAAAATTTTAATTTTATTAAAAATTTTTAGTACAAAATTCTATTTTATTCTAGATTTTTAGTATAAAATTTTGTTTACATATTTAAAATTATCATTATCAATATTATCAATATTTTTTTCTTCAAATCTTTAGTACAAAATTTCAGTTAGTTACAAATATTTAGAACAAAATTTTCTTCAAAAATTTTATTATTCAAAATTTTTAGAACAAAATTTTTTAGTACATATTTTTCTTTATTCAAAATTATGTAAAACAAAATTTTCTTTATTTAAAATTCTTTAGTACAATATTTTAATTTTTAAATATTTTTAAAAAAATTTTATTATTCGAAATTTTTAGTACTA
Source organism: Calliphora vomitoria (assembly GCA_942486065.2). NCBI lineage: Eukaryota > Metazoa > Arthropoda > Insecta > Diptera > Calliphoridae > Calliphora > Calliphora vomitoria. The sequence continues at coordinate 120,273,292 of OW818031.2, forward strand.
AATTTTAATATTTATAATTATATTTTGGTACATAATTTGAATTTCTAAAAATGTTTAGTACTAAATTTTAGAACAAAATTTCCTGTATTCAAATTTAAAAAAAAAAAAAAAAATCAAAATTTTCATTATTCGAAATTTTTTAGTACAAAATGTTTTAGTACACAAGTTTCATAAGTAAACATTTTTGGTATAGAATTTTCGTATTCAAAAGTTTTGAAAACTTTTTATTATGTATTTCATATTTTTAGTAGAAAATTGAAATTTATAGCAATAAATTCAAAATATTTGGAACTACATAAATTTTCTTTTTTCAAAATTTTTAGTACAAAATGTTTATTATTCAAAATGTTTAGTACTAAATTGAAAATGTTTAGTACTAAATGTTTATAATTGAAAATTTTTAGTACAAAATTTAAAATCGTTTCAAATGTACTAAAGTGTGTACAAAATTTTTATTTTGAAAAAATTTTAGTACAAAACTTTCATATCAAAGTTTTTAGCACAAAATTTTTATTTTTCAAAATATTTAAAATCAATCCTACATTCAGAACTTTAGAACATAATTTTCTATATTCAAAACTTTAGAACTAAATTTTCATAATTTAACATTTTTAAAACAAAATTTTTTTTATTAAAATTTTAATTTTTAAAAATTTTTTTTAAACTATTTTGTTCTAAAAATTTTGAATTATGAAAATTATGTTCTAAAGTTCTGAATGCAGGATTGATTTTAAATATTTTGAAAAATAAAAATTTTGTGCTAAAAACTTTGATATGAAAATTTTGTACTAAAATTTTTTCAAAATAAAAATTTTGTACTATTTTTAGTACAACATTTTTGTTTATTCATAGTGTTTAGCATTAAATTTTTATTTTTCAAAATATTTGTAACAAAATTTCCTCCATTCAAAACATAATTTTCATAATTCAAAATTTTTTTATTCAAATTTTCATTTTTAAAAATTTTCTTTAAACAATTTTTTTCTAAAAATTTTATATTATGAAAATTTTGTTCTAAAGTTTTGAATGCAGGAAATTTTGTTTTAAATATATTGAAAAATAAAACTTTAGTCCTAAAAACTTTGAATAATGAAAATTTTGTACTTAAAAATTAAAATTTTAACTATTGATATTATGTAAACTGCTGATTTAATAGAAACATTACAGTATTCTAGATAAAATTATGGTCCTTCGAACCTGATCTTTAGTACAAATTTACCAAAAAGTTTAGGGTTTTTTAATGTTTTTTCTTTTCCCTTCAAAAATATTTAAAAGATAAATATTATTGATTTGCGCTTTATATTTATTGATTAAGATTTACCACTCCAAATTTTTCCTATGTTTTTTGAAATTATCACTGCCTTTTTAAACAATCAAGTCAAGTTTAACAAAATCTTATCTTTTATTTGTCAACTTGTAGGAAAACAAATAAACAACTTAATTTTTTTTATTTGCTTGTTTGTTTATTTAACAAAACCATTTAAATAAATATTGATTTTGCAAAAATATCTACTTGCATTTAATTGTTAATTACAAAATGCTATAAAAAATAGATTGAACAATATTTATTTTATTAGTTGAGCTCTCTTTATAATTAACTATTATATTAATATTGTAATATTTTAATTTATTTAAATATTCATAAATATAAACTATAGAATTGAAACGCGTAACTAGGGAAATAACCGTTGTTTTTCGGAGAATAAAGAAAATGTTTTTATAATCATTTAAATTAATGAATTAGTATCAAGAGTTAACTATTTTATGCACAAAACATGAGAAAATGACAAAATGTAGCAAGAAAGTACTTAACTTGATTTAATAATAATTGAACAGCTTAAAGAGTTACGAAAAGATTCAAAAAAGGTCCTTCGCTCCTGGTATTTTATAAATCGTTAGGAATTTTCTATTTTAAATTTCATTTATAGTTTTAATTCACAGCTGTTTGTTTAAACTGGGTATTTCATTTTTAAACTATTTGAAATATACCAAAATAAGTAAAGATCCTCTGAACTTTGACTTTATGGTCCTTCGAATCTGTCATTTTAATTTCATATTCTGTTGAACATGAACATATTGTTCTTATTTTCACTTAGTTATTGATAGCAATTCAAGGTTTCTTACAATATGAAAGTTTTTATCTATGTTGTGTGTAAACAATCAGTTTATAGTCATCTTAAAGTGTTCAAAGCCCAGTTAGGTTAAGAAATTCTTCTACACTCCTAATTTAAGAAGATTTTCTGTAACAGATTTTTTAATCTCAAATGTTCAAACGATAATTTAAGAGATTTTAAAAATTTATTTTTAAATTTTAACTTTCTGTTATTAATTTTATAAAAAATTCACTAAATTAAGAAGTAATTAAAACATTTTATTGCAATAATCTAAATAATGGTCCTTCGAACCACAACTTTAAATCCTGTACTTGAATATATTTTCAATAATTAGTTAATACAGCTACTTGAGAGTTTATCTGAATCGTATAGATATGAAATACAAACGTTATTAAACGGAAGCCTTGTATTTTGATCAACTAAATACTGGTCCTTAAGCATGTCTTATAATATCTAAGTTTGTGTCTATATTGTAAGTAATTTATGCAATTTTTCCATACTCCCTATGGGAAAAGACATTTTGAACCAGCTGATGAGTTAATACTCTATCTAAACGCATCTCTGTTCTATTCATTTCTAATATTTTAAGGGTATCTTAAACATTTCTCTTTAAATTTGAAAAAAAAAATTCGAAATTTTTTTTCCCAAAATTCTTTTTATCCAATTTTTTTTTCACCAAAAATAATTTTCTTAAAGTTTACTTTGGTGAAGGGTATATAAGATTCGGCACAGCCGAATATAGCCTCTTAAATTTATTTATGGTCCTTCGAACCACAGCCTTCGATTTTGTACTTCAATAAATTTACTGTTGTATGTACTCGAATTTTTCAAGCAAATTTTTTGCAACAAAATTTTTACTTTTAATAGTTCCGCTATTAGTTAGTAAAATAAACAATGTCCTGAAATAAACGTATTTATGGTCCTTCGAGTCACAGCTATCGATTTATACTCAATACGAGAATGTGCTGTTCGAACGGCAATTTTATCCTGCCACCAGTTATTGAGCCGCCAGAGCTGTTTCTATGTTACATTTCCGGCGCCAATCTTATTTCAAAGTACTTCCTTCAAAATATCTAAAAGTGCAACTCATGCTTTCAAATGATTCATGCTCACCTTTAAAGTTCAAGGCCAAATGTACCACAGAATTGGATCATTGCTCCCGCTTCCCAATGATGATGCAAAGATTTTTCAAATTTATTTCGCTGTAAATGAAGCTACAGAAGCCAAACGCTATCACGCATTTGCTGCAATACCCTTCTGCCGAAACATTCACAAAGCTTTTGTTGGGCATCGGAAATGGAAAAATTCCAATTGATCCACAAATGATATTTAATTCCCAAACTTCTGCCAAATGCAAATAAATATTCAAGCCGCTGTCGACAAGGTATTCCCAAGTCTTACAACCAACTGCAGAAATTTGGATTGGCTGTGGGAAGATGCAATTTTGGCACCAACAAATTATGATGTTAACAAGCTCAATAAGCTAATACAATTGAAACTGTCTGGCGAATGAACGAAAAACAAGCCGTCGATTATCATACTGAATTTTTAAATTCATTGGAACCAGCCGATCTGCCACCACAAGTATTGACATTGAAGGTTGGATCACCGACTTTGTCCGACACTATATTAAAATCGAGATTGAAATGCAATATAAAACAGATATTTTCTAAGGGCCAGCAAGTACTTCAATAAAGTTGCTGAAATGATTTAACCCGAGCTTCTGCCAAATGCAAATAAATATTCAAGCCGCTGTCGACAAGGTAGTCCCAAGTCTTACAAGCAACTACAGAAATTTGGATTGGCTGTGGGAAGTTGTAATTTTGGCACCAACAAATTATGATGTTAACAAGCTCAATAAGCTAATACAATTGAAACTGTCTGGCGAATGAACGAAGAACAAGCCGTCGATTATCATAGTGAATTTTTAAATTCATTGGAACCAGCCGATCTGCAACCACATGTATTGACATTGAAGGTTGGATCACCGACTTTGTCCGACACTATATTAAAATCGAGATTGAAATGCAATATAAAACAGATATTTTCTAAGGACCAGCAAGTACTTCAATAAAGTTGCTGACATGATTTAACAAATTTGTATTGACTTCCAAACAGTTAATTTGCTTGAAATATAGTTTTTATAAACACAAACCCTTGTCGTTTGCAGTGTAATAATCTAAATAATGGTCCGTCGAAGCATAAATTTTAATAATTGTAAACTTGAAAAACTGGATTCAAACATTCTCTTTTAACTTGCCTATAAATTATTTTATTGCAATAACTAGTCTATTCATTAATGCATTGACTTGTGGTTTGATAAACTAAATAATTGTAGAGATGGTCATTGAAATATACTCTTCATTAAGAGTTAGATAAACTTGATAATTGCAGTGTAATAATTCAAATGATGGTCCTACGAATCATAACTTAACTGAGAACTGCTTTAAATATGAATAAAATAAATTAAAAAATTAATTTTAACTTCAAAATAGTTGATTTGTTCTTATTAATACAAAGTCTTGCAGTTAGATAAAACGAATAAAAGCAGTGAAATAATTTGAAATTATGGTCCTTCGAAGCATAACTGTTAATTCAGTTAATTTGGAAAAATTGAAGCAAAACATCACTTTTAGCTTCCAAATACTTGATTTGATTGTAACAGATTCTTAACATATAAAAAGGCCTTATGGTATTAGGCTAATAATTGCAGCGAAATAATTCAAATTAGGGTCCTTCAAAGCATAACTGTTAATTCAGTAAATTTGAAAAAATTAAAGACTTTTAGCTTCCAAATACTTGATTTGATTGTAACATATACTTTACTTATAAAAACGCTTTGTAGTATTAGTTAGATAATAAAATGAAGGTCTTTCAATTCGGCCTCTTAGATTTCACAATCATTAAATTTAAGTTTGAATAATACCTTCATTAACTAAAACTCAATTCAAGGATTATGAATGTCACAAAAGTAATAAACTTTTTATATTTAAATAAATAAAAAAACAAACTGCCTGTAATAATTATCAACGTATCAGTGGAATTTTTTATATAATTTTTTTTTTTTTTCAAATCTTCAAGTCTGTGTAAACATTTTATGGTTCTATGCTTGTTGTAATAATTTTTAAAAATAAAACTTGTATTTCATTTTTTAATGACCTACATTATTATTGTTGTTATTCATTCTGTACATGATTTATTTTTTTTGTGTTTAAAACAATTTCCTTTGTGTTATTAATGTTTCATTATAATTTCAAGATTTCCTTATCATTTTTATACATTGCATACATACATTTAAAGGTGGCATTACATTTTAATTTTGTTTCTAACAAAAAAAAAATTATAATAAAATCAATAATATTACCGGGTTTTTTGTGTTACTAAGGGGGAGACTTAGATTTAGATTTCGACAGCATCATCAATATTATTTAAAATTCGATTGACTTTAAACTGACATCTATTATAGATTTGAATAAAAATTTATTTAGCTGAGCTTTATATTTTAACACACTTTAAAATATATGTATGTGTAAATTATGACCGTTAAGGAAGAGATAAGAGTCTGGTTTTTAAAATTTGAAAACTAAAATATATAAACATGTGTTCAGGTCTAAAATTATTTGTTGTTTAACTGATAATATGTTCAAGGGTCCAGATTTTGTATATTCTTTTTTTACTGCTGATAATATTTTTTTTTTTTTCATTAATTTTCTTTAATGTTCAAATAATTTGTAGATTTAATGACCTTTTTGTTTTCGTTTTTTTAATTATTGTGTCTGCAGCTGGCTTTAAGTATATAAAATATATAGAAAAATTATTATTTTTTTATAAAACAATAACAATTAAATGAGTCATTTGCAAAAAAACTGTTAAAAAAAACAATTCGCATATTTTATTTATAGGTTTTTTAAAGTCTGTCTCAAAAAATTATTAATAATATAAACAAATTTCTGATGAATAGCAACTTTGTAGAGTTTATCACTAGACTTTGTAAGAAATTAAAAGAATTGGAATTAGCAAAATGAAAACATTTAAGTAATTATTTAAAATATGACACATCCCATCAATAAATTAATTTACAAAGATGTAGTTCAATTACGTTTTACAACTAATGAATCATGCATTATTTTAATATAAGCATTTTTTCATACATAGTTGAACAAATATATTCAGCTGTTCCAAATTATCAATATGTGAAAATAAAATATTTTTCTGATATAGGAGTAATATGAGGATCAATTACGGATCGAACCTCACAAAAATTAGTAGAAAGATTTAGGTTCAAATAAAAAATCAGTATGGGTGCTAGGTGAAATTATGGACCGATATTGCCCATTTTCAATATCAAACTAACCTTATTTGTGGAAAATTTCAACGAGCTACAACAGCTCCTTTCGATTGGGCCCTGACGTGCTTTCAACAAACAGACGGACGGACATAGCTAGTTCGTCTTAAAATCTTATGAGGACCCAGGATATACATACATATTTTTTGGTTCTACGACCAATATTTCGATATGTTACAAACGGAATGACATCATATTTGATGCTGGGTGTAAAAATGTTCGAAAATAATACTACTATTTTTTTACATAAATTTTATAATTTCAAAGTTATTTTCGAGAAAATAACAATTTTTATAAAAAAATATATTATTTCTAATTTCTAGAAAAAGTACTAAAAATACTACTTTTTTTAAAAATCGATTTTTTTAGCATTTCCAAGTCAATTCTAACAAAAAATTTATAAAAACATAAAATTTTACAATTTTAGAAAAAGTACTAAAAATACTACTTTTTTAAAAATCGATTTTTTAGCATTTCCAAGTCAATTCTAACAAAAAATTTTTTAAAAACATAAACTTTTACAATTTTAGAAAAAGTACTAAAAATACTACTTTTTAAAAAAAAAGTTCTCATAATTTTTATTAGAAATAAAAGTTTCATTAAAAAATTTTTGTTTGCCAAATTTAAAATATAATAAAATCTTTTTGAAAAAGTGTCTAAAATACTGTTTTTTAAAAAAAATAAATTTCATAGTTTTAAAGTTATTTTCAAGAAAATAGCATGAAAAGTATTTATTAAACATTTTTATAAAAAAAATATGCATAATTTCTAATTTCTAGAAAAAGTACTTAAAATACTACTTTTTTAAAAATTGATTTTTTTTTAGCATTTCCAAGTCACTTCTAACAAAAAATATATTAAAAACATAAAATTTTACAATTTTAGAAAAAGTACTAAAAATACTACTTTTTTAAAAATCGATTTTTTTTTAGCATTTGCAAGTCAATTCTAACAAATAATACTAAAAAATACTACTTAAAAAAAAAAATCTTATAATTTTTATTAGAAATAAAAGTTTCATTAAAAAATTTTTGTTTGCCAATTTTAAAATATAATAAATGCTTTTTGAAAAAGTGTCTAAAATACTATTTTCTAAAAAAATAAATTTCATAGTTTTAAAGTTATTTTGAAGAAAATAACATGAAAAGTTTAAAGTATTAAACATTTTTAAAAAAAAATATATAATTTCTGTTATAGAAAAAGTACTTAAAATACTACTTTTTTAAAAATTGATTTTTTTAGCCTTTCCAAGTCACTTCTAAAAAAAATTTATAAAAACATAAAATTTTACAATTTTAGAAAAAGTACTAAAAGTACTACTTTTTTAAAAATCGATTTTTTTAGCATTTCCAAGTCAATTCTAACAAAAAATTTATTAAAAACATAAAATTTTGCAATTTTAGAAAAAGTACTAAAAATACTACTTTTTTAAAAAAAAGTTCTCATAATTTTTATTAGAAATAAAAGTTTCATTAAAAAGTTTTTGTTTGCCAATTTTAAAATATAATAAATGCTTTTTGAAAAATTGTCACAAATACTACTATTTAAAAAAAATATATATATATAATTTCAAAGGTTTTTTCAAGAAAATAACAAGAAAAGTTTAAAGTATTAAATATTTTTATAAAAAAATATGCAAAATTTCTAATTTCAAGAAAAAGTACTAAAAATACTACTTTTTTAAAAATCGATTTTTTTAGCATTTCCAAGTCAATTCTAACAAAAAATTTATTAAAAACATAAAATTTTACAATTTTAGAAAAAGTACTAAAAATACTCCTTTTTTAAAAAAAAGTTCTCATAATTTTTATTAGAAATAAAAGTTTCATTAAAAAATGTTTGTTTGCCAATTTTAAAATATAATAAAATCTTTTTGAAAAAGTGTCTAAAATACTACTATTTTTTATGGTTTGTTATTTTCAAGAAAATAACATGAAAAATATAAAGTACTAGCTTGACCCGGTGCGCTTCGCTACCCCTGTCGATGTAAAAATCGGTTCAGCCGTTTAGTAATTATTGTTTAAAAACTAAAGATACCAATTTTACCCGTTTTTCCCCCTTTTTATCAATTTCTGGTCCAAGTATTGAAAAAATTTATAGCCTATAGATCTAAGGATCTATCTACGTTCCAAATTTCAATAAAATCGGTTCAGCCGTTTAGGCGTGATGCTCAAACAAACAAACAAACAAACAAATAAACAAACAAACTTACAAAGACATTTATATATTTATATAGATTAAACATTTTCATAAAAAATATGCAAAATTTCTAATTTCTAGAAAAGTACTTAAAATACTACTTTTTTAAAAAATTGATTTTTTTAGCATTTTCAAGTCAATTCTAACAAAAAATATATTAAAAACTTAAAATTTTACAATTTTAGAAAAAGTACTAAAAATACTACTTTTTTAAAAATCGATTTTTTTAGCATTTCCAATTCACTTCTAACAAAAAATTTATTAAAAACTGAATATTTTACAATTTTAGAAAAAGTACCAAAAATACTACTTTTTTAAAAAAAAGTTCTCATAATTTTTATTAGAAATAAAAGTTTCAGTAAAAAGTTTTTGCTTGCCAATTTTAAAATATAATAAAATCTTTTTGAAAATGTGACTAAAATACTACTATTTAAAAAAAAATATATATATAATTTCAAAGTTATTTTGAAGAAAATAACATGAAAAGTTTAAAGTATTAAACATTTTTTAAAAAAAATATGCATAATTTCTATTTTAAAAAAAGTACTATTAAAAACATAAGATTTTATAATTTTAGAAAAAGTACTAAAAATACTACTTTTTTAAAAATCGATTTTTTAGCATTTCCAATTCAATTCTAACAAAAAATTTAATAAAAACATAAAATTTTACAATTTTAGAAAAAGTACTATTTATTAGAAATAAAAGTTTCACTAAAAAATGTTTGTTTGCCAATTTTATAATATAATAAAAAACAAACATATAAACATTTTATTGTTTTAGAAAAAGTACTAAAAATACTACTATTCTCTAAAAGTATATTTTTTTGTTTTTCAAGTTGGCAATTTTAAAAAAAATCTTTCAAAAGTATTTTGTTTCAGAAAAAAGTAATGAAAATCAAAAACGTTAGAACTACCAAACTCATTTAAAAAACCATTTCATTAAATACAATATTAGGTGTATGACTTAAAAATGCGGGATTAACAATAGGTATTTTCTTTTGAACGCGACTTTTGTTTCCTTAGAAAATGTCGAATTTTGTACCAACAAAGCGTCATATGCAGGAAGTTTTGCTTTACCTACTTCTTTAATTTGAAAAAAAGGGTCACTGCAGCACACCGATTGCTCACCAAAGGTTATGGTAATTGTGTTCAATCGGTTTCAACGTACGAGAGATGGTTTGTGCGGTTCAGAGGTGGTGATTTTGACACGGAAAACAAAGATCGCCCAGGCCAGCCAAAAAAGTTTGAGGACCAAGAATTGGAGGCATTACTCCATAAAGATTGTTTTCAAACTTAACAAGACCTTGCAAAAGCATTGGGAGCTACTCAAAACTTTTGCGAGCACCAGGAGTCATCCAAAAGAAGGGAAATTGGGTACCATACGAATTGAAGCCGAGAGATTTTGAATGTCGATTTTGCATGTCTGAAATGATGCTTGAACGCTATAAAAGAAAATCATTTTTGCACCGATTCATTACGAAAACCCGAAGCCTAAGAGATCGTATGTAAAGCCCGGCCAACCTGCCGAATCGACACGAAAGCCAAATATCCATGGCGCTAAGGTAATTATCTTTATTTGGTGGGAGCAAAAGGGTCCTATCTATTACGAGCTGCTGAAATCAGACCAGACCATTCGTTTGAAGCGAGCATTGCCCGAAAAAATACCAGAATATTAGGCCAGACATGAAACCTTAATATTACATCATGACAACGCACAGTGGGGCAGAATCAAATTTTTTTGGAAATAAATCTGGCATTTCTAAACGGCTGGTGCGATCGGGATAAAATTTGACGTGGTCATAGACAAGGAGTATTTGAGCTTGAATACTTACAAAATAGTCTCAAAGAAGGGTACCAAATTTTTAAACACGTGCCATTTTTTTGTTTCCCAAGATTTTTATATTTTAGGAAAGCGCTCGAACCCACTGTGCTATGCTCGGCCACATGCTGCAATACCTGTTAAAATATATTTAGAAGTAAGTGCTTGGCATGATTTGCCTCACCCCCTTTATAGTCAAAACCGTTTCCCGTCCTACTACCATTTGTTTCGATCGATGCAGAATGCTCTCTGGGCTACGCTTCACTTTGGAACAGGTTATCCAATATTGGCTTGATTCTTTCTTGGGTTCAAAAGGTGTTCAGTTCTTTTAGCTCGGAATCCATATGTTGTTAGAAAGATGGGAAAGGATGGCCAATACTTTGAATAAATTTATATTGAAGAAATGATTCAAAATAAAAGCTAAAAATTTAAAAAAAAAATCCCGCATTTGGTACTTTTTAAAGTTTTGGTACTTTTGTCTAATTAGTGTTGAAATTTTTATAATGATTTAAACTTATTAAATTGTAATGATTGATAAAAGAAAGTACTTTTTTAAAAAATAATCATGTAAAAAGTACTTTTTTTTATTAAACACCTTCAAATAGCATGAACAATTGTTAAATAAAATAAAAACATGATTGTGTTTAATCAACAACACCTACTAAATTTACTAGGAAAATAATAACAACAATTTATAATGCAAACAAAACAATAACAACCAAGAAATCCATAAGCTTTGACTGCATACACTGACTGCAACCAGACAAAAAAAAATGGTACTAAAATTCATAAAAATTTCACGTGTATAGTGAATGATCAGGGAAAATAAATAAACAAACAAACAATAAATACACTTCAGTTAAAAAACTTGTCATAAAGCCCGGTAGATTTTAAAAATTTGTTCATTGTTGTTATATATTATTGTTGTCATATAAAATTACATGTAAATTTATTTATTTAAAAAATGATTATTAAAAGATTTATATTACAATTGTTGTTGTTGTTGTTTATAGATGGCCTGAACAATAACAACAACAACAACTCAGCTTGTGTAAAAAATAATAAATATTATAAAAGTCAAGAAATTATAAACAAACAAATTTAAATTGTATGCCAAATTGTTTCTAAAAGCGGCACGCTTCTACTTTCAAACTGTGATGTCATTTTCTATTGCTCTTTTTTACTATTATTGCATTTTTTGTAGATTCTTGGCGGTAAATCTTTTGGCAATTGAACAAACATAATTAGTTAAATTAGACGCCCATTTGGCTGCATATTTTTGCTTTTATAGCGCCATAGATCACATTGAAATTATTTGGCAATTAAATTGATTAATTAGATAAACCAAGCAAAGTGAGGTAGGTTGAAAACGAATTAAGCAATTAGCTGCTAAATAAAAAAAAATCAATAACTGAAAACATTTTAGCTTATAAAATCAAAACCTAAACAATTTAAAAAGTATTTATCATAAAGTAATTTCAATGTTTTAACTGGGGCTATTGCATATTTGTAATTTAATTTGTTAAAAATAATTCATTTATATTCCAACAATTTTATTAGCTTACAAACATTTTGATAAGCCAAACATACCTTAGGAAATTTTGTAAATATTGTGTAGTATTTACAAAAGTCTATTAGATCACTTCTAATTGGTCATAATTATTTTTAGCTTTTATACGCTGCTAATGAGAAATATTTTTAGATTTCATTGATTAAATGTTTTACTTGTTCTATCATTCATTAAACGAAATTTTAGTTTTTTTTTTTTAAAGAAATTATTTGTAGTAAAACAAACTTAAGTATTATTATAAATTATATTCTAACCATTTTTTTAAATGTTTAGCTTTTGTTTTGAAACATTTGTAGAATAGAAACTTATTCAAAGTATTGGCCATTGTTAGCTATGACCTTTTCCCATCTTGCTGGCAACATATGGATTCCTAGCCAAAAGAACTGCTCATCTTTTGGGGCCATCAACGAATCAAGCCAATGTCGGATACTCTGTTCCAAAGTGATGCATATCCCAGAGAAAGCGTTCTGCTTTGATTGAAACAAACAGTAGTGGGACGGGACCGTGGTCTGGACTATGCAAATGAAGCAAAACTTCCCAACCACTTCATTCTAAATACTTTTTAACAGGTATTGCAACATGTGGCCAAGCGTAGTCATGATGAAATATTACGGTTTCATGTCTGGCCGCATATTCTGGGAGTTTTTCGGCCAATGCTCGCTTCAAACGAGTCAGTTGCGTTCGGTACAGGTTCCCTGCTCGTAAATGCTCGATGCCCAAATACAGAGCATCACCTTAGCGCCATGGGTAGGGCTTCTGAGCCAAAAGAACTGCTCATCTATGGAGGCCAAGAACGAATCAAGCCAATATCCGATACTCTGTTCCAAACTGATGCATATCCCAGAGTGAGCGTTCTGTATCGATCGAAACAAAGAGTAATCGGACGGGGCACGGTCTGGACTGAGGCAAAACTTCCCAACCACTTCATTCTAAATACTTTTTAACAGGTATTGCAACATGTGGCCAAGTGTTGTCATGATGGAATATTAGGGTTTCATGTCTGAGCGTTTTTCAAACGAATCAGTTGCGTTCGGTACAGGTTAACTATGATGGTCTGATCAGATTTCAGCAGCTCATAATATACAGGGTTTTCCAACAAGAGGTGTTATTTTGGTATTCAAAGAAAAATTGCATTTTTTTTACATAAATGATCGGATGTTTATTTCATAATAAGAAGGTATGCCGTTAATAATGAAAAACAACATCAGCCAAATGGCCACCACGACCACGCTTACAGGACCATATCCTTTTCATGAAATTTTCCATAACCAAATCGCAAAGTGGCTGCCCTATGTCCTCGATAGCCTCACGAATTCTATCTGTGAGGTCTTGAATCGACGCTGGGCTGTTGGCGTAGACCTTATCTTTCATGTGGCCTAAAAGGAAGAAGTCACGTGGTGTTAAATCACAAGATCTTGGTGGCCAATTGTGATCACGTCTTCGAGAGATAAAACGGTCCGGAAACTTTTCCCGTAAAAGAGCAATGGTTTCGTTGCTTGTGTGGCACGTTGCGCCGTCTTGTTGAAAGTAAACATTGTCCAGATCAATATCATCCAAAATACGGTGTAATGACGTTTGTGGAATGCCCAATTCCAAAGAATGACGAGGAATGGACAAACCTGGGTTTTCTTCAACACTTTAAGCTACAGCAGCAATATTTTCAGTTATTCTTGAGCGACGTGCACGGGTTTTATTCTTCACATCACTAACTTGTCCCAACAGCTCGAATTTTTCCACCAATTTCTGTATTGCGGTCCGACAAGGTGCTTCACGATGACCCAAAAATGCTTTAGTTTTGCGAACTGTGACTGCAAGATTTTCACCATTTTTGTAGTGAAGTTTAATAATTTCAATGCGTTGTACAAGCGTGTAACGTTCCATTTTTAGTAATGGCGGAGTTTCTACTTTTCAAATGTCAAAGAATAAAAGCTTCAAAAGTGACAGCTACCTTTATAATTCCCTTTTGGTCCCACCACATACAGAGCATCACCTTAGCGCCATGGATATTTGACTTTGATGTCGATTCGGCAGGTTGGTCGGGCTTCACATACGATCTCTTACAGCCTGGGTTATCGTAATGGATCCATTTTTTATCCCGATGCAAAAATGATTTTCTTTTATAACGTTCAAGCATCATTTGAGACATGCAAATTCGTCTTTCAAGGTCTCTCAGCTTCAATTCGTATGGTTCCCAATTTCCCTCCTTTTGGATGATTCCTGCTGCTCGTAAACGTTTTGAAATTGCTGCTTGAATAGCTCCCAACGATTTTGCAAGCTCTTGTTGAGTTTTACAACAATCTTCATGGAGTAATACCTCCAATTCTTAGTCTTCATACTTTTTTAACTGGCCTGGTCCATCCTTGTCTTCCGTGTCAAAATCTCCACTTCTGAGCCGCAGAAACCATCTCTTACACGTTGAAACCGAAGAAACACATACACCATAAGCTTTGGTGAGCAATCGTTGTGCTTCCGCGGCACTTTTTTTATACCCTTCACCATGAGTGGCAAGTTTGTCATTCCGTATGTAATTTCTACATTTTCATTTGCGACCCCACAAAGTATATATATTCTGGATCGTTATAGATAGCAGAGTCTATATAGCCACCTCGATTTTTGGCCTAGTTATACCCTTCACCTTCGTGAGAAGGGTATATATAAGTTTGTCATTCCGTTTGTAATTTCCACAATATAATTTTCCGACCCTATAAAGTATATATGTTCTGGATCCTTATAGATAGCAGAGTCGATATAGCCATGTCCGTCTGTCTGTTGAAATCAATTTTCTGAAGACTCCAAATAACTTACAAACATGATGGATACATCAATATATCGGTAATTCTTCCGGCCCGGTTGCTATTTAAAATCGAGAAAATCGGCCCACAAATTGCTGAGATATAAGGGAAAAAAACCGGGCCAACCTAGATTTTTGGCATATTTTTGATCTATATCTGAATTACTAAGTCATTAATATAGACAATATGGATATCTATTGATAGATATTTCAAAGTCCATTGCAACGATGTATATAAGGCTATAGTAAGTTGGACCTACAATGGGTCAAAATCGGGAAAAATATTTTTTAAACCGAATTTTTTTTTTACCCAAAAAATTTGTTTGGCATACATTTTTTTCACTAAAAAATTTAAAAAAAAAAAATTGTAAAATTTAGAAAAAAAATTTTAAAAATTTTTTTGAAAAAAAAAAAAAATTTTTTGTTTAAAATTTGTATTTTAAAGTATAAAATTGGGTGTAGAGTATATAAGATTCGGCACAGCCGAATATAGCTGTCTATGTTGTTCAAATTAAAGAAGTAAAGCAAAACTTCCCGCATATGAAGCTTTGTTGGTACAAAATTCGACATTATCGAAGCAAAAAAAAAAAACTTTGTTGTTTACACCATGATACAATAATTGTAGAAGGTAGAATCACTAGGGAGAGTTTTCAATTTAGCCATATAACGTCAAATTTTTATTTTGATTTTTTTCATATTTTCTTTGACGTTACAAGAATTGTATAATTGAGAATTTACTATATAATGAGTGTACCTGATATTGTTGTGTCACGTTTACACTATAATGTTCTATAACTAAGTGAGAATAAATGACAGACATGTACCCTTCAAAATGACATATAAGTTATTAAAAACAAAAATGTTTAAACTTTTTAAGCAAACATTTTCTAAATTCATTGGAAATTTATCTAAAAGAAACAATTATCTCAACAAATGTCAAACATTACTTTGTTTATAAACAGAAATAGTAACAATTTTTAGTTTAGGGGTAAAATCTTGAAAGCATACACAAATTCTTAAACATTTTAAGCTAAAATTCTAGTAAATTCATTAGAAATTTATCAAAAAAGAAACAAATATGTCAACAATTTTAAAAAGTACCAAACGGTACCTTCTTCTTAAACAAAAATAGTACCAATTTCTATTTTAGGTCTAAAATCTTGAAATGTTTAAAAAAAGCTTAAACCTTTTTCAAATTCTTTTGAAATTTATCTAAAAGACAGTTCAAAATAGATACAATTTTCAAAAGTTTTAAAATTCTAATTAAATAACAAAATGTGATCATTTTTTTAACTGTTGAAAACTATCACTAAAAGTTCCCATTTTGTAATCTTCTGGAAAAGTCACATAAATGCTGTCATCTTATAAATTAAAATCATCATAAATTACTTTTTTAACAACCGTATAAACCGTATAAATAAAATACCTGCTGTAGCAGCAGCAGCACACGACGAGGGGCTTTAAAAAAAACCTGACACATACTACGTTCTTCATGTAAGTGATTGTTTGTTTAAGCTGGGAGTGTTTTTTATTATTGTTTTTTCTAATAGAATGCATTTAATATAAATTAAATGTTAATTTTTATTTGCATACGCAGCAGCAAGTACCCGTTGTTTTAAAATGAACAAAAAGTATTACACACACATGCTGTGCATGGATGAGATGTGATTGCAAATATCAATTGAAATTAATTGTGAGAAATAGTTTTAATGAAAAGCAATTATAAAAAAAATTATGTCTGTCCTGTCTCTTGTTTAGAATGCGAGGGTGATACAAATAGTTCAAAAAGGAAGGAACAATATTTAAATTTGAGAATTTATGTAAGAAATCAATTCATAACAAACATTTCTAAGACTTTTTTAAACTATTTGATACATAAATCATTTAAAAATGTCACTCATTTAAGAATTTTGTTAAAAATTTTTTATATTTTTTCTTTAAATCCTTAAATTTAACCAATTTTCTCTTTTTTATTTCCTTTCCAGATGTTCGGCATAGGCAGCGACAAAGTCGATTTAACACAATTCAAATTCAACTTTGTCTCTGCTTTGGGCACAAACTCCCACTCCTGGGGTTTCTCCTATGAGGGAAAAGTTCACCACAATGGTGTGCATTTGAAATATGGACAGAAATTCTCTCAAGGCTGTATTGTGGGGGTACTGCTCGATCGTATGCGTGGCGAATTAGAGTTCTTCCTTAATCGCCGCTCTTTGGGTGTAGCCTACACCAACATTCCCAATGATCCCTCTGTAAAACTTTATCCCATGGTTTGTTCTACCGCTGCCAAATCCTGCATACGTCTCATGAATGCCACCTCGCAATTGGAGTGCTTACAATTGAGAGCCTTTAGAGCTTTGGCGAAACAACCTAAAGCTTTGGAGGAGCTTAGGCAACTGCCGGGCTTAAAAACCATACTAAATAACTATTGGTTTTTGGCTCCCCCCGTCAGATATTCCCGGGAAAGTAAAGCCAATGAGTATGATATGTTAGATGAGGCGGTGTTGTCTTCAAAATCCCGCCTCAGCAGAAAACATAAATATAAAGGTAACATCATTAAATAACATTTAAATTTTTTGTTCAAAAAAAACTTATTTAAAATCTAAATTTTCTAATTTCAGATGATGACATTGATGATATTAATGATCTCTATAGTAATGCCCACAAGATAGCGGTGCATCAGAATGACAGTGAAGATGAACTGGTTTTAAGTGAATATTTTGATGAATATTTCCATTATTTGTTTTGAAAACAACTCTCGCAATCTCTTTTCCTTAAATTAGTTTTATTGCTTATACTATATTTTGTTTTTTTTTTTTTTGTTTGTTTGTTTTACTTTTACTAATTTAACATGTGTTCATTCTAATTCCTTGTTTAAATTGTTTAACTTAGTAACACTCAACAATTATCCTTAGAAATGTCCTTTAGTTGTAAATATTTAGTAAAAGTAAACTGTAAATTTATAAATTGTTTGTTTTATAACATACATATATATATTTTTTTATTATAATTCTAAGAATTTTTTAATAAAAAAAACAAATGATATTAATTTATGTTTAAATACAAAAAAAAAAATATATATTATTTCTCTTAAATTGAGATCTGCGGGTAAAATCTATAAACTAAATTTTAGACATCGACTGGAGATTGTTACTATTTCCCTTGTATTTGGTACTTTTTGAAAATTTGGTGTATTTCCTAGTTAAATTTACAAATTCTTATACTTTTCACCATAAGTTTGTCATTACGTTTGTAATTTCCAGTTTTAATTTGCGACTTCATAAAGTGTATATATTCTGGATCTTTATAGAATTTGTCTGTATTTTGAAATCAACTTTTCGAAGCCAGCAAATAACTTACATACATGATTGATACATCAATATATACGCTATAGTTAAACATAAATTGCTATTTAAAATCAAATGGCTGAGATATAAGCAAAAAAACAATGACTACCTAGATTTTTTCACCTAAAAAATTGTTTTCTTAAAATATACTTTGAAATAGGGTTGACACATACGGCCTTGAATGAGCTTGATTGTTATTCTAAGGCTTGTTATGTTAAAAAAATATGTTTTAATTTAAAAGCTATGCGAACAATGATTTCTATTCGAAATTCTTACCAATACCCATTTGAATGGTTCTGAAAAAGTTATTTGTTTAATGATTTTTTTTTTTTTTTTTTGAAATTGTCATTTTTGAAACTTGAATTGTTCTTGAAGTGATACTTATTACCCAACATTATCACGCTTGGAACATGTTTTGAAAATCTGATGGAACCTTTTTTATTTCTTTGAAACTTTTATATTTTTTTTTATGGAAATACTTATATTTAGTAACATAATTAGATGACAACGAAACGTCTACATTTTTATATTTGATACAACGTCAAATGTTAACAAAATGTGCAATTTCATTATCGACATCTACTTTAGAAAAGTACCAAAGGTGTAGACTAGAATTACTAAAATGTAGTAGTGAATCTCTGGATGCAATGTTTACATATGCTCCCAAAAGAAGTACCTAGTCAATAGTACTATCGTCATTAGTGGACTTTTAATGACACGCATATGTTAAATGTCTAGTACTGGTGACTGTTTAAATTATTAAGTCAGTACAGTTTCACTATTGACATTTCCTGCAGTGTAGTAATGAAAAACTTGCTTATCGATTCTTGAATATATTAAAGAGTAATTATATTTGGTTTAATAATCCTTATGTTGGAAAGATTTTAGTTAAATCGAAGTCAATACCTATATATGTAATCCATTGCAAAACCATCATATACTCTAGAGAAGTACATTAGTTTCACAATATTGGGATCCCAGAATGAAATCTAAAAGTCTCATATCATTGTATCATTGGTTGCAAATAAGGAATTTGTTGAAGTTCTAAAAACGGAAATAAATTTTAATCAAATTCGATTTTAAACATGCTTTATAATGCTATATTTTCTTAGACATACAGTGAGACCTCGATTATCCGTAATGGCCGGGACCGGGAGCATTCTGGATAATCAATTTTCCCGGTTAATTGAGTACCAATTTTTAGAAGTTTTTTAATATTTTTTCACTGATCCATCGGTTGGATCAAAGTCATCCAATTCGGTAGAAAAACTTTCACAATAACGTGTTCAGCATTGAAGTCCAATAGCAGAATGATTTTACTATAATCTTCTAGGCCGATTTTCTTAAAATTCTCTCTCACTTCTGGTACTAAATTATTGTCAAACCATTCTCATGGACATTTTTTAAAGCTCTTTCCAATAACTAATGCTTTGCACTTGTGTGTACCAGCATCATTAACGCAAACTAATGAGGTTAGTCTATTTTTTGAGACCTTGTGTCATTCTATGAAATTTTCATTATGCAAGCCAAACTTCTCTCAAGTAAACACTTTCCATTCTCCATTATCTCATTGGTGAGTTTTTTCATTGATTTGAATTCATTTAATTTTTCCACAAAAATTGTGGCAGCTAATCAGCTGAATATTTTTATACTGTAGCATTAAGTTTGTGAATACCATGTCGTTTTTTTCTTAAATTTGAGTGGAATATTTTAGACTTTCCTTCACTGTTAATCCAGAAATTGGAGTTCCATTAAATAGTTCCTTCCGGAACCATTCAAAAACTGCAAAATCTACATTTGGTTCTTCAGCTGTTTTTAAAGTTTTTCGGTTTCCAAAGCCAATAACAGAATCACTTTGTTTTTTATAATGTCTAACACTCCACCAGCCAAAAGGTGTCGAAAAATCGATGGCAAAATATCAGAAAATGTTGGCCTTACAAATCGATCGATGAAATATAATCCCAGATAATAGAGGTAATTACGGTTAATCGATGCAAAAAAATGTAAATCGATCCAAAAACATTTTCTTTACCGGATAATTGATGTTGCCATTTAATCGAATCACGGATAATCGAGGCTTCACTGTATATTCAAAGATGCGTGCGTTCGAACTGTTACCCAGATTTTATAATTTTTGATCTCATATTAAAGCTAATGAATCGTAGATTTTAAAGTTTTTTTTTCTAGAAATCCGTTTCTCATCAAAACAGTATAAAAAGTCTTCCTTGAACAAAGGATATAACAAAAAATACATACATCCTTAAATATGAGTCATTCACCGATAGACTAGACGTTAGTGTGCTGGACTATCAATCTGGTATTTGCAGATTCGATACCCGTCAGATAATCTGGATCTATCTTGACAAGTAAAACGCTTCGCAGATTGTGTTTGATTAAAAAAAAACATATACAATTTAGAATGGGACCATGGGGTCCCATACATATATAAATTTAAGGATATATTTGAAAAAAAAATGTTTACGTCAAAAAAATTTAGTAGATACAATTTTATTTAATACTAGCTGACCGCACCGGCTTCGCTCGTTATCTATTTACTAATGTTAGTTCTTCAAGTTTCTCCAAAAAATGTCTTATTATGAAAAATTAGAAGTGAAAAGGACGCAATATATTAAAAATTAATTTTAATTTTTTTTTTCTTTACAAACCATCTCCTGAACATTTCAAATCGAATGATAAAAAAATCATCCAAATCGCTCCAGCCGTTCTCACGTGATGACATTACATACATGGACCATTTAATTTTTATATATATAGATTTCACACAATGGGAAATAGAATGTTTAAGTTGATATAAATTGAAGTAAAATTAACATTTCACCCAAGTGTCCTTTTTTTTATTAATTTGTCAAGTTATTTTTCCAAAATCAAATGGCATAGCCTAACATAGAGAAAAATATTTAGTACTTTTTGTGTAACAGTACTTTTTGATATTTTTTACAATATGAATATTTCGACAGTAATATCAAAATTAATTAAATTAGCAGCTAAATGTGTCAAAAGGTACTTAATTTTTTATGGTACTTTTATTTTCCCAAAAAGTACTTTTTTCCAATTCAACATATATTCAAAATGTGTTCAATAGAAATTGTGAAATCAAAACTTTGCTTTAAATTATAACAAAAATACTTCTTTTTTGGTAAAGTACAAAGTGATATAATAGAATAAATAAAAAAATTTGGTACTTTTTGTATAAGTTAAATCTACTAAGCAAAAAATTACATGTCGAAAAAGTAGTTTAGGCTGGGGTTCAAGTGATGACAAAATGGTTATATTGAAGTGAAACATGCATGATTTTTAATTTGTATTTAAATATACGTCCCTTCATCTGATTGATTGCATAGAACCAATGCATGTTCGATGAATTGACTACGTTTTTTCATTGGTGAAACACATTTATTGTTATATGTATTAAAAGAATTACGATAAAAAGTCAAATGCACAATAAATTTTAATAGCATTTGTTCAATTCACAAGGTCTCCTATTATGTCATATTGTTATAATGTTCTAATATTTCACAATGGTGTATAAATGTTGTTCTTGCCTTTCAAGTAAAAAAATTTCTAAAATAATACTACTCTGTATGCTATGTATATTGTGTTATCGTAACCGACCAGCAGAGACCTTCGCCGAACGCCTAAGAGCATAATGACAATATGACATGATAGGAGACCTTGTGAATTGAACAAATGTTAAACAAAAGTATGTTTAATTTCATATTTATTTCTATATTATTGCAAAAAAGATTGAAGACTCAAATAATTCTAAATAAAAGTGAACAAATTGAACTCCCGGATCATATTTAAAGACTGTTCTAGGATGGTACTTTTAATTTCTTCATTATGGATGAAATTAAGACAGCATTTATAATGAATTCTAATGTACTATTGGTTAAGAAGTCGTGATAATGGCATTCACTTTGAACTACTTCCAATTATTTTTTTGCTGGGTATATGTATTTTAAAAGTACTCATACCAGAGCTGTAAATGAATCATTCTTTTTTGATTTTAATTCATTATGAATTAGCTAAATTTTTAATTAATTCATTTTACAACAAAAAATAATTGAATGAAATTTGAATCAATTCAAACGAATTAGTCGGAAATGAATTTCAATTAACTTTCAATTCAAATGAATTTGTAAAAATGAGTTGCAATTCGTTTCCAATTCATTTGAATTGAATTGATTTTGAAAAAGAATTAGCATTTCAAATGAATGAAATCAAAAATGAGTTGCATTCAATCAAATTCAAAAGCAGATCTCTAGGGGGAATAAAAAATTTCTTATACGCTGTAGAAATAATGTCAAACTTAACCTTTGTTTTAATTGAAAAAAAAAATTCAAAAAGCAAACTCCTAGGTGAGGATTTAGTAGATTCTGACGACGTTGATTCCAATAATGTGCTGCGATCCGTCAGATCTGCAAGAGCAACGCGCGATATTTTAAAGGAAGATGGTCCGCCTTCATTAGTATCATCAGAATTAAACAAACGTTTTCCCGTTATTTGTGGAACAGAAGATGTAGGATCCATCGACTCATCATCATTTGAGAAATCACTTGCTGAAGACATTTTTAATCGTTAAACAAAACAATATTGATTTTTTGATCAATCACAAGAAACTTTACACAAAATATTGACTCTCAATCAGAAACAATAAATTTTAATCAAAGCCAAATTTTGCCGACTCAAAGAAATTAGAATCTTTTAAATTATTTAAACAAAAAATTATTGCTATAGTTTAAATCTATGAATTGTTTGTCTTTGGACTATATTAGGTGATATACAAAACGAAAGTAAGCTTGCTGTCTTTTACATACAAAATTAGTTGTATAACAAAACGACAGTGATGCTTACTGTAGATTTACTTACAAAAACAATTCAAATTTCAATCAATTCAAATGAGTTGGAAATGAATGGCTAATTCTTTTTTCTAATTCATTTGAATTAATTCAAAATCAATTCAATTCAATTCAAATGAACTGGAAATGAATTGCAATTCATTTTTACCAAATTCATTTGAATTGACTTAAATTTCATTCAATTCATTTTTTTAAGTGAAAGATTCGCGAATTAATTCAAAAATGAATGATTCATTTACAGCTCTGACTCCTACTTTATTTTTCCCATAATTATACAATTATTTATTTAGAAATGTATTAAATTACAAATTAAATGTGTTTAAGATTAAGTACCTTTTGTAATAAAAACTAGAAATTAAGAATGTAATATCAGCTCAGACATGAATATTTTATGTTAAATAAACAATGTATAATCTTTGTTAGTACAAAATGATATATTAGCTGCTGATTTTTTGTAATGGTACTTTTTTTGAAAAGTACCATTAGAAGTGGAAGCATTTTAGATGTTTGTCAAATGATAACGAGCGGTTTTCGATGCATTTATTTCAAAGAAAAGTACGCAATATTCATATCATACGAAAGGCCTTTGAAAGGCACAGTAAATGGCATGAAATAATGTTCCAACTCGTACATGGAGCAGTGAGTTAGCAGCTACACTATCAAACACATGCAAATAATGTATCGGTTCGAATCCCACACAAGGCAATATTTGTTCTGTTTTTTTTTTTAGCTACATATTCTTGTTTTGAATGTAACTACTTTTTCCTGAGGTGAATGTAAGTACATTTATAAGCAGGACCCATGAATTTTAAAAATCTCTAATAAAAATAACTAGTGTTTCAAGCAAATAATAAGTAGTTATCACTTTGCTCCAATATTACTTGCTGGCTTACTAGGTAAGTAAAGTTTTTGCTGGGGTACTAAGGAATTAAAACACTTATATTACACACTGGTAATACGGTTGGTGGTTACTCTAACAGCACCTACGAAACTCTCAAAAATCGCTGTTACTATTTATATACACATCACCATTTTCTAGAAGTCTCATGAATAATCTAACGAAAGTACTTTAATGTTATATTTCCACAATGATCACCTAGAGCTTTTAAAGCTACTTCACAGTTAATGCTATCATACTTATAAACAATGTTAATAACAGCATGTTATCAACATTATTTATAAGTAAAAGTTCCTACTGATGGAAATGTTTATAAACATGATGAATATTGCAAGCAGCCATTACAAACTAAATCGATAATGATATTTCGTAACAACATAATAAATATTTGAAGATTTAGACATACAGGTTTTGCTCATTTATAACAGAAATTAAAAAAAAAGAAATTGCAGCCTTTGCATCTTTACCCCAAATATATACTAAAAAATTATTCAAATCCAAGACCATTACAAAACATTGATTGGGTTATATACATCTCTTTCCCAACTAGCAACAAAAGGAAGAGAACCAGCAAATGAGAGAGTTTATTATAAAAAAAGAGCACAAGCAACAATTGCTTAACCTAATGGATATGAATATTATTTAACAAGTACAATAACAGACATTTTTTGCGAAAAACCTCCAATAGGGAGAATAAATCACAGACTCAAACCATTAAACTCAAATAAGGACTTCGCCAAATACTCGTACCATTAAAGCAATAAGAGAAAACAAAGAGTACTTCGTAAAATGCCGAAAAGAATGAGTAAGAGAGAGAGAGTGTTGTTTACAAACACATAGGGGAAGATTTGCATAAATAAAAAGTTTGAGTCTAAAGTTGTGTGTTGACTCTTCTAAACTCAACTAGAATTTAGGAAGTAAAGGAAGTTAAGTAAAGTAAAGAAGTGGAACTAAGTAGAAGAGAGAGTGATGAACTAAACACATAAAAGAGAGAGAGTATAAATAACATAGAAAAAGAGCAGTTATTAGGTGTGAGTTATGAAGGATGTTGAACTTTGTTGAAAACACAAGTAGGGTAGTTGGGGGGAGTAAAGTTGGTTTGATTGAAGGAAGAATGGTGGTATGTGCAAACAAGGTGCATTGGCCTGCATTCTAATCAATGCAAAGTGCAGTGGAATTTTCGTTTAACATTGAGAAGGTGTTCAAAGAGTTTGAGATTTGTATAGAATCATTTGTTTAGACAGGCAGTCAGTTAGGCTGGTAGTCAGGGTTGGTAGCATGTGGCAGGCTGCTGAACACATCTTGTGTGGTAGTAGAGCAACGAGGAGTTGAAAGTGTGTGTTCGATGGTAAGGCCAGTAACATTGAATTGAGGCTTACAAGTGCAAGGACATAAATATATGCACTTTATTTACGTACAAGCCGCCACTAACCAACAACGAGTGCAACAAAAACACATCTACACTCACAACAGCAGCATCAGCTCTGTCGCCGTCGACGACGTCGCTGTTGTTGGCATCATCATCGTTATTATTCGCATTTTGTTTTGTCGTGGTTATTGTGCCAGAAGGAGTCGTCGTCAGTCAGCACCTTATAGTCAGAGATTTGTGCAATTTGTGTTTTGTAGATTGTCGATGGAGGAGTCAAATATACGACAAGTATATTGTTGTTGCTATTGCTATTGCTGTTGCATGCGGTTGAGTCAATGGCGTTTTGGTGGTTGCTGGTAGAGGTACGTAAAATCGTTCTACAAATAGACGTGGGAAACTTGTGCCTGTTGTTTGGATACCAATGCGGCTGGCTGACACAGTGAGTGTTTGTGTGCAACTGTGTGCATATACTTACTACTAACGACGACTACGACGACGATGTTGGTTGGTGGCAATGGCAATGGCGATGGTGTTGGTGTTGGTGCTGGTGATGCTGTTGCTTTTGCTGCCGTTGATGTTGGAGATGGTTATGATGATGATGATGAGGATTGTTGCCTTTAGCTTTAGTGACTTTGCCTTTTGCTTTGCCAGCCAGCCTTATTATTGTTGCTGTATATAAGAGTATATGTGTGGCACAATAACATTGACATCGAACTAGGTCGAGGACGTATTTAATTTTTAGCCACCGTTACGTTATTGTTGTTGCTATTATTGCTGTCGTCGTCGTCGACGTTTGTTATTGCCATTACACAATATATGCATAGAGTCAGCCACACATACATACATGTTGTACATTCTCACTGACTGACTAATTTTGTATAGCCCATCTTGTTGCATCCACACTTTAGGTAGCATTCCTTTCATTAATGTTTTTATTTATGTTTGTTGCTGTTTCTGTTGCTTTTCCTATTGTTGGCGTTGTGTGATGTTTGGTGGTTGAATGTTGCTGCTACTCCACCATATATGACAACCATTAATGAAGCAAGTATTTAGCTGATTGTTAATGAAATGCTTGTGTTACATTCACGTACATATTTTGCGGCATTTACGAGTTTAAATAATTAATTGTTGACTGACTTTAAGGTCACTAAATATTTGACACGTATTTGTGTGTGTTGCATGAGGACATTTTAAAATAACCGGAGGAAAAAGTGGGTTAGAAATTTAAAATTGCACTAATTGAAAGTGCTTTTATGCAATTTATATAAATGTGAAATAGCAAGAAAGTTTTCTAAAAGAAAACCGTCCTGGCAAGACAGTTTTCTATTAGAAACCACTCCTGGCAAGACAGTTCTCTATGAGAAAATAATCGTAGGTCTTTATGTTATTAAGTTTTGGCTACAACCATAGGTCATTGATAAAAAGTTAAAATTTACCTACAATCGTAGGTCTTAAAAAGTATAATCTTAGCTGCAATCGTAGATCATTCTAAAGTTCAATTTTAGCTTTAATAATAAGTCTTAATGCAGTTCAAATAAGGCTTCATAATTGAGACCATATTTAAATTTAAGCTTAAATAGTAAAGACAATTTTCTACACGATATCAAGCCAATTCTATATGAAAACAGTCTTGACAAGACAATTTTCTATATGAAAACAGTCTTACAACACAATTTTCTATATGAAAACAGTATTGAAAACAGATTGACAACAGTCTTGACAAGACAATTTTCTATATGAAAACAGTTTTGACAAGACAATTTTCTATATGAAAACAGTCTTGGCAACACAATTTTCTATATGAAAACAGTCTGGGCAAACAATTTTCTATATGAAAAAAGTCTTGGCAAAACAATTTTCTATATGAAAACAGTCTTGGCAAGACAATTTCCTATATGAAAACAGTCTTGACAACACAATTTTCTATATGAAAACAGTCTTGACAAGACAATTTTCTATATGAAAACAGTCTTGACAACACAATTTTCTATATGAAAACAGTCTGGGCAAACAATTTTCTATATGAAAAAAGTCTTGGCAAAACAATTTTCTATATGAAAACAGTCTTGGCAAGACAATTTCCTATATGAAAACAGTCTTGACAAGACAATTTTCTATATGAAAACAGTCTTGACAAGACAATTTTCTATATGAAAACAGTCTTGACATGACAATTTTCTATATGAAAACAGTCATGGCAAGACAATTTTCTATATGAAAACAGTCTTGGCAAGACAAATTTCTATATGAAAACAGTCTTGGCAAGACAGTTTTCTATATGAAAACAGTAGTGGCAAGACAATTTTCTATATGAAAACAGTCTTGGCAAGACAGTTTTCTATATGAAAACAGTAGTGGCAAGACAATTTCTTTTTGGAAAAGTGTCTTGGCAAGACAGTTTTCTTTAGGAAAAGTGTATCTGAAAGACAGTTTTCTATAGGAAAAGTGTCTTTGGAAGACAGTTTTCTATAGGAAAAGTGTCTTTGGAAGACAGTTTTCTATAGGAAAAGTGTCTTTGGAAGACAGTTTTCTATAGGAAAAGTGTCTTTGGAAGACAGTTTTCTATAGGAAAAGTGTCTTTGGAAGACAGTTTTCTATAGGAAAAGTGTCTTTGGAAGACAGTTTTCTATAGGAAAAGTGTCTTTGGAAGACAGTTTTCTATAGGAAAAGTGTCTTTGGAAGACAGTTTTCTATAGGAAAAGTGTCTTTGGAAGACAGTTTTCTATAGGAAAAGTGTCTTTGGAAGACAGTTTTCTATAGGAAAAGTGTCTTTGGAAGACAGTTTTCTATAGGAAAAGTGTCTTTGGAAGACAGTTTTCTATAGGAAAAGTGTCTTTGGAAGACAGTTTTCTATAGGAAAAGTGTCTTTGGAAGACAGTTTTCTATAGGAAAAGTGTCTTTGGAAGACAGTTTTCTATAGGAAAAGTGTCTTTGGAAGACAGTTTTCTATAGGAAAAGTGTCTTTGGAAGACAGTTTTCTATAGGAAAAGTGTCTTTGGAAGACAGTTTTCTATAGGAAAAGTGTCTTTGGAAGACAGTTTTCTATAAAAAAAAGTGTCTTTGCAAGATACTTTTCTATAGTAATAGTGTTCTTTGCAAGACACTTTTCTATAAGAATAGTGTTCTTTGCAAGACAGTTTTCTATAGGAAAAGTATCTTCGCAAGACAGTTTTCTATAGGAAAAGTGTCTTTGGAAGACAGTTTTCTATAGGAAAAGTGTCTTTGGAAGACAGTTTTCTATAGGAAAAGTGTCTTTGGAAGACAGTTTTCTATAGGAAAAGTGTCTTTGGAAGAAAGTTTTCTATAGGAAAAGTGTCTTTGGAAGACAGTTTTCTATAGGAAAAGTGTCTTTGGAAGACAGTTTTCTATAGGAAAAGTGTCTTTGGAAGACAGTTTTCTATAGGAAAAGTGTCTTTGGAAGACAGTTTTCTATAGGAAAAGTGTCTTTGCAAGACAGTTTTCTATATAAAAAAAGAGTCTTGACAAGACAATTTTCTATATGAAAACAGTCTTGACAAGACAATTTTCTATATGAAAACAGTCGTGGCAAGACAATTTCTTTTTGGAAAAGTGTCTGGCAAGACAGCTTTCTATAGGAAAAGTGTCTTTGGAAGACAGTTTTCTATAGGAAAAGGAAAAAAAGAAATGTATATTTGTAAGATTGTTCTCTACAGGAAAGTAGTCTTTGTTAGATAGTTTTTGAGAAGATAAGTGTATTCGTAAATATGTTTTGTGTGCAAAGGTGTCTGTTTAAGTTAGTTTTCTATAGGAAAAATGTCTATAATATTGATGTTTATTAACATTATGTGTAAAATTGTATTGAATAAAACACTTAAATGATTTTCAAAAACTGTTAAAGAGTTTAATTGTATTAAATGAAAATTCACTTGACTTTTGTTTTCTAATTGTTAAAAGTAACACATGTTTTGGCTAGACTGTACACAAAAATTATTTGTATGTATTTTAGATAATATTTTATTTATTTTTTTTTTGTTCTTTGTGTGGCATTTTTGTTATTTTTTGGTTTTTATATACAGATGCACTTTTAAGTTTTAGATGGATGTTTTTTATGTGTGTGTATATTTATGTACATATATAAAAAGTATTTATTTATATTATGTATATTATTTTTTTGTTTGTGATCATCAATTTCAAATCAAATATAAATAATGTACACACTTACCTACACATACGAATGATTAAATATGTATAGAGAAAAAATTATTTTTTATAAATAATATAAACATATAATAAAAAAATACCAACTAAATATGTACATAGAAATACAAACAAACGCATAAATATAAGTTTATGTATGTAGACACACACTTTTCAGATACATACAAATGCATACATACACGTACATACACACCTATATATATATAAATAGGTATGTTTCTATGTATTTCTATATACATTTATCTGTATGTATTTAGTTTTATTTTATATACATTTATTTATATATTTATTTAATTTATTTTTTTTTTTTTTGCATGCTTACCCATGTTTGTTTGTTAGTATTTTAAATAAATTTTATTTTACACTTTCAAAGCCTATTTTCATAGTATATGTATAGTTGCACAAACTCACACACATACTCTTACATACGCACACATTTCTGCAACAAAAACAATATGGCAATAATAGTCAATTTTTAGTGTTGCAAAGCATTTATCTATTTGCATTATAAAAAAACCCTTCACACACACACACACACATCCACACTAATAGGCAAACTCAAATCCATACCAAAAAACTTTTAGGTGCTGAACAGGTAATGGCAGTGTGCTTACAGAAGTATTAAGCTATGGGCCTTTTTAACACCGATTTACATAGACAATTTTTATTATAGATATCTGTCTTGCAAATACACTTTTCCTATAAGAAAGAGTTTTACAAAGAAAACTGTATTCGGACGAAAATTATTTCCTATAGACTAAAGACTGTTTTCCTATAGAAAACTGTCTTGCAAAGACTGTTTTCCTATAGAAAACCATCTTGCAAAGACTGTTCTCATATAGAAAACCATCTTGCAAAGACAGTTTTCCTATAGAAAACCATCTTGCAAAGACTGTTTTCCTATAGAAAATCATCTTGCAAAGACTGTTTTCCTATAGAAAACCATATTGCAAAGACTGTTTTCCTATAGAAAACCATCTTGCAAAGACTGTTTTCCTATAGAAAACCATCTTGCAAAGACTGTTTTCCTATAGAAAACCATCTTGCAAAGACTGTTTTCCTATAGAAAACTGTCTTGTAAAGACTGTTTTCCTATAGAAAACTGTCTTGTAAAGACTGTTTTCCTATAGAAAACTGTCTTGTAAAGACTGTTTTCCTATAGAAAACTGTCTTGTAAAGACTGTTTTCCTATAGAAAACTGTCTTGTAAAGACTGTTTTCCTATAGAAAACTGTCTTGTAAAGACTGTTTTCCTATAGAAAACTGTCTTGTAAAGACTGTTTTCCTATAGAAAACTGTCTTGTAAAGACTGTTTTCCTATAGAAAACTGTCTTGTAAAGACTGTTTTCCTATAGAAAACTGTCTTGTAAAGACTGTTTTCCTATAGAAAACTGTCTTGTAAAGACTGTTTTCCTATAGAAAACTGTCTTGTAAAGACTGTTTTCCTATAGAAAACTGTCTTGTAAAGACTGTTTTCCTATAGAAAACTGTCTTGTAAAGACTGTTTTCCTATAGAAAACTGTCTTGTAAAGACTGTTTTCCTATAGAAAACTGTCTTGTAAAGACTGTTTTCCTATAGAAAACTGTCTTGTAAAGACTGTTTTCCTATAGAAAACTGTCTTGTAAAGACTGTTTTCCTATAGAAAACTGTCTTGTAAAGACTGTTTTCCTATAGGAAAACAGTCTTTACAAGACAGTTTTCTATAGGAAAACACTGTTTTCCTATAGAAAACCATCCATGTTTTCCTATAGAAAACCATCTTGCAAAGACTGTTTTCCTATAGAAAACCATCTTGCAAAGACTGTTTTCCTATAGAAAACCATCTTGCAAAGACTGTTTTCCTATAGAAAACTGTCTTGTAAAGACTGTTTTCCTATAGAAAACTGTCTTGTAAAGACTGTTTTCCTATAGAAAACTGTCTTGTAAAGACTGTTTTCCTATAGAAAACTGTCTTGTAAAGACTGTTTTCCTATAGAAAACTGTCTTGTAAAGACTGTTTTCCTATAGAAAACTGTCTTGTAAAGACTGTTTTCCTATAGAAAACTGTCTTGTAAAGACTGTTTTCCTATAGAAAACTGTCTTGTAAAGACTGTTTTCCTATAGAAAACTGTCTTGTAAAGACTGTTTTCCTATAGAAAACTGTCTTGTAAAGACTGTTTTCCTATAGAAAACTGTCTTGTAAAGACTGTTTTCCTATAGAAAACTGTCTTGTAAAGACTGTTTTCCTATAGAAAACTGTCTTGTAAAGACTGTTTTCCTATAGAAAACTGTCTTGTAAAGACTGTTTTCCTATAGAAAACTGTCTTGTAAAGACTGTTTTCCTATAGAAAACTGTCTTTGCAAGACTGCTTTTATAAAGAAAACTGTCTTGCAGAGACTGTTTTTATATAGAAAACCGTCTTCCAAAGACTGTTTTTATATAGAAAACTGTCTTGCAAAGACTGTTTCCAAAGACACTTTTCCTATAGAAAACTGTCTTCCAAAGACACTTTTCCTATAGAAAACTGTCTTCCAAAGACACTTTTCCTATAGAAAACAGTCTTCCAAAGACACTTTTCCTATAGAAAACAGTCTTCCAAAGACACTTTTCCTATAGAAAACTGTCTTCCAAAGACACTTTTCCTATAGAAAACAGTCTTCCAAATACACTTTTCCTATAGAAAACTGTCTTGCAAAAACTGTTTTCATACTTATAGAACTGTATTGGAAACTATGGGACATTCTTCTTGATGTTCAAAGGCCTTGGCAAATGCTTCCCCAAATTCCCTTAAATAACTCCTTTGATTTTTATATGTATATAACTAAATACATATAAATAATTTTATATAAAATCCAGACAAAAAATTGCATATTTTTCAGATGCACATACGAATACACACTTGCATGTAAAAGCCTACGAAAAAAATTGCATAAAATTGTTGTTGTTCACCCTAGTCCAAAAATATTGAAACATGCACATCTACAAGCACAAATGCATATGTAAATAGATGTATGTATGTGCATTTGAGTGTGTGTTCTTTTGTTTGTATGTATTTTCTATAAAATAAAATTGCATTTTGTTATGCAGACTTTTAGGCTGGTCATCATCATCAGGACGGACACTGCATGCACAGCACACACATCACACACACACAATACTCACTCATTCAAACTCATTTGAACATAAACGTACCAAACTTTTTGAACATTCGATGAGGTTTTTAGTATTTTGCATACAACAACTACAACAACAGCAATACAACAGTTGTTTTTTTTTGTTCGTTCGTTCGTTTGATGTTGTAGTTGTTGTTGTATACGAAAATGTTTTGTTGTATTGATGCAGTTTTAAATGCATTTAAAACTACAACAACCACTTTTGCTACACATACATTTGAATTGTGCATGACTTTAAGTGCAATCAACTCAACAACAACAACTACCAGCAACAAAATCTACAACAACTACAATATTAAGCTGTTTTTTAGTTGCCAGGCATTGTAGCTTTAATCAAGGAGAGCGAGAGCGCCCAAATGCCTGTAAATTCTATAGAGTACTTCAAAATTTTATACTAAATTCCCATATTTACTTTAATTGTAGGAGAGCCAGTGTGTTGTAAACAATTAATTTGCTTCTGGAGTGGGTAACTACTTTTTTTTTTTTTTTTGAATTTTGTTTTTGTAGTTGCAGCTGTAGTAGTTGTTGGTTTGTTTGTTTGTTTTTTTTTTTTTTTTTTTTTTGGATTTTGAATTTTATGCTTTAGCACTTGACAACCAAACTCAGACATATAAAATAAAATTATTTTTTTGTAAAAAAAAAAAATTAAATATATATATATAAAAAACGCACACTTACACACTTGCATACACATAAAGACATACGTACATAAATACACATCAAATAGATTTAATTTTATAGAAATTTAATTAAAGATTCAAAGTTTTTACAAAGAAATTAAGTAAAAAGTTTTAGTTAAATTTTAGTCAAGTAGAAATTTAATTTCTTTTAAATAATGGATATAATACTTCACTACAAATGACCGGAGTTGCTTACACCCTCACAAATATTTAATTTAATTAAAACTTGTTAGTTTGTAGTATATTTGACTTAAGAAGACAAATTTCATATAGAAAGCTGATATAAGAAGACTCATCTCTATACAAAACTATATTGGCAGGACTATCGGGTTTGCAAATTTCCCATGGAAAACTGTCTTAATAATATTCTTTTCCTATAAAAAACTGTTTTAGCAACACACTTTTCCTTCAGAAAACCGTTCTAGCAAGACATTTTTCATATAGAAAACCGTCTTAACAAGACAGTTTTGGAAGGCACTTTTCCTATAGATAACTGTCTTAGAAAGACACTTTTTCTATAGAAAACTGTCTTAGAAAGACACTTTTTCTATAGAAAAAAATCTTAGAAAGCCACTTTTTCTATAGAAAACTGTCTTCCAAAGACACTTTTCCTACAGAAAACTGTCTTCCAAAGACACTTTTCCTATAGAAAACTGTCTTCCAAAGACACTTTTCCTATAGAAAACTGTCTTTCAAAGACACTTTTCCTATAGAAAACTGTCTTCCAAAGACACTTTTCCTATAGAAAACTGTCTTCCAAAGACACTTTTCCTATAGAAAACTGTCTTCCAAAGACACTTTTCCTATAGAAAACTGTCTTCCAAAGACACTTTTCCTATAGGAAACTGTCTTCCAAAGACACTTTTCCTATAGAAAACTGTCTTCCAAAGACACTTTTCCTATAGAAAACTGTCTTCCAAAGACACTTTTCCTATAGATAACTGTCTTAGAAAGACACTTTTCCTATAGAAAACTGTCTTCCAAAGACACTTTTCCTATAGAAAACTGTCTTCCAAAGACACTTTTCCTATAGAAAACTGTCTTCCAAAGACACTTTTCCTATAGAAAACTGTCTTCCAAAGACACTTTTCCTATAGAAAACTGTCTTCCAAAGACACTTTTCCTATAGAAAACTGTCTTCCAAAGACTGTCTTCCAAAGACACTTTTCCTATAAAAAACTGTCTTCCAAAGACACTTTTCCTATAGAAAACTGTCTTCCAAAGACACTTTTTCTATAGATAACTGTCTTCCAAAGACACTTTTCCTATAGAAAACTGTCTTCCAAAGACACTTTTCCTATAGAAAACTGTCTTCCAAAGACACTTTTCCTATAGAAAACTGTCTTCCAAAGACACTTTTCCTATAGAAAACTGTCTTCCAAAGACACTTTTCCTATAGAAAACTGTCTTCCAAAGACACTTTTCCTATAGAAAACTGTCTTCCAAAGACACTTTTCCTATAGAAAACTGTCTTCCAAAGACACTTTTCCTATAGAAAACTGTCTTCCAAAGACACTTTTCCTATAGAAAACTGTCTTCCAAAGACACTTTTCCTATAGAAAACTGTCTTCCAAAGACACTTTTCCTGTAGAAAACTGTCTTCCAAAGACACTTTTCCTATAGAAAACTGTCTTCCAAAGACACTTTTCCTATAGAAAACTGTCTTCCAAAGACACTTTTCCTATAGAAAACTGTCTTCCAAAGACACTTTTCCTATAGAAAACTGTCTTCCAAAGACACTTTTCCTATAGAAAACTGTCTTCCAAAGACACTTTTCCTATAGAAAACTGTCTTCCAAAGACACTTTTCCTATAGAAAACTGTCTTCCAAAGACACTTTTCCTATAGAAAACTGTCTTCCAAAAACACTTTTCCTATAGGAAACTGTCTTCCAAAGACACTTTTCCTATAGAAAACTGTCTTCCAAAGACACTTTTCCTATAGAAAACTGTCTTCCAAAGACACTTTTCCTATAGAAAACTGTCTTCCAAAGACACTTTTCCTATAGATAACTGTCTTAGAAAGACACTTTTCCTATAGAAAACTGTCTTCCAAAGACACTTTTCCTATAGAAAACTGTCTTCCAAAGACACTTTTCCTATAGAAAACTGTCTTAAAAAGACACTTTTCCTATAGAAAACTGTCTTCCAAAGACACTTTTCCTATAGAAAACTGTCTTCCAAAGACACTTTTCCTATAGTAAACTGTCTTCCAAAGACACTTTTCCTATAGAAAACTGTCT
Source organism: Calliphora vomitoria (assembly GCA_942486065.2). Classification (NCBI taxonomy): domain Eukaryota; kingdom Metazoa; phylum Arthropoda; class Insecta; order Diptera; family Calliphoridae; genus Calliphora; species Calliphora vomitoria. The sequence goes on from OW818031.2 coordinate 120,308,876, forward strand.
TCCAAAGACACTTTTCCTATAGAAAACTGTCTTCCAAAGACACTTTTGCTATAGATAACTGTCTTAGAAAGACACTTTTCCTATAGAAAACTGTCTTCCAAAGACACTTTTCCTATAGAAAACTGTCTTCCAAAGACACTTTTCCTATAGAAAACTGTCTTCCAAAGACACTTTTCCTATAGAAAACTGTCTTCCAAAGACACTTTTCCTATAGAAAACTGTCTTCCAAAGACACTTTTCCTATAGAAAACTGTCTTCCAAAGACACTTTTCCTATAGAAAACTGTCTTCCAAAGACACTTTTCCTATAGAAAACTGTCTTCCAAAGACACTTTTCCTATAGAAAACTGTCTTAGAAAGACACTTTTCCTATAGAAAACTGTCTTCCAAAGACACTTTTCCTATAGAAAACTGTCTTCCAAAGACACTTTTCCTATAGAAAGCTGTCTTCCAAAGACACTTTTCCTATAGAAAACTGTCTTCCAAAGACACTTTTCCTATAGAAAACTGTCTGCCAAAGATACTTTTCCTATAGAAAACTGTCTTAGTAAGACACTTTTCCTATAGAAAACTGTTTTAGAAAGACACTTTTCACAACACTGTCACGGTATTCTATATCTATATCTATATTAGACCCTTTATTGTTAATAAAAATTGGTGGAACCAAAATCGTAAATTTTCAAAATTTTTAAAAATTTTTGTATTTCATAGTTTCCAAGGTCCACTCTGTCAATACTAGATAAATAATAATAACAGATACAAAACCTGAGCTTTTATAACATAATTTTTGGATTTAGATGACATAAATCCATATAAATCAGACATTAACAAATTTTGTCCAGCTAGATTTGAATTAAAACGCGTATACTAGATATTACTAATTAAATGTTGCTCATACGTAGTGTGGTATTCTCTTTATATGTTGACATTAACATATGTGACGTATGAGTTATAATTAAATGAGATATATTAAGCATTCGCCTTATATTAGGAGTTTAATGTAATTGAATACATATTACATTGATATTGGTTGGAAATCTAAAGATTTATCCCTTGAATTGGTTTAACGTTACAATATAGCAACTATAAAAGCAATTATTTAGACATTGTTTTTGGTAAAATATTTATGGCTTAACTGCTAAAGAGCGAAAATCTTGTACTATTAAAGCATGATCACAACAATCTATTACCATTATAACAACAGATAATAATAATAATATAAAATAAATATAAATATAAATTTTCAATACATTCTACTCAAGATCTCACAAAAGAATGTTTCAAAATATTTCGCTAATATTTAAATTATAAATAAACAAACAAAAAATAAAATACCTTAATCGTACCTCTCTCCCGCATGCATAGAGTTTCAATACTAAAATGAGTTTTTGTTAGAAGCTGCATATAAATATGCATAAAACTGCTGATTCCATTAGAAAAAACGCAGATTTTTTACGCGAAAAATCTACTCCACCACTCATGACGAGAATATTGCAGTTGCAAAATCAAAAAAAACGAAACAAAACAAAACAGCAGCAAAGATTTGCCTACATACACAGTTTGCGGGCAAAGACCAGGATGTATTACTCGTACATAAATGTATATGGTTGCAAGCAAAACAACTAATACATACTTGTGTTGGTGCCACAAAATGCAGTATGCTACTAAAAGTTGCATGCATATAAACCTGCAACAGAGGACACATACATACATGCATACATACATATTGAATAAATGATATTTGTGTTGTTTTTAGTTATAGAGACAGAACCAACCGGTTTTCTATACAAAACAAAAAAAAAAAAAAATAGCAAAACAAGTTGGCTGTACCCCTGTCGAAAATAGAGGGTGCTATGACTATTTGTGGCACATGTATGGGTAGCTATATGGATATGGAGTTAGTGAGGCATACATACATATATTTAAGAGTAGAGGTGTCTATATTTTTATTTCCATAGTTCAGTGTCTGTGTGTTTTCCAATGTGTTTAGAATTTTAGATTTTTAGCGTATTTTAGAATTTTATGAATGAAATTTTTAGTGACTCTAACATTTACATATAACTGTAGAGTTTTTTTTTAGTTTGTTGCTTAATATAGACAATCCCTACCCCCTGCTAAAAGCAGCAAAAAATGGGCGTTTGGGGTTTAACTTTTTTAGCATGAGCCTAAAATCTAAACACCCCTGTGCAGAGTGTCATTTTGTTAACCATTGTTAGGAGTAGGGTTAGAAATGACGTTTCTGTGGGTTTTTTTGTTTAAATGGACATGAAAAATTTATTAAGCTTTTTGTTTAGAAATTTTGTTTGTATTTCGATTTTCAGCTATGACTGTCGTTTAGACTAAATGTCCGTCTTTTAGTCGGTGAGTTGTTTTGTTTTTTTTTTTTTTTTTTTTGGGAAAATAGTTGACCTTGTCTATTGGAAAATAAACCAGACAGAAAACAACAAAATTCTTTTAGTTTCAATGTGTTTTTTTGGTTGATTTTATAGTTTAGTTGAGTCTTGTTGTTGTGTATTGAAATAGTTGAAAGTTTTTGTGGATTTTTTTTTCGCAACAGCACTTTTACAATGGCAAGGTTGCCTGTGTCTGTGTGTAGTAGTTAGTGGTGGAGTCATAGTTTTAGAATTTATTGCTTTAAAATAAATGTAGTTTTTAGCACATTTTCTGTTAGATTTTACAGTATTTTGTGTGTTAGACGTTGGAAGTTTTGTGGCTGGGGAATTTGTCTGTGTTTAAAAATAAGAGGAATTTTTAGTGGCTGTATCGTCATCATCATCATCATTACCACTATTTTATAAACTAGTGGCATACATTTGAAGTTGACTAAATTCTATATTCTATAGAAAAAATTTAAGTGTGTGTTTAGAGTAAGTTTAAAAGGTGCAATAGAAAGTAAAATTTTTAGAAAATTTTATTAACAGGTTAGTGTTTATGTAGCGAATTGGGATTAATGCTGAAATTCAACTACATCAAGATGTACGTTTGAAGCTTAAAAAAACCCTTGATAAGAAACTATTATTGAAAAAAAGAGCTACACAAAGACAAATGGTACATAAAGACCTACGATTGAGGAAACAAATTGTTTCCTTAAAGTGATGCTAAATTTGAGCCACATAAAGATCAATGATTTAATATAAATTGAGCTACATAACGTCCTATGATTTAAGCTAAAATTGAGCAACATAAAGACCTAGGATTTAAGCTAAGATTGCGCAATATAACGACCTACGATTGAAGCTAAAATTTAACTATAGAAACCTCAGTTATTGAACTATAAAAAGAGCTGCGATTGAAACTAAAATTTAACTGTAGAAAGGCCTAAAATAGAGGATAAAATTAATCTATAGAAAGACTTACGATTGACGCTAAAATTTAACTAAAGAAAGTCTTAAGATTGAGGCTAAGATTGCGCAATATAAAGACCTACGATTGAAGCTAAAATTTAACTATAGAAACCTCTATGATTGAACTATAAAAAGAGCTGCGATTGAAACTAAAATTTAACTGTAGAAAGGCCTAAAATAGAGGATAAAATTAATCTGTAGAAAGACTTACGATTGACGTTAAAATTTAACTAAAGAAAGTCTTAAGATTGAGGCTAAAATTGAACTATAGAAAGGCTTAAGATGGAAGCCGAAATTTAACTATAAAAAGATATACGATAGAAGTTAAAATTAAACTATAGAAAGACCTACGATTGAACTATAGAAAGAGCTACGATAGAAGCTAAAACTTAAGTAAAGAAGACTTAATATTTTGGCTAAAATTGAACTATAGAAAGAGCTACGATAGAAGCTAAAATTGAACTAACGAAAGACTTATGATTGAGACTAAAATTGCACTAGAGAAAAACCTACGATTGAGCTATAGAAAGAGCTGCGATTGAAGCTAAAATTTAACAATAGAAAGGCTTAAGATGGAAGCTAAAATTGAACTATAGAGAACTATAGAGAGAGATACGGTTGAACCTAAAATAGAACTATAGAAAGACCTACGATTGAAGCTAAAACTTAACTATAGAAAGGGCTACAATTGAAGCTAAAATTGAATTATATAAAGACTTAAGATTGAGGCTTAAATTGAGCTACAAAAACATAGGATAGAAGCTAGAATTGAACTATAGAAAGGCATACTACAGAAGCTTATATTTAAATATAGAAAGGCTTAAGATTGAGGCTAACATTGAGCTATAGAATGACCTACGATTGAAGCTAAAATTGAACTATTGAAAGACATATGATAGAAGCTAAAACTGAACTATAGAAAGACCTAAAATTCAACTATAGAAAGAGCTGCGATTGAAGCTAAAATTTTACTAAAGAAAGACTTACGATTGGGGCTAAAACTTAACTATAGAAAGATACGATTGAACTATAGAAAGACCTTGGGTTGAAGCTAAAATTGAATTATAGAAAGAATTAAGACTGAGAAAAAAATTTAACTATAGAAAGACATATGATAGAAGCTAAAATTGATCTATAGAAAGACCTACGATTGAACTATTAAAATCCCTACGATTAAAGCTAAAATTTAACTGAACTATAAAAAGACATACGATAGAAATTTAAATAGAACTATAGAAAGAGCTACGATTGAAGCTAAAAATAACTAAAGAAATACTTAAGATTGAGGTTAAAATTGATTTATAAAAAGACATACGATTGAAGCTAAAATTGAACTATAGAAAGAGCTACGATTAAAGGTAAAATTGAACTATAGAAAGGCATAATATTGTAGCTAGAATTGATCCATAGAAAGACCTACGATTGAAGCTGAAATTGAACTATATAAAGACTTAAGATTAAGGCAAAAATTGAGCTACAAAACGACTGAAAGTAAAGCTATAATTGAACTTCATAAAGACCTATGACTGAAACTGAAATAGAGCTAAAATTTAGCTTGTTAAAGACCAACGATTGAAGCTAAGTTTCAGATATATAAAGTCATGAGATTAAAACTAAATTTCCGCTGCACAAAGAGCTACGATTGAAGTTAAATATTTGTTCTTCTTAGCATTATAATAATTCTTCTACAACTTATTCCCCCTTAACTTTATTATTTACATCCTTTTAATACCCCTCTTTTAATACTTTAAAAGAAAATCCTCAATAATCTTTAACTTGAGGTAGGTAAGTGCTTGTTGCCGGTTCTTAAACCTCAAACTTGGATATGTGAAGCACACACACACACATTAAAAAAAAAAAGTTAAACAAGGCCTTAAGAAAAATCAGCATCAACAAAATTCATAAACTTTTATATACTTTAGGTATTATTAGTAGGCCTGCAAGCATTTGAAACTAAATCAAACCTACATACAAACAGAACACATATCGAGAAAAAGCCTTTATTATCTACTCATTTTTATGATTTTGATGATGATTGTTGTTGCATTTAGAGCTGTGTCAATGGTGTAGTTGTTGTAGTTGTTAAATATTGGGTGTTTTTTTATGATGCTTTTCAGGAAAAACCTATTTGAATTCATTTATAGGTTTTTTTGTTGGTGCATGCGCCACAAATTAATACCATGGCATGAAGGTCTGGTATTAATGTTTTTCAATAATACAAAAAATACTCTTACTCATATCTATCTATACATACATATATATATTTACTCTCATACAGCCAACAACAATAGATGTTTATAGACAAATACACCACTACACTTCTACTATTTCCGTTTTCACATATAAATACCTATGTACGCCTGTAAGTATGCAAATAAAAATCATAGAGATTTTTAAATTTTTAATACACACACACACACTCACAATACTCAAATACGCATATGTATTTAGGTATGCTGGTGTGTATGTTTGGTATAGATTTTGTTTCGGTTTGTTTGTGTGTTGTCTGAACACACATTTTTTGAGCATAAAATGTAAATGAAAATAATTTTTACATGTATGAACACACAAAAATACAAAATAACAGCAACAAAAAAAAAATAGACTTTAAACAACATTTAACATTTGCTCTCTTTTTAGTTGATTTGTTTTGTTTTAACAATCTAAAATAAGACAGTAGTTAAGGAAAAATTTAAATCTAGAATTTTTATGATTGTATAGTTCATATTAAGCTTCATAGTTCATATTAGCTTTAAACGAAGGTGTAGTTAAATTTCAATATCAGTCGTTGGTATTTATGTTGTTCAATACTAACTTAAATTTTAGGATCAATCGTTGAAATTTGTATAGTTTAATTACAACCACAGTCGTAGGTCTTTATGTAATTTCAACCTCAGTCATTGGTCCTAATGTAGTTCAATTTGGGATTCAATTGTAGGTCTTTATATCGCTAAATTTTAGCGTCAATCGTAGGTTTTTATTAGCTCAATTTCAGCATCAATTGTAGCTCAATTTTAGCTTCAACCGAAGGACCTTATTTTGTTTAATTTTAGCGTCAGTTGTAGGTTTATTTACATCAATCTTAGCTTTAACCGAAGATCTTTATTTGGTTGAATTTTAGTTTTAATCGTAGGTCTTTGTATAGTGCAATTTATGCTTCAATTGTGATTCTTTATATAACTCATTTTAAGGTTTTTATATAACTCTATTCTTCAATCATAATCTAGTTCAATTTTAGCTTTAATCGTAGGTATTTTTTAGCTCAATTTCAACCTCAGTCGTTGGTCTTTATGTAGTTCATTTTGTCCTTGAATCGTAAGTTTTTATATAGTTTAAATTTAACATCAATAGTAGGACTTTATAAAGTTAAATTTTAGCTTCAATTGTAGGCTTTTATTTAGTTCAATTTTAGCATCAATCGAAGGTATTTATTTGGTTCAATGTATAGTTGAATTTATGCTTCAATTGTAAGGCCTGATATATATTCTATTTAAGCTTTAATTTTACCTCTTCCTGCAGCTCAAATTAAGTAGCATCAGTCATAGTTTAGTTCATATTTTTCACCGATAGTAGGACTTTATAGATTTCAATTTTAGCTGCAATAGTAGGTATCTCAATTTTAGCTTCAATCGTAGGTCTTTTTTTGCTAAATTTCAGCCTCAGTCGTTGGTCTTTATCCAGCTCAATTTGAGCTTCAATCGTAGGTCTTTATATAGTTTAAGTTTACCACCAATCGTAGGTCTTTATATAGTCCAGTTTTAGCTCCAATCGTAGGTCTTTGTATTGTTTAATTTTAGCTTCACTTGTAGGTTTTTTTTATAGTTCGATTTTAGCTTTAATCATAGGTCTTTCTGTAGTTCAATATTAGCATCAGTCGGAGGTCTTTCTATAGTTTAATTTTAGCTTCACTTGTACGTATTTTTATAGTTCGATTTTAGCTTCAATCATAGGTCTTCCTATAGTTAAATTTTAGCTTCAATCGGAGGTCTTTCTATAGTTGAATTTTAGCTTCAATCGGAGGTCTTTCTATAGTTTAATTTTAGCTTCAATCGTAGGTCTTTCTATAGTTGAATTTTAGCTTCAATCGTAGGTCTTTCTATAGTTTAATTTTATCTTCACTTGTAGGTATTTCTTTAGTTCAATTTTAGCTTTAATCGTAGGACTTTCTATAGTTGAATTTTAGCTTCAATCGTAGATCTTTCCATAGTTCGGGGTGGGTCTTTGATGATATTGGCTGTATGTCAGCTGCAGGACCTGTCAATCTTGTATTCATTGCAAGTACAATGAACAGCCGCGACTACTTACAAATTTTAAAGGACAATCTGAAAGTAAGTGCAGAAAATTTGGGTTTTGTAACTCAGCAAAACACACCGCCAGAATTGTTAAGGAGTGGCTATTGTATAACGTTCCTAACTAGTTAAAATCACCTCCGCAATCTCCAGACTTTAACCCACATGTGGGAAATTTTAGATTGGAATATTGGAAAACGAAACATTTAGCTGAGGACGAACTCCGAACCCTTTTTTAACGGAAGAGGGAGGGGGAAATTACTAAAGATATATGTAACTGAACATCATGCTAACTCCATGGAAAGGCAACTAGAGGTCATAATTAAGTTGAATGGAGGACCAACAAAATATTAACTTTTTATTTTCGAATTTTGGTAATATAAAATAGAGCGTTATTCATCAACTGTATACTAATTTTTTCCACGAAATCAATTTTAATTTTCAAACTTTTTTAAAATAATAAAATATTAAAATCTAAACGTAATTCCAAGTTTATTCAAACTTATATATTTATTTCTCTAATTATAATATTTAGCTTCATAGATGAAAATGACTATATATTCTGTATCCTCATAAGATTCTAAGACGATATAGCTGTGTCCGTTCGTTTGTCAGTCTGTTGAAAACACGATAGGACCCAAGCGAGCTGGCTGGCTGAAATTTTCCACGAATACTCTCTGTTGATATTGATTGTTCAATATTGAAAATGGGAAATATAGGTTTATGATTTCACCTAGCCCCCATACAAATGTCCCCCGGAATACTATTTTAGCAGTGATAAATATGCGGCAATCCTAATTAAAATGTTGCACAAATTAGTTCTTGGTACTCCGAAATTATAATGCAAAGTATTTTTTAAATGTTTTTCTCGTTTCTATACTACTGTCACAATGTTGTTAATTTCAAAATTCTTATACATACAGCCAAACTTACAAACACCCTCTTTTACATACAAAACCTTAATTTGTATTGTATGTATGTTTAATACGTTTTTTTTTTATAAAATTTTCTATCATCATCAGCAACAACAACAACTATACAACTTTACATCATGTATCCCAATTTGCAACAACAACAACAATCCAAAAAAACACGCATGTGTTTTTGTAATCATACATATGTCTGTATGTATATGGAGATGGGCAAACAGAAAAACAAAATAAAACAAGAGCAAAAAATAATGAAAACAATAATACAAACTCGTACAACTCTAACGCATAGAAGTATGCACTAAAAATAAATCAACTTTTGATTTTAACAAATATTACCTAGACTTTGTATGCATGTGTGTAAACAAAAAAACAAACAAACACACACACATACGCAAGCAATCAAGCAAACATGCATACAAATCGTACAGACATTTTGTTGATGTTAATAAAATAAAATCATTTTGATTATAGTACGAAAGTACACTGTTCATCATCATTATCGTCATCATGCCGATGATGATGATGATGTTGATGTTGTAGTTGTTGCTGATGATGTCTGCCTACGAATGAACCAACAACGTACATTCACACGAACTCATTGATTATGATGACTACGACGAGACTTAACACAGACAAAACTATGAGCATAAACAACAACAATGCGAGCACATACAATCTACAAGTATTTGGAGAGTCAGTCATATAGACACAAAAATATAAAATCTTGTTGTTTTATAACAGGAACAACAAAAAAATATAAAACATAAAACAAAAATATAAAGTATAGAAACAAATCCAGGCAAACATACACCTTCAAACAAACATACAGCTAGCTTTGTTCGGAGCCTCAATGAGTAAGTGAGTGTGTTTGTACGGGTACTCATGTATAGAAAACATAATCATACACAAACAACACAACAGTCAGAGAGAAGGTTGGATTTGTGACAATTGTTATTGTAGTCAGAAGAATTCGATTAGAAAAAGGTTAATATCAGAGTGCCCGAAGAAGCCCCGAAATGAATACAACCGTCCGATTGTTAAACCAAGCCGATGCTGAAAACCAACAAAAAACAAAACGTTATTTGATATGGAAGCAGTAGTAATCGTTTTTGCTTCCATATAGGTTTCAATACTGCTTCTCACATTTTGCTTCCAAATTTACTGAAAAAAACTGGTAATAAATCTGTAACTTCTAAACGAATAGTCCGATTTTAATAAATGGCTTTTAAAAAATGTATAAAATTTTTATGAATTAAAAAATTTATAGACGATTTTTGCCAAAAATGAGAAATAACAAGTACAAATTGTATATTCGACTATGTTGACTCTTGCTGCTGTAGACCAAAGTGTTGAAAAAAACCCAGGTTTGTCCATTCCTCGTCATTCTTTGGAATTGAGCATTCCACAAACGTCATTACACCGTATTTTGGATGATATTGATCTGGACAATGTTTACTTTCAACAAGACGGCGCAACGTGCCACACAAGCAACGAGACCTTTGCTCTTTTACGGGAAAAGTTTCCGCACCGTTTTATCTCTCGAAGACGTGATCACAATTGGCCACCGAGATCTTGTGTCTTAACACCTTGCGACTTTTTCCTCTGGGGCCACGTGAAAGATGAGGTCTACGCCAACAGCCCAAAGTCGATTCAAGACCTCAAAGATAGAATTCGTTTGGCTATCGAGGACATAGGGCAGACACTTTGCGATTTGCTTATGGAAAATTTCATGAAAAGGATATGGTCCTGTAAGCGTGGTCGTGGTAGCCATCTGGCTGATGTTGTTTTTCATTATTAGCGGCATACCTTCCTCTTTATTATGAAATAAACATCCGATCATTTATCTCACAAATTTTTCTTTGAATGCCAAAATAACACCTCTTGTTGGAAAACACTATATAACCACCATCAATATGTAGGTATTTTTTTATAGGGTGTAGACTGATCCTAACACATGTTGATAGAAAGATTTATGTTCATATAAAATTTGTTTATCTCCAATTTCATCACGATATTAATTATTATAAGACAATTATGAACGTTCAAGTAATTTTCTGAGGGGTGGCTGGTATGCGGACTAGGGAAAAATGTAGCCCGATTTTCGTCATACTTTGCAGTACTTGAACTAATTTGTGCAACATTTTAATACCTGGTATGTGGACTAGGGACAAATGTTGCCCGATTTTTGCTATACTTAACAGCATAGAGTACAGTTAGAGTACTTCGAACAAATTCGTGCAAAACTTTATTAGAATTGCCGCATAATCAACATATTTATGACAGTGATCCGGGGACTTTTGTATGGGGGTTAGGTGAAATCATAAACCGATACTGCTCGTTTTCAATACAAAACACTCCTTATCAAGAAAGTATTTCTGGAGAATTTCAGCCAGCTAGCTCCTTTCGTTTGGATTCTATCGTGTTTTCAACAGACAGACAGACGGACGGGTATAGCTATATCGTCATAGAATTTCATAAGGACCCGGAATATATATACTTTTGTGGGTCTGCGAGTGTATTTCGATGTGTTACAAACGTAATGACAAATGGTGGGTATAAAAACTGAAATTTTAATTTTCAAATGCTAATATCTCGTAAACTATAAGATATGTAGCTAGAGCAATATTTATTGTGTATTGGCATCTTGAAAAATTTTAGCATATCAGAATGTTTGTTTACATGATTGTCTTATTGAGGAAGAAATTCTTAAGAACACTCACATTGGTTTCCTCCAATTGAGAATGAAATTTATTGTGGATAAGGGGCTGGGAGGTTTCTTCTAGATGTCCGATTCGAAGAAGCTTCGTTATAAATGGTTCACCAGGTATCACACAGTGAGTCAAGACCGGAGTGGTAAATTATATAGAAGTTATACAATGCATTTATTCCCCACGAGCCTTTTGTCCTGTGTGTGTGAGAATTTCCGCCAATATGGAAAATCCCTTTAGTGTCACAACAGTGAATCAATACCGAAGTGCAATAGTAACTCGTCTAGTGATGATTCGAAAATGCTTTAATATGGATGGTTTATCCGCTTAATAAAGGATGTGTGTAACTTCTATCTACAGACTTTATCTAAACCATCTACATCTCATGAGCTGCGACTGCCTTCTTGTCCTATGTGTAGCTACAAAAGCTCCATGGATGGTTCATCCAATATCAGTGAATGGATCTAGTTCGGCGTAGTAACTCATCTAAAGGGTACTCTGAAATTTCTGCTACATTTTACGAGCCTCTTAACAGAGCAATTGCAGGCCATTAACTATACTCAGCCACGATCTGGTCTCATGGAGGAGAAAGGGGTTTCACAACAATCATGTTAAGTTTCTTCATTAGTGTTCGAAACTTGTTGTGGATATGGAGCAATCTGAGCAGCATTTATTAATGATAGCACGCAAGAGGTGACCATTGCTTACTTCATTAAATAATCGATTTCCTCCACCATGGTACATCAACGTTTCAAAACGTGATTTAGCCCAATTCAAAGATAATAACTCATCTGAACGGCAAGCCAACGATATGTTTATTAACATTTTGTGGAACTCATTAATATACCAAAACAAGTAAAATTGTAAATATCTCCTAAAATTTTTAGATCTGAAAGACGAAGTAATTTTTATCTTCGAAAAATGCAAAATAAACAGACGATCCTGAGGAAATTTCAATGTGCAGGAGTCACTGGTATAATTGCATTGTTCGTTGTGTTCTCTAAGTTCGAACTCTACAGCATGTGACCTTAAATCCGCGCAAATTGTGTTTGATTCATGTTGAATATTTCATAAAGTTTTGTATTATATATATGCTACTAGTGGGCTAATTAAACTGCTGCTCCTCAGGGGAGAAATAGGCCAGTAAGCTGTATCAAATAGGAGCAGAAGCTGATGGATTTTACAGCCTTTGTGGTAGACACAGACATTGGAGAGTAGTTCTTATCTTTGTGCTGACTACTAGTGGGTTAATTAAACTGCTTCTCCTCAGGGCAGAAATAGGCCAGTAAGCCGCCCCAAATAGGAACAGAATCTAATGGATCTTACTGATATTTCGCATATTTGATAGAAGCTCCTTTGGGTAGACACACACTACCACACATTGGAGAGCAGTTCGTAGCTTCGTCCTGTTTTTACTTTAATTAAAAATCCAACAATTACTTCTTAGCTATACTTCCCCTTAATGTTTATACCAAACAAAATTGAGAGTATTATACATATGAGTAGTAGATATGTTTGTCTGTCTGTCTGTATGAATATAATGTTAAAATTTTTAGTTAAGGGAATGAAAAATATGCAGCAGTTTTTATAATAAAAATCCACACACATATCACACATAAGCACGCATTTGTGTATGTGTACAATAAAATAGACAACCCAAAAAGGACACCCAAAACAATGAACTCATTCCTTTACAGAAAAACACTAGCAGCATCATCGTCATCATCACCCTGAATTCAAATGATCTCATACTCAATGGTGTAAATGGAGTTTTACTCATATAAAGAGTATTTGTGTAGAGGGATATGTGTGTGTATGTTTAGCACACACACACACACAACCCCATCTCAAAAACACATGTACACACGCACACACACATGCAACACACACACACACTCACAGTATGCATTTAAAATTTGTTATCGTTGTCTAACTCGGTATAGTTGTTGTGTAGTCGTCAAACTTGACGCTAGGAAAAGTTTTTGTCGACATTTAAACTCGCATCACCCGTTTGTTTACTGACTGCTTGCCTGCTTGGTTTGTTGTAGTGTTTTTAAAAAGAAATTTTGTTCCTTGTTTTCAAAAAGTTGTCGTAAAGTTCTGTTGCCAAAACGGGAAGTAACAACTTTGTACCTCTGAATCAAAGCCCCAAATAATAGAAAAAAAACAAAATACATATAGAAAAACAAATAAAGTAGAGGGAACCATCTACTGGCGTACGTTACGAGTAGTACTCATAAAACAATGTTTATGGGCAAAAGTTGTAGTATTGAGTTGTGAAGTGCATAATACAAGTGTTTCCTTACAATACGTGCGACTGTTTGTTTGTGTATTAAGTTAAAGTGTGTGAGTTTGGTACCTATATTTCGAGAGTATTGGCTTGGTTTCCTTTTGCTGTTACGTTACGGGTACCATTTTGCTTTTTTTTTTCGTATTTTTGGCGCCATTGTGAGTGTTCTTGAGTGAGTATGTGGAGTTGGCCCTCTGTGTATGCGAATTTATAAGTACATGTACCCATTTTTATAATTAAACACTGCAAGAGGAACAAAAGGAGTTTTGTTTTATAAAGAGTTTAAAGTTCTTAGGACTTCTCATCAACTGGCTAAAAAGAGGTATATTTTAGCCAGCAGCCACCTTTTGCGTTAAAAGAGGATAGTAAAAAGTCCAGTTTAAGATTAACACAAGTAAGTACACATATGAATATTTGCACAGCTAACCGAGTTTTGTAAATTTTTTTTTTTTTTCAAAATCTCGTTTTGAAATAAAATGTTTTTTATTTATTTGTAAAACTTCAAGGCAGTACAATGTTTTGCAACTGGATTAGTGAAAAAAAGAATACTTTCTTTGCAAATGTGTTCGCATTGAAACAAACTTAGCTGCAGAAATCATGACATTGTTATATTTCCCACCAAAATTGTTTTCACAAAATAAAAATTAAAAATTTTCAAAAAAAAAAAAAAAAAAACTTCACAATTTTTATTACCTTTCACCATGACTTGCAAGGTTTTATTTGCATTTGCAACCACATAAAGTATATCTATTCTGGATCGTCATAGATAGCGGCATCGATATAGCCATGTTCAGTCTGTCCATCCATCCGTATGGATGTTGAAATCAACGTTCCATAGTCCCCAAGTAACGTACATACATTTTTGATACATCAATATATCAGCTATAGTTCCGGTTCGGATGCTATTTAAAATCGAAAATATCGGCAAAATGGATGAGAAATAAATCCACAACCACCTTGATTTTTAACATATTTTTTATCCATATCTGGATTACTTATTAAGTCATTAATATAGACAATATGGAACTCTAATGATAGATATTTCAAAGACCTTTCCAACGACAAATATAACGCCATAATATTACAGACCTACAATGGGTCAAAATCGGAAAAAAAATATGTTTAACTCGATTTTTGTTCAACCATATTTTTTTCACTAATAAAATTTTTTCAACGTAGACAATTTTTTTCAGCAGACTCATTTTTTTTACCAAAAAATATTTTCAATATTTATCTTAAAGTATACTTTGGTGAAGGGTATAAGATTCGGCACAGCCGATTATAGTTCTCTGACTTTAAATATCTTTACTTCTTTAAGATATTTAATTAATCCTGTTACCATTTTCTAGTCCAAAAATTTAAATCAGAAATTTTTAAAAAATTCTTAAACCTATAATGAATCAATTTACTAGTACTAGTTCAACATAAGTAGCAATAGTAAATATAAGTTTGTCATTCTGTTTGTAATTTCAAAATATTTCAAGATCGTTATAGTTAGATATCGGAGTCGATATAGCCGTCCGTCTGTTGAAATCAAATTTCTGAAGCCCCCTATTAACTTTCCTACATGAATGATACATCAATATATCCGCTATAGTCCAACTTAGGTTGATATTTCTTATCGAGACAATCGGACCACAAACGGCTGAGATATAAGCAAAAAACCGCAACTACTTAAATTTGTTCACCAATTATTTTTTTTCAAAAAAATTGTTTTTTTCGTCAAACAGCATTCTTACTTGTTTTTAATTCTGAAGGTATGTTAAATATTTAACGAAACTAAAAAATATTATATTTCACTTATATTTGAAAATTTTGAAAAGATCACAGTGAAAGTATTTGTCCGGTTCGTAAATACTCTGCAGTTTGTCTACTGGACTCCGATGTATAGTTCTGGAACCACGTCTCATTATTACTGAAATAGAATCCGAGCTTCGAGCTAATTCAATTTAAGCTTCATTCACTAAAATCTTAATTCACATAGTACCCATTCTCTGATCCTTGACACAGCATTGCTCAGCTCGGAAATCTGACTTTTCTTTTATGATCAATGGAAGATGATTGGTTGATTACACTCAGTAACATTATGATACTTCAATGTATGCCTTCGCCGGAAAGAACTTAGCTACTACAGAAAATACATGCGCAAATAGATGATAACTTCTAGTCGAATCGATAAAAAATAGCACAGAGGAGATCTTAGCCAAGATTTGTTATTTTAAAACATTTTTAATGCATTACACAACTCTGCAATGATAAGGAGATTTGGGTTCGATAGGTGATGATAACTGGTAGTCGATTCGATTAAAAGCAGTACAGAGGAGATCTTAGCTAAGATTTGTTATTTTAAAGCATTTTTAATGCATTACACAACTCTGCAATGATAGGGAGATTGGTAGATAAATTTGGGTTCGATAGGTGTACTGTGGAAACACAGATTACCTTTAGCGGCCAGCAATAATCGTACATGTGGTTTTAGATTTTTTCGAAAGAATCGGCTATAAAACTAGAAAATTGCTTCTCCCGACCTGTTTGGCTTGGTTGGCTTGGTCGGGTTTTTCATAGGAAGATATAGCTTGAAGGAGTATTTCTGTTCAACAAAAATTGTATACAGGAGAAGTTCCATGCATCAATTCAGAAGAAGTTCTTTTCACCTTCCTATATGGATATATAGTATATTGTTTAATGGGTTTTTCTTGAAAACATGTTCGAAAAGGGTTTATCTGCTCTGGTCGAACAGTTTGCCATCATTTTTAAGCCTGTGATATCCTTCTTGTTTCTAAGTTATTGTGGGTTCTTGTTTTTAAATTGTTTTCGTTTCCAACTCTCTATAAGAAAATATATTCTACCGTCGGCAGTAACAAATGTGCATATTGGTAATTTGAGAGTTAGGCGTATTCATTAAATAAATTCATTTATTAATAATAAATTTAAGAAGGAAAGAGACCAAAAAAAATTTCATACCGACGGAAGAAACTATAAATGCAGGCAAATCCCGGTATAACGAATCACACTTTAACGAAAAACCGATATAACGTACAGCCACATTTTTAACATTAACTACCTTATATAACAAACGTTTCGACAATTTTGTACTCGATTTAACGAATGTTGAGAAATATGTATAAAACAAATTCAAACGAACAATCAAATTTTTAACATTGACAATTATATCAATCTATCAAGAATGGCTTAAATAATCATCGATCTCTAAAGAGTGATGTGTATCCTTGTGGAAAATGAGTATAATTGTTGATTACTCGACCAGAGGTAAAAACATAGTTAATAGAATTTCTTTAATAGCTTGAGCCATAGAAAAAAAAAAGGTATTATAATAGTGGATTTCATGCAAGTGATATCAGTATTAAAAAAATGCGGTGTAAGAGTTCTTAAAGAATCAGCATACAATTATAGTTGAGCACAATCTAACTTCTGATGTTATTCTCAATGAGAATAAAACTGATATCTATTGGAAAATGATACCAGATAAAACGTATGTTCACGCTAGAGAAACTAATGCTCCAGGAATAAAGTTATCGAAGGATAGACTAACAATTTTGGTTTGCACTAATGAATGCGGAACAAAGAAGATTAAATCGTTTCTTCTTTGAAAAGCAAAGAAACGACGATCGTTTCGTAACAAAGTGTTGTTGTAAATTATCTTCACTGAAATAATGTATATTTTTAATGGTAGAATCATTTTTAGAACCGAAATCCCTTTCAGTGAAGGCTTTATTAAACCTTGGTAATGCCTCAAGTTAACCTACCGAAGAACAATTAATAAAAACTACAAAATATGGAAACATTATGGACGATTGTCATGTCTCCTAATGTCACACCGCTTGAAACTTATATAACGAATTTTTCGATTTAATGAATGGGCCTGACAATATATTGTTCGTCGTACCGGGATTGGCCTGTACATTGTAAATATACGTAAACTTAGTCTAAAGGTTTAATTAGACGTGCCATAACCGTAACCATATAAAACAGCTGTTCGAACCACGCTTATGGGCAACAATGTATTTGATTATTGGTGACATGTCATAACGCCATAGCTATAACAGTAAGCTTATGGTTACGGCTATGGCGATATGGCAAGGCACGACTAATTGAACCTTAACTTAGAACATATAAAGAAATATGATTTGTTGGCTATTTATTAAATATGGTGACTTAATTAGATAAGGTTTGCAAAAGATTTTGAACAACTGAAGATGGCTGAGAAAACTTGTAGGGCTAGAAAATGCATTCCAATCAGTTTAGAGTCAAAATTACTTGTTTAAGCAATTTGCTGAAAATCGGCAAACTACAATTAGTTGGCTAAGAGTAGCTAGTGAAAGAATCCGTCTAGATCAATGCTTTCGTCTAGATCAAGACTAACGACTTAATATTTGTATATTCTGAATTTAAATTTTAATTTTCTGAATGTTATTGAAAAAAAAAACTGTTATACCTACAATTTTTTCAAGAAAAAAAACTGTTATACACATAATGGTCGTAACTGTTATACACATAATGGTGTTATACACAAAATTTTTAATAGAAGATTCTATTATACACACAATTTTATATAAAAAAATTATACAGAAAAGTTTATATGGCAACTACTATTATACAGGCAATTTTTAAAAAAAAACAGGATTATTACATAATCGCGTCTATGCAATACTCCAATGGGTTGAAAATCAAATTGCATACTTTTGAAAATATAAAAATTAAACGAAAGCAAAGAAAATTAACGAAAGCAAAGAAAATTAACACGACATGAACGGACATGCTTATAACGAACAGCTGATCATTCTGATTTTAGGAATTTGAAAATTTGACTTTTTAAATAAAATACAGAAATATGTTTAACATTATAAATAGAGTGGCGGGAGTACTGTGGTATTTTTATACCCACATTATCAGAGGCAAGGGTATATATAATTGTGCCATTCCGTTTGTAATTTCTACATTTTTTATTTGCGATCACATAAATATCATTATAGATAGCGGATAGCGATATGTTCGTCTGTCTGTTGAAATAAACTCTCCGAAACAACAAAGTAACTTTCCTACATGATTGATACATCAATATATCCGCTATAATCCTTCTTCTAAAATCGAGAAATCGTCTCACAAATGACTGAGATATAAGCGAAAACCACCAATGCCTCGATTTGTTCACTTATTTTCTTGTCGAAGCGCATTCTGGACGTCCAATTTTGGCAACTTTTTGGCCGTATGTCTGGAATAACATGAACAATATTGGCCTCCAAGGCCACCAGTGACTTCAGGTGGCTCCACAGCAAATAATCGAAAGGTGTCAAATCACTAGACCTTAAAGGCCAATTGACAGATCCAACATTTCGATTTCAATAAACCGACGGTTAGGTCGCCGTATGGCACGTATGAATGTCATCCATTTTTTCAAACATAAAATCGTTGATCATGGTGCGATAACGTGAGCTGCGGCTTAATTGTTTTAAAAAATAAGGATGATGCCACCAGCTTTTAACCGCACCGATCGGATTGGTCTCACTCCAAATGCGGCAATTTTGTTTATTAACAAACTCGTTAAGCCAAAAATTAATCTCATCGCTGAACACAATTTTGTGATAAAACAGTCGTCTTTATGTTGCGAGAATCGATTACAGATTTTTAATTTAAATTTGGTAGCGTTGTTCTATTCATGATGATTTGCCAGAGTATACTGATCATAAATGTCAAAAAGTGAGCGCAGTATAACAGTTCGTTTGATAGTTAACCCTTTCGTAAGTTCTATCGGGCTTTAAAAAAACAACCTTTACATTAAAAATAATACTTTTTAAAGAACGTATCATGTTAATTTTTTTGTGGCCTTATTTTTTTTACTTCTAAATATATTTTTTTGTATTATTTATTCTTACTTTAAGACCTACTTGTTGTACTTGACACATAAACACGTTAAATCTCTATATAAAACTCACGACGACGACAACGACACAACACAGCATCGCAAAATTCACTTTCAACGCGAATGTATTTAAACGCGACACAGAAAACTGCAATAACAACAAACGGCAAAAACAAACCGGAAATAATATAGCATACATATTGTAGAAAACACATACATACAATTACAACTCCATATATGAAAGTATCTACATCTCTCTATACATATACACTTTTGCATATATAACTGTTTATTTTAAAACGTATTGTATATAGTATAACAACTCTCAAGCACCCACAAAAAGGTCTTTAACTTTAGTTTGGAACCAAAGAAAATTGTGAAATGGTTTGCCTACCAAATACTCTCATATCAAGACACATACATATACTCATCGTCATCAGCAGCAGCACTATCACCATCGTCATCATCATCATCATCATGGTAGTCGTGCAACAACAGCCCAAACATTGAATAGCATCACATGCAACACAGCTTACACACGTACACAATACACAGGCAAACGAGTGGAAGGACAGACGAACGAATGTATAGACGGACCGAAAGACACACAGCAACACCCAGTTAGTGTGTGTGTATATTGCCCAACAAAATAGTATATCAAAAAAGGAGTTTGTAGAATTTATGGCCGCAAGAAATTTATGTTGAATGCTGTGTGTGTTGCAACAGCAATTGGAATGGCCTACCCAGATTTTACAATAACTATACAATATAGACACACACAGTTTAACACATGTATATGTAAAATACACTAACACATTTAAATGCATAGTTGGTTGCATATTTGCATTCTGACATTTACTCTGCTCTAGTACTTAGTACGAGGGCAACCTTAAAAGTCCTTAAAAAAATTAACTTTATGTTTTGATAAACTCATTTGTTGATACATTTTCCTATCCGCCATCAAAAAAGATGGGGGTATATTGATTTTGTCATTCCGTTTGTAGCATATCGAAATATTGGTCGTAGAACCATAAGATACAAAGACGATCTACCTATGTCAGTCCGTTTGTCTGTCCCAAACGAAAGGAGCCAGCTGGCTGAATAAATACTCTCTGTTGATAAGGTTTGTTTGGTATTGAAAATTGAAAATATCGTTCATGATTTTACCTAGCCCCCATACAAATGTCCCCCCAGGATACTGTTGATTATGCGTCGATACTGATAAAATTTTGCAGAAATTGGTTCTAAGTACTCCGAAATTCCACTGTACCTAATGTTCATCAATTTCAAGAAAGCCCTCGATATCATCAGACGGACTGCCATTTGGAAAGCATTGAGAAGAGATGGAGTACCCTAGAAAATAACTCGAGAATGCAGAACTGTCAGTTCTAAACAACGGGAATATACTTAAGTCAACCATTTCACACAAATGCTAGAGTAAAACAAGGTTGCCCCTATCATCGCTGCTATTCACCGTGCTGGATGACATCATGACCGAAGTCAGCTCGAGGATTTGGATTATGTGGATGATATTTGTCTACTCTCGCACAAGATATCCAACATGGGAGTAAAAGAAGAAGATTTGGAAATATTAGTACGCAATGTTGGACTTAAGATAAATATCAGGAAAGCAATGTTGGTCTTAAGATAAATATCAAGAATTAACAACGTAAGCACTGATAACATCGTGCTACAAGGCTAACCAGTTGAATACGTAGAAAGCTTTACCTATCTAGGCATTACAGTGTCAACGTATGGCGGCACTGAAACTGATGTAAATAACACCTTAATAAAGCTAGAGCGGTATTCGAAAGACTACAGCCAGTATGGAGAAACTCACATATATTCAGACGAACCATGCTTAGAATATTCAACGCATGTGCAAAGTCTACTCTGTTGTATGGAAGTGAAAGCTGATTACTATGGAACACCATCACGCAAAAGCTACAGGCATTCATCAACATCATATGCAGAATAGTCAACCTTAACAACTGGAACCTTTCCAACGAGGAAACCATTCCAACACAAATAAAACGTAGAAAATGGAGGTGGATCGGCAATGCTATCAGAAAAAATCCTGACAAATGGCGCTAGAGTGGAATCCTCCAGGCTCAAGAAGCCGTGGTCGGTCAAAGCATACATGGAAACGCACGATACTCCAAGAACTAGGACTGTGCAATCTTACATGAGAAGACGCGAAAACAACTGCAACAAATCGTGTAAGATGGAGAAGCTTTGTGGAAGCCATATGCTCCCAAGAGGGTTAATGGAGAAAATAAAATATGACAATTTACTGTAAAGTATGGCGAAAATCGGGCAACATTTGCCCCTAGTCCCCATACAAAGTCCCCCTCAGAAAATGACTTGAAGATTCATAATTGTCTTATAATAATTAATACCGTCATGAAATTGGATCTAAACAAGATTTATATGAACGTGAATCTTTCAACCAATTTTTGTCAGGATCGGTCCATAATAGACGCCCATATAACCCCTATATTAGAACAATATTTTATTGGCACATTTTAATGCTGGGTATACAAGATTCTGCACAGCCGAATATAAAACTCTTAGTTGTTTTGTTAACAATTCTTCATTTTATTTTCTTCAGTTCTCCTTTCAAAAACTCCATTGTTACAGTGATTATCTCAGAGAGAGATATAGCTCTTTTAAAAGGGTCATGTTTCTGGATCAGTGTTCGATAATCGTAACCACCAGGAGACAAACTCAATCGACATATTTGCATTCTGACATTTACTCTGCTCTAGTACTTAGTACGAGGGCAACCTTAAAAGTCCTTAAAAAAATTAACTTTATGTTTTGATAAACTCATTTGTTGATACATTTTCCTATCCGCCATCAAAAAAGATGGGGGTATATTGATTTTGTCATTCCGTTTGTAGCATATCGAAATATTGGTCGTAGAACCATAAGATACAAAGACGATCTACCTATGTCAGTCCGTTTGTCTGTCCCAAACGAAAGGAGCCAGCTGGCTGAATAAATACTCTCTGTTGATAAGGTTTGTTTGGTATTGAAAATTGAAAATATCGTTCATGATTTTACCTAGCCCCCATACAAATGTCCCCCCAGGATACTGTTGATTATGCGTCGATACTGATAAAATTTTGCAGAAATTGGTTCTAAGTACTCCGAAATTCCACTGTACCTAATGTTCATCAATTTCAAGAAAGCCCTCGATATCATCAGACGGACTGCCATTTGGAAAGCATTGAGAAGAGATGGAGTACCCTAGAAAATAACTCGAGAATGCAGAACTGTCAGTTCTAAACAACGGGAATATACTTAAGTCAACCATTTCACACAAATGCTAGAGTAAAACAAGGTTGCCCCTATCATCGCTGCTATTCACCGTGCTGGATGACATCATGACCGAAGTCAGCTCGAGGATTTGGATTATGTGGATGATATTTGTCTACTCTCGCACAAGATATCCAACATGGGAGTAAAAGAAGAAGATTTGGAAATATTAGTACGCAATGTTGGACTTAAGATAAATATCAGGAAAGCAATGTTGGTCTTAAGATAAATATCAAGAATTAACAACGTAAGCACTGATAACATCGTGCTACAAGGCTAACCAGTTGAATACGTAGAAAGCTTTACCTATCTAGGCATTACAGTGTCAACGTATGGCGGCACTGAAACTGATGTAAATAACACCTTAATAAAGCTAGAGCGGTATTCGAAAGACTACAGCCAGTATGGAGAAACTCACATATATTCAGACGAACCATGCTTAGAATATTCAACGCATGTGCAAAGTCTACTCTGTTGTATGGAAGTGAAAGCTGATTACTATGGAACACCATCACGCAAAAGCTACAGGCATTCATCAACATCATATGCAGAATAGTCAACCTTAACAACTGGAACCTTTCCAACGAGGAAACCATTCCAACACAAATAAAACGTAGAAAATGGAGGTGGATCGGCAATGCTATCAGAAAAAATCCTGACAAATGGCGCTAGAGTGGAATCCTCCAGGCTCAAGAAGCCGTGGTCGGTCAAAGCATACATGGAAACGCACGATACTCCAAGAACTAGGACTGTGCAATCTTACATGAGAAGACGCGAAAACAACTGCAACAAATCGTGTAAGATGGAGAAGCTTTGTGGAAGCCATATGCTCCCAAGAGGGTTAATGGAGAAAATAAAATATGACAATTTACTGTAAAGTATGGCGAAAATCGGGCAACATTTGCCCCTAGTCCCCATACAAAGTCCCCCTTAGAAAATGACTTGAAGATTCATAATTGTCTTATAATAATTAATACCGTCATGAAATTGGATCTAAACAAGATTTATATGAACGTGAATCTTTCAACCAATTTTTGTCAGGATCGGTCCATAATAGACGCCCATATAACCCCTATATTAGAACAATATTTTATTGGCACATTTTAATGCTGGGTATACAAGATTCTGCACAGCCGAATATAAAACTCTTAGTTGTTTTGTTAACAATTCTTCATTTTATTTTCTTCAGTTCTCCTTTCAAAAACTCCATTGTTACAGTGATTATCTCAGAGAGAGATATAGCTCTTTTAAAAGGGTCATGTTTCTGGATCAGTGTTCGATAATCGTAACCACCAGGAGACAAACTCAATCGACTGACTATGCAAATGTAGAAAACACGAAACACGTTAAAATTATTAAAAAAAAAAAACAAATTGGAGATTGTTCATCATAACACGATCAGAAAATTCGATGTATAGACCAACATTGCAATAAATTTATTAATGTGACATGTTTTTTGTTTTTTGCCAACCACTGCTTTACATCAATAGACTTAATCTAGTAAGTACGGCAGATCAGATAGGATTTTATGCAATTTTTAATAGGAAATATCTTTTTTTAAATTCCAAAAATTATCACAGCAATGACCTTCACACGATGATAGCCTGTTGGAATCAAGCTTCAAAGATGAAGAACATTTATACTGATGTAAATATTTCATTATTAGCACTACAGAATATTCCCTTGACTTTTCAAATTGCTGTCGTATTTGCATCCTTAAAATTTACTAAACATCAGTGGTAGTAGTATTGATAATGTCAGTGTATGTTGATGCCGGCCGGCCTTTTTGGTCCTTCGACTCCTTAAATAACAACAAAACACAGCATAGTATGTACACACACAAGTTTGCACAAATATACTTATATT
The DNA here is from genome assembly GCA_942486065.2 of Calliphora vomitoria. Lineage (NCBI taxonomy): Eukaryota > Metazoa > Arthropoda > Insecta > Diptera > Calliphoridae > Calliphora > Calliphora vomitoria. The sequence continues at coordinate 120,333,506 of OW818031.2, forward strand.
CAGTATGTACTCGTATTTACGTTTATATGTGAATTTTTGTGTTCGTGTCAAGGCTAAAAACGAAATTTTCACTGCCAAATGCAATCTAGACACATGAATGCAACACAACAACACAATGTTGGTATATACACATACACATGTTGAAGAATTATATACAAACATACGTATATATGAATATGCAGGCTGCATACTATACAATAGCCAAATATGTTTATATATGTCGGTACATGTCTCGTTTTACCGGAGTATGGCTAGACACAACATCAAGGCAGAGATGTTGTAGCACATGCAAGGTTTTGGAAAAAGGGTTCCAAATAAATATAAACTTTTGAATTGGATTGTTAGGTAGAGTTTGATAATTTAGTTTCAGTTCTGAGTCTTTATATAAGGGGTATTTCATTAAGCACTTCCTATTATTACATTTAATATAGAACAAAGTGTGTATGTTTGTGTTATAATCGAAACTTTATATAGTCGCTGTGGCTTGTGCCTTATTTGCATAGATCTGCGAGTTAAGAAAAGTCCACAAGAAAAGGTCTAACGAGGTCAAATCGCACGATCTCGGTGGCCAGTTCACATCACCCCCACTTAATAAGAACATAACCTCAAATCGCTTGTGCAGAATGTCTAATGTGGAATGAGATATATGTCACATAACGCCGTCGTGTTGAATCAACATAATGTTGGTATCCATATCATCCAATTCAGGACAAAAAAGTGGGTAATCATCGACCTATAGCGCTCGCCGTTGACGGTGATGGCCTATCCAACGTCGTTCTCAAATAAATATGGATCCACACCAACCAGTGACTTTTTCGGGATGCATTGAACGCTCTTGGATCTCATGTGAATTAGTATTGTCCCAAATTCGACAATTTTGTTTGTTGATCTACCCATTCATCCAGAAATGGGCCTCATCGCTCAACTGCTCCAGAGTCAGCCAACACACGTCATTGTCTGCAGTGGTTTAGCTTCAGCTCCTGGGTCAGTTGAATTTTGTGGTCGGAAAAAGGTTGAGTTCTTCTGAGCGAAGTTTACAAGCAAGCAGTGGTATAAACGAATAACTTTTGTTTGAATTTCTTAAAATTATGTTTCTGGTAGTAAACCTTGTTTAGTCGATTATGCTAACCAACGATTGATAATCTTTCAATGATTAAAATTGCCAGAAACAGAACTTTTTAAACCTCGTTTACAATTAAACGTTATTCATCTTGTAATATCAACGAATTTAGCGAGTCACAATCACATTAAGACCCATTCGTTCAACTAGCTCATGGTTTCATCGCATAACATTATATCGTTTCAACAGATACATCGAAAAGTTGTTGGATTATTTAAGCTTTTCTTTCTAATGCCAAAAAGTTCCTTGCTTCCATTACGGTTAAGTGAAGGTCTGAAATATTTAGATATCCTGCAATTATGTTCTGTATCTTTGAGTACCACGTCATAGATCTCGTTTTATAATTCAAGTAAATAGATAGAAATATCGCTCTGTACATTGGTTTTGCCTTAAGACCTTAATTCCTACACAGAGAAAACAGATTCGTAATATCAACCGAATTTGTTTCCAATCGAATAATTCGGTTGCACATATAGATTTTTTCGGTTCTAGCAACAGAATATCAGTGGATAAGGAAGAATTTCTGACATTTTGTAGCCACAACTGTAAAGTTCGGTCACTAAGGCAGAATCATTCGATTGGCAACAAATTCGGTTGCTATTATGAATCTGTTTTCTCTGTGTATCCTTGACGTGTTAGTCGGACCAGAGATGGATAACAATCGAGTAAACATGTCAACCGAACACGAACTTAGAGTCTTCATTATCACACATTTTCTAGACAACGTTTTAAAGTATTCCAAACACATTGAAAATCATTATTATGCACAATTACTTTGGAGCTTTCTGCTATATAGTCGTTGCAATAAATCTGAATCTAAAACTTTTTAGCTACGCTCTTAACATCTGGCCTTTCGTTGACATTGAATAGCAAAAGTGAGAAGAGAAGAGGGTTTGTTTTCCTCACATGTAGGCATACATATAAATTACATATTGCATCCTTTACCAGAGAGGTTCTTTACATTTGCATTGGCAAAAAGCCACACATAAACTCCCAAAACCCATACATTCATTCAACCAACCACTACCAACCTACCATAACCACAAATCCGCTCACACTCACACACAGAGAAGGTGTTGCAAAAGTGCATTCACTTTTTGTGTATGTATAACTAAAAATATATATACATATATTTATGTACATAAACATATGTAGATGTATCTCAATGGTGAGTATGAACATTAAACCGGCTCAGCGGAAAAAGTGATTTTATTATCCCTCTCAAAATAACCCCTTGGTTTGTTTTATGATTTTCCCAAAACATGTTGGGTCTAGGCATAATAATTTTTTTAAAATATCGAAATATTTGCATTTTTTTCCAAGACAACATATACAAGTTGGAGTATTATTTGAAAGTGCTTTTCTAGTCCTATCTAAAGGTATATAAGTCAAGTCCAGCCTAGCTCTTAATAATGGGATAATTTTTCAAGTATTTTTTTTAATGAAATTTCAAATATTTAAAAATGTACATCATTGAAAATTTCGATTTTTGTAAGAACAAAGCGTCATATAAGGGAAGTTTTGCTTTACTTTTTTAATTTGAAAAAAAAGTTCCGCTGAAGCACACCTATTGCTCACTTATGCTTATGGTGAATGTGTTTCATCGGTTTCAACGTGAGAGAGATGGTTTGTGCAGTTCAGAAGTGCCGATTTTGCGGTTCGGTGCCATACGAATTGAAGCCGAGAGACCTTGATTTTGTATGTCCGAAATGATGCTTGAAAGCTATAAAAGAAATCATTTTAGCAGCGATTCATTACTTCCGATGAAAAGTGGTTTCAACACGATAACCCGAAGGGTCAGAAAGCATATGTTAAGCCTGGCCAACCAGCCGGATTGACACCAAGCTAAATATCCATGGCGCTAAGGTAATTCTTTGTATTTGGTGTCAGCAAAAAGGTCCTATCTATTATGAGCTAATGATATATGACCAGACCATCACAGGGTACCTGTATCGAACGCAACTGATTCGTTTAAAGCGAGCATTGACAATTTCACCAAAAAATTTCTTCAATCTTTAACTTAAAGTATGATTTGGTGAAGGGTATGTAAGATTCGTCACAGCAGAACATTTTTAAGAGTATATTTTTTATCTTTTTAGAGCATATTTTATGTTTTCAAATGCATATTTTATGCCCTGGGTATAACTATACCCAAAATATTATTTTCGAAACGTAGTGAGTCACTCTAATGTTCATGAATGCATGCAGTTTTGTATTTGAGCAGAGTATAAAATAGTTATACATACACATAAACAATTTACCTTAAAATGTGGGTGTTATCGAGCAACCAACACCCTTTTTAAAAAAGCAAGCATGAGGATGTGCATGTGTATTTGTATGTCTGGTTAGGAAAATGCATCAGGCATTCAGCCAGCCTTCTAGTCATCCATTCTTCACAATTTCTGCATAGGAATTCTCCGTTAAATGTAGTAGTAGTAGTCGTCGTAGTATTTTGAATGCGTTGAATGTGTCCTTGTTGCAACATATTACCTCTTCGATGATACTACTACGACGATTTCTCAAACTCTTTTCGGTGGTAAACAGAAAATAGGTTGTTGTCGTTAATATTTTGGCGTATTCTTGTTGCAAGTTGTAGGTATGTATGTATGAACGTATGTATGTGTATAGGTTGGTTGCAGTATAAATGGTTTTTCATTGAGTGTGTTTCGGTGTGTGAGCGAGCCCGCCAATTTCTGGCGTTAGTGACCTCCAAAAATATGTGCATATACTTGTTGGTGTTGTTGTAGTAGTTGTTTTTGGCCAAGTGTATGCGTTTCTCTGGTTGTGGGTCTACAATACATTAAGCAAACCATAATGTGTGTGGCTGTGTGCGTTTAGTGGCGAAGGTGGTGTTGCTGGCTGTGATGATGATGATGGCTCAATTGGGTATGCTGCTATTCCTTTTGGCGTTTGGTTTGACTTGGAAATTATTATTATGTGTGTGCATGTCGAATTCGGTGAAAGTAGTGACTGAAAGACTGACTGAGTACATGGTATTTTATACACTTCGTAATACTTATACATGCATCACCAAAAAAGGGTGTTTGTATGACTGTATGTATGAGTTTCTGTTTCTGTGTATATTTATTGTATCTTGTGGTAGTACTACTGGTCTAAATTCTTGCTGCACTAGGGTAAATGACCTGATTAAATTTTAAATTTTCGTTTGCAATTGCTATAATGAGGTCAGTCAGAAGAAGAGCTGTTGTAAAGGATACATGACAGTCTGCTAAGAGAAGTATTTATAATTAGTATGTTGTTATTATTGTTTAGCTAAATGAGATTTATGTGTAATTAGAAAGTGCTGTTTTTTTGTTATTGTAGTTGTTGTTGGTTGCCTTGAGAGTGTTTGTTATTTGCTATTGTTAGTAAGTAGTAGCTATTGATTATTTAACTATTTAACTCGTAATGAGTCTTAAAACACTTGCCAATGAAGTTTAGTTTAATCATAGGGTTAGTAATAAGATGTTAATAATTTAGATTAAGTTCATGATTGCTTAATGAGGTGTTAATATGTATTTATAATGTGTGCTCTTGAATTATAAGAATCGTGACACTATTCGGGGAGGAGTAGTATCTACACTTTTGTAGAAATGGTCTTTGAACAATAACTTGTTGTTTGAGTTGATGAACAGATGGGCAAGTCGCATATGCACGACGATATAGCGGTGTTGGTATCTGCTAAATTTATGGATACAATACAGTTTTGTGTGGAGTCTGCTATGAGAACACGGAATAAGTGGAGTGTTTCTTGTAGTGGAGTGTTTCTTGTGACTTGGGCCTGCACCCGTACAAATATCAACTGACCCAGGAGCTAATGGTAAACGACCATAGACAACGACGTGTATTTGCTGAATGGGCCCTGGAGCATTCAGCAAATGACCATAACAATCCACATGAGATTTAAGACCGTTCAATGCATTTTGAACTGGCGGCGTCATCGGTCCATATTTCTTTGAGAACTGTGTTGGCTATAGATTGCTATAGATCTATGATAGGCAATATTTTTTTGCCTGAATTGGATAATATGGATACTAAGGGGCATCCAATGCAACCCGAAAAAGTCAGAGTTTGATGTGGATTTTGGGCTGGCGGCGCCATCGTCCCTTTATTTCTTTGAGAACGACGTTGGTCAAGTCATCACCGTCAACGGCGAATGCTATAGGTCGATGATTACCAACTTATTTTGACCTGAATTTGATGATATGTGAACTGGCCACCGAGATTGTGAGATTTGACACCGTTAGGCTTTTTCTTGCAGGATTTTCTTAAGTCCCAGGTATATGCGAATAAGGCACAAACCATAGCGGTCCTCAAGGCCAACATAACCCATGCCAAAGGTCAAATTCAGCCTAATGGAAAATTATGTATTTCGATGATATCTTACACACACTTTGATTAATTTAAAATTACAGATAGGAAGCGCTTAATTAAAGACCCTTTATATTGGTGTTATCCTGGATTAAGGCCGAAATGACGATATAATCATGCATTAAGGCAATTAGTAGGGATTGTTGAATTAGCTAATTCAAGAGATGATGCGATCTGGGATGTTTTAATTGAATATGGCATTATCCTATTGTCATATAAAGTTGACAAGAATTACGTACGTGTAACTAATAACGGAATTTTTTAATTTTATTTCTTTTTAAGTAAATTTGTGTAACCACATTTAATTTGTAAGCTCATCCCCTATAAAAACACATTTGCACTAAAGCATTTTAGGACACATTTTTGGGAATTCACGATACAAAGCCAGCCAGTTACACCAGCTCATTTGGGTATATATATTGACCTTTGTTATAACCTTAAGTATAATGTTCCGGTTGCTCAATCAGAACTTTTGCATGTCCGGACCTACGTAATGTTTGAATCCTAATATTCACCCGCGATAGTACTGTTATGTCGTACATAAATGGAATTCCCAACAACTTCTGCAGTCATTAGAAGAAATTTTCAATATCCAAACATGCGCACCTATCAGAGACGCCAACTTGTGATAGTGATATAAGCTTCAATATCGAGCATAAAATAAAATTTGATCATCTGGTCTGAACAGACCCATAAAGTTTAAGCTCCTGTCAGAGGCGAAATAGACGAAATAGACGATTTCGTCTTGCAGATGACCTAGTTTTTCCAGTTCCTCTAATATATTATAACTAGGTACATGTGAATGACCCGTCACCCAGTATAACTACAGTTTAAAATGTTTCCTCATCAACTTAAGAAGTCGCCGGCATCTTCTGCAGTTACTCAGCCAGTGTACTGGCCTCCTGATGACTGAAATCTCACTACATTGTTCTTGCAGCCCTAATAAGATCCCATTCCGAAAACGGGATATAAAATCGAATCCGAATGATTTTTTGTAAACTTTCAGCAACAGAACCAAATTTATATTTATTTGAAGCCCAGTTCAATAATTGATCAGTTATGATCAACCATTTCCATGATCGAAAACTAACTGTTTAAATATCTTAATAAGTTCTGATTAAGCTTAAGTATACTCTATATCCTGGAATCTTATAAACATCGTACAAAAGTCCTGCATACCAGCACGAGATGAATGGTTTACATTCGACTCAAAGTTTTCCATATCTTGAAACTTACAATTGCCATAATGTAAAGAACAGAGCAGTTGAATTAAAGAATTCATCTCCCTCAGAAATTGGTTAAAAACTTTATTTTAGGCAATTTTTAAAAGTTCTTCCTTAGTGCTAAAAGTGTTGTCACCACAAATTAATTGATTGCCATACCAAACTCTACAGTACCAATAAATAAATACTTAGACAATCAGTTTTAATTCCCCTTAATCCTGGCACAAAATGAGACTTATAATATTTAAATTTTTGAGATAACTATAAACTTTATTCAACTATCCTTTACTATTATATAAATGCACTAATCATCCATTACTTTTTGAATTCAATTAAAAGAAGGAGACCCACATTTAGTGCTCCCCCCCACACTGATGGACAAACAAAATATTATGACTCTTTCCTCAAATAAAAGGAAACTAAGTAGAAAACGTAGAGCAGGAGAATAAGAGCTGTAAACATATAGAGACAAAGAGAGGGAATGAAATATTAAAAAAGAGAGCCTTTACTCTCTCTCACTCTCTCTAGGACCCACCAAATACAAACTAGTATGCACATCCCTAGACCCAGACGACAGAATAACATGAAGAAAACGAATGTGCCAACCAAAAGACCAACCCATAAAACACTCCACAGAAAATATTATTTGTTGCAAAAATTGTTGGCGACGAGGATAGACGAGTAAATTGTCTGGCGGTGCCAGTATCAAACTTACGACACACACCGTTAGGTGGTGTATAACGGTGCTTTTGTGGACGACTACAAAACATTTACTTGTTTTTTCGCTTATACTTTTTTCTACACTTTTTGTTTTACATCTGATTTTTTCTATTTTTTTTGGGAATGTCGTCGTAGGGATATTAAGGCAGAAATTGAGCCTTTTCACAACAGGAAACACACTGAAAAAACCAAATAAAACCAAACCATAAGGCTGAGTAAGACCCATCTTGGGCAATATATGTGTGTTGTGTGGGTTAAAGTTTTATTTTACGTTGTGTCTTTTTTTTTCCTGTGGGATTTTACTGTGTTCAATTCGGACGTTCGGCGTTTTTTGGGTTTGCTCTAAAGCAAAAGTAATACGAGAACGAGTAGTGAGTGAGTGAATGAACAACAACTGTGGTTTGAATTAAAGTATTCAAGTGAAGTGTGTTGTAGTAAAAGAAAACATTTGGGGTGGCAGCTGCTGCAGCCGTAGTAGTAGTCGTAGTAGAAAGAAGTAAAGGCAAGTGGCATAAATGCAGCAGCAACTCTTGCAATGCAAGTGAAAATAAAAATAGCTACGTGTGGTATGAGTGCGTAACGCAGTAACGTTTTACGTTGCATACATTTTGGTGCTTTTATATACATTTGCAAACTTTTTTTTTCTGTTTGTTTGCCTTTTTTTTGGATTTTTTTGGTTTAAAGAAGTGCATTGAAATGCAAACAAGGCTTTTGCAAAAGTAATCATCATAGTACCCCCCATTAAAAAACACCAAAAAAAAAAAGAAGAAAAAATATTCATTGATTCTCAGATTGTGGAGCAGAAAGTGTGTTATAATAAACAAAAAAAAAAAGGAAATAAAACCAAAACTTTGACTAAAGATATTTTGGGAAAATATTGGTCAAACGCAAGACGGAAAAAAAGAAATTAACTTAAAGGGAAATTCCCCCGAATAAAAGTTTAAATATAAAAAATTTTACAAACTTAATTAAATTTAAACAAATTTCACTAACAAACACTATGGCTATCACTAAAAAGCTAATAAAGGTAAGTGTTTATGGCCACTTTTTATTTGGCTTAAAATCAATAAATTAAAATTCTACCAGCTGCTTCATAATTTAAGGTTTAATACTATTTCTTTAAACAAAAAAACTTAATAACTAAAAAGTGTTTCCAATTCTTAAATTTAATAGTTTTTTTATAAAAGGATCTTAAAAGGATTTTAAATGAAATAATTTTATAATATTTTCTTTAACAAAATTATTGCATTTTACCGCTATTTTTCTTAGGAGTTGGGGTAGGTAGTTGTCTCATTATGTCCTTTTTTTCTTCTACACTAATTCGTTACTACATCTACTACAATTTTTATTGTGTTGCCTTTTCAACTGTTGTTGTTGTTGTTATTATTGTTATTGTCATTTTGTTTTTATTTTCTTTTTTTCCTTTTTTTTTCTGTGTAAATATTTTAGCCATTGTTTTTGTTACTCTCTTTGGATACACTATTCCTGCTGGGGTTGCCAAATATTTGTGATGCAAAATGTTAAATGGGAAATTTCTGTTCATAATAAATATTATTAAAATTGAGATTGTATTCTAATAAATGGATGGAAATAAATTTTTTGGATATTTCAGAAGTAAACATCAAGTATCATTAAATATGGTGAGGGGTCATAACTTCAAATGTTGATATCCTCTTTGTTACTATCAATGGACGTTATGACAGTTGTTGGAATAGAGAAAAATATAGAATGAGTCCACTTAGTTAGAGTGTTGGTAGTAGTATTGCAAGCCAAGACAGAAGGCTTGTCTATGGATCCAGTGATCCGTTAACACTTCAATTGATCTATAAATAACTCTCTGGCTGCCTTTCTATAACACCTCGGAAGTTGTATTGGAATGCAAATGACAAGTTATTTGAAATATTCCATATATATGTTGGCCTTATGGTCTACTCATTCGTTGCTATAGTTTAATCCGCTACAAACTAGACATTGACTTTGTTAAGTAAAGTAATCAGTTATTTTTAGAACCATTTCTACACCATTATTCTTAAGCAATTCTGATCATTCATATCATATCAAATACTACATAAATATGCCTTTTTGTTTAGTTCGTCTTCTCATTCGTTACTTTCGTTTAGACACTAACTACCTTAAGTAAAAGAAACAGTTCAATTTATATATAACGATCATTCATCTCATGTCAGTGTGAAATACATACAATAATTCTAAGGAAAGGATTTCTGTAATTCGTAGATTAGGAATTCTTGATTCTTACATTCTTTTCATGTAGTCAAAGCATATAAACCCAGCATTAAGGCTGCAATTAGCACCTATATAAAATAAATATGGTTGTACATGTGATTATATAAACCAAAGGGTTTAGCTCAGGGACAGGCAGCTACATGCAAATTTGTGTTAAGCGTGAACTAATTCCCATGAAACATTTTATGCAAATGCTACTTTAAAAAGTTCCTAGGTGAGTTCATATCATACGCGCAAAATCCATTGTGAAATCCCTGTACCCACCCAGTACTCTCCTTAATAAATCTGACAGATACGGAAAATATGTAAGGTTGAGTTCTGTAGATCGACCAGATGCATAGATAGTGTTGCACAGATTACCAAACAGCTTCAGCAGTAGTCATTATATAAAAAGCCTATATGCTTCGAAATAAGTCCCATCCTTTGAGGAGACTTACTAGAAGTCGAATCCATTTCATATCAAATGCCAACAGGGACTTTATCTTACTAATCATATGTGAGGGCGAGAACACTTTAGCTATCCTGCAAGAGGCAATCGTAGACCGCCTATGTATCTTATCTTCATTCCATTCATTTTCCACGATCGATCACATTCGACAGTTTCTTCAAAGGATCCGTTTCTTGCGCACTCATCCGACATTTCGTTTCCTCATACCAATGTAGTATAGTATAACCAAATATTGAATGTTTGTGAGTATATATCCATCTCGCAGCTAGATCTGCAGCTAGACTGTACACTGTAAATCTGGATGTTTCCAAAATAATTTCCTTGATTCGCCTAGCAGCTATGTTTATTGAGTACAGTTCAAGATGTATAAAGGATAGTTCCAGTATTATTAGTTGACCCTTCAATGATATTGCATTATTCTGAATAACGGAACTGCCTGCCCAGACATACCTGGTTCATATGACGAATGACCGATCGAATCGTGTTACATGTCCAATTAATTTATCAAAAGTAGTACTCGACTTGCCTTTATAGCAGCGAAAGGCAGACTCACACCACTACAGTTTTTAGATATTGTAGTTGTATAAGTTGAGTAAAAAGTTGAGAAAAAAACAAAAACAATAACTGAAATAAACAAGCATAAAAGCGAAAAGGGTAAAACAACCTGCTTCTATCAATGCTCAAACTAGACTGACTGGTTTTGATTGTTTTTATACAATGTGTGTGTTTGCGTACATGTGAAAACAAAAACAAGAGAGCTCATTTGAGAGCTCACTGTGTTTTGCTGCTTTATAGCATCATATTGAAAATAACGATCTGGCAGATATGTATTTAATGTAAATGGTCTAAAGATCGCCAGATGTTCTACTGTACTTTGTTTATGATGGAGAAATATGTCCTTGTATTAACCGGCTTCTAAAGGCCTTCTTATATGTGTATTAAACATATAAGGCCTTGATCGTTCTAGTATCAACATGAGTACAAAATACTGGAACCTATGAGAAAGTAAATTTATTATACCTCGCTCTCATTTATTGTACCCGTCCCCATGAGTGAATAAGAGTATGTCATTCCGTATGAAATTTTCACATTTTTAATTTCGGACCACATAAACTATATATATTATGCATCGTAACAGATAGAGGAGTCGATATAGCCATCTGCGTCTGTTTGTCTGTCGAAATCAACTTCCCGAAGCCCCCAAATAACATGCAACCATAAGTGCCACCTCAATGTACCGAGTATAATCCTGGTTCGGTTGCTATTTCAAATCAGGAAAATCGGATTACAATTGGCTGAGATATAAGCAAAAACCACGACTACCCCTGTTTGTTGATCTATACGACGATTACTAATTCAAGTAATGAATGAACTTTCAAAGACCATTCCAACGACAGAAATTCAGACCGACAGAGGGTCAAAATCGAGAAAAATATTTTTGTACCCGAATTTTATTTCATCAATAAATTGTTAGTAACATTTTTTTTTTTTACCTATAGTTGTATCAACAAAAAATAGTTTTAACAAAAAATATTTTTATCAACATTTTTTTTCAATCTTTATCTTAAAGTACACTTTGGTGAAGGATATATATAAAATTCGGCACAGCCGAATATAGCACCCAGTAGGAGTTATAATTTAAAGAATACATTGAAAATGAATTTAGACATTTGGCAAATTCAAATGCATTACATGCCCAAGATCTATTGTAAACCATCATCTATTAAACTAAATATTTCTTTTAAAATCACAGGCTGATACCATACACTATAATCACTGTATATTACTAACAATCCCCAAAATGGCAACTTTAGTATCCCCTCACTAAAACTCTCTTCATAAAACTCTCTCATTTAAACACTAATGCACTCAATTTTCTAAAGTTCTCACACAAATTATTTCCGCTCTTTACAACTACGAATACAGCTAGATTCTGAGTAAAAGTTTTTGTTTAAATTGTAGTATATTGTTGTGTGATTGTGAGATATACATGCTACTGTATTTCGTCCTCTATTTTTTGGTAGCCAATTTCTCATCACAAACGGAATTTCACTTTTTATTTACCATACATATAAAGTGTGTACGAGTAATTTGTGTTGTGCTCGTATTGTGTGGCAGCCAGCATAAACAGCCTTAAGGGAGTTGAATAGCACAACACAGTAATAATAATGTTGAACACTTTGTATGGAAAGTTAGGAGAAAATTTAAGATGTAATAAGTATGTGTATGTAGACATAACAATAACAACAGAAAAATCTGGCTCTCTGTTTATGTTTGTAAATGCCGGGATTTTTACTTTTTTTTTTTTTTTGAGAGGTTTTGAAATACGAAAATAACTACAACTTTGATTTAATATTAAGTGTAAATATGAAAAAATACATATGTAGATATTTCTTTTAAAAAATAACATTTAACTTTTTAATTTTTTTTGCAGAAATTTACAAAATATTTTTCTAAAACTCTTATACATAACAATTTAATTATACGTAAGAAAAACTACACTAATTTTAATACGAAAATTCTTAAGGAGAGAAAATGAATTTTACACCATTTGGTAATCCATTTCCCGGTTCTATACCGGGTATAGCCCAGTTTACTGCCACCACAACACCATTGGTGTCGACAGTAACCTCGGCTTCGGCAGTGGCAACGGTAACATCAACTACCACACTGCAGCAACAGCAGCAGCAGCAACAACAGCAGCAGCAGCAACAGCAACAAGATACTGTAACTATAGCGGGTAATCGTTATCAGCAACAGCAGCAGCAGCAGCAACAACAACAACAACAACAACCTAGTACCTCTACCATTAGTATGACCCATTTCAATCAACCTGCCATACAAGTTGCCACCGCTACTGCTGTTACCGCTTTGCCCGCCAAATTTCGTACCAACAACGATGATTCTCAAGGTGATAAATACAATGGTCATATGGTTGCTTTAGCCGCTGCTGGTGTGGTCAATCCACAACAGCAGCAGCAGCAGCAACAACAACAGCAGCAACAGCAACAAACTACACAGTATACTACTATACCCGCCTACAATCAACAAACTGAAGATAAACGTTTAGTACAAGCCGCCATAGCTTATCCTCAAAATACAATAACAGCTTCCACCTCAGCAGCAGCGGCTGCTACTGCCTTAGGTTTACAACAAGCTCAATTACAGCCCTCAACATCGACGCAGCAATTGCAGACCCAGCTAGCAGCACCTCAGGAGTTAACTCAGGATTTATGCAATGCCATATTGCAACAACAAGGTGTGGATTCAAAACGTGGTGAGTTAGAATAGCTTAAGTGGGCGGGTCTAGAAGGCAGACAATTGTAGGAGTAAGGGTAAAGGGAATAAACGAACAACTAGGTCAGTATTCAAATTCTTAAAATTCTTCCAATTTAAGAAGTTTATTTTATATCAAAAAGTTTGTATGTATCATAAAAACTGAATTTTAATTTATAATTAATCCACATTTTTGTAAATTTAAATGTAAATATCTGTTAGAATTTAGAAGGAATTGAAAGTTTTTCAGTGAATTGTTTATCAGTTAGATTGTTTTATCTTTTATTTAAAAGAAATCTTATATTTTCAGAAAATTTCTTTAAACAAGTAAAGTTCTAAGGTTTCTCATAATGTCATACTGACCCGAGACCAATATGATCCCCAACTGTATGATCCTAACATAGATCCACAGCTTTTAATCTACATAATCTACAAATTCTTGAGTTTAGTGAAAATATTTCTCTACCACTTACCATCAAGGACAGTTTGAAATTGGATGATATGTTTGCTACAGCACCAATAACTATTCGTAAAAAAATGTCAAGAGGTTACATTTTTGTAATCGTAAGTTCCACTTTGTTATCAGCTTTTGATGCATCTGCGTACAATATGGTTTGGAAGTATGCAATTCCATGCCATGTTCTTTCTACAGGAACTCTGCTGATCCAGTTTGTTTTATATTTAAACGCAAATAAAACAAGTTATTTCTTTGTTGAAACTCTCTAATCCGTAGTCGAACCCAAAAATTGTACGCAGTGCCATTGTCTCATATTTTGCTCGTTACCACACCTATAACTACCGCTATACTATTCCCATGCAAACCGAACAGCAGTTTAGGTCCTGCCTAGTTTAACGTGGTCCATATAGCCCTTGATACCTTGCAGTCCACTCTAGCGGTTGTTTACTAGTGTAAAGGATTTTCAAAAGCACCCAATTATACCAGCACTTCGAAAACCAACCCCGAACCTTACCTTTTAAACTACCCAATAGAGTATGATCCTGTACTCCACCAATCCATTCGTTGCTCTTGTGCTGTGATGCTCCAGTCTAGAAGTCGAATGACAGTCAACATAGAAAATCACGTATATCATCTGATGACGTTATCTATTACAAACTCTGAAGCTTTCAAGGCCAGAATTACCGCCACATTCGTCAGGAAGTCTGTAAGAAATCCGTGCTGGACTGAATTTTTAATCTATTGTGTAATTTCTCGTGTCTCATCCAGTCATTCCGATACGAGATCTCATGCGAGCGACCGAGGAGTGTGAAAACCCGGATTTTAGATATCGTACTATATACTCTTCAATGAGTAATGTAAAATGATATCCATAGCATAACACTGCTGTTAAACATCATGACTATAAATTCTATCAAGAAATGTTGAAAATCTCAATGAACGCATCTCTGATCTTGATGTTATCAAAGGCTTCTTCGATATTTAAAAACCTTTCTTAAGTATAATATTTATGCTGTATACCAGGGGTGCCCAAAAGTTCCTTATGGAAGAGCAAACACCAATACATTTAAGGAAAAACCAATTTTAATGCAATTTTTTTTTTGTTGTAAAAACCAAAACATACAGAGAATAAAGAGAAAAATACACACTTTTTTAAACAATACCATCCCAGCAGTTCTAGGAGACAGTCCCGAACTAGTGATTTTACCCATCATTTAGGGTGGGAACTAGTTACTTCAATAGTCACGTGACTAGTTATTTTGACCCTTTTTGACTACAATGAGACTGTCTAATAACTGGTCCAATGTAGTCAACGCATTGGATTCACATACTGGTTAAATAACGTCAGTTCCTTTACTAGCTACCTAACTGGTAACTTGATCAAATACATAACTAGTTATTTTAACATGTACGGTTGCTAATTGACCTCAAATAGTCAGCTAAAAAGACATATCATAGGCAGTCCAATAAACGATAGCTTGTAAACAAACATTTCTTCGACAACTCTCCAAAGGATTGCTTCTGGTAGGTAAAATAACTACTTTCAAAAGTGCAGTATAAGATAAACGTTTAAAGTAACTTCACTATAGGTTACTAAGGGACACTAAAGTGACTATTGACTTCATGCTATGTTACATGCGATATCAGTATACTTAAGCAAAAATAAAAATTAACTGTATGAGAATTTTATCAACACAATTTGTAAATATAAAACCAGTTTGAACAGATTACTCACAAAACGTTTAAAGTGACTGCTCACCAGATTACTTAGTGACACTTAAGTGACAATTGTCTTCACGCTAGATTACCTGGGATGTATAAAGTAACCAATTGTCTTCACTCTGCAGTACAAAGAGCACATACGTGCCAAATGACAAAAACATATAAATTGGTGTCAGCCAAGTGATAAGACATTTGTGACGATTACTGTCTATAAGGCATACATTGACTACTTGCTGGGATACGATAAACAAAAACAAAATCTACATTGATGATCGCTGTCGTCAATATTTACCAGCAAAGCATACGAAAGTGTTGTTGCTTTTGCACTTGCGTGTAGACAGTGATGATCGACAAAAAAAACAAACAAGACAAAGTTGTTTGTGTATTTCATATTGCTAGTGCTGAGTGCCCCATTGACTATAGAAACACACAGCCTATAGCTAAGAAACATTTACAAAAACAAATGAGCACCAAGAGTATAGGGCCTTAGGCACCATTGCTGTATCCCTTATTCTATGTAACCAAATGTAATGAAGCGAACTCTCAACAAATGTGCAATTAAGATTAGGCTTGTTGAGTCTCACCAATAACCAGTGTTACCATTTGTCCAGTTTTCCCTTTTTTTGCAAGTTTTTTCAGATGCAAAAAGTTTTATTTTTTAAAAAAAAAGTTTTTTGGAAAATTGTAAACCTATGTTTTGAACCGTTTATTTCAAAATGATTGTCTCCAAATTCGTTTACTAAATGGGGAGATTGATTTGAATATATTTAAAGTACTAAATTCACATAAATTATCTCAGTTTGATTTATGTACAAATTAAGTTTTGTAATTTTAGTATGAATGTACTTAAAAAAAGTTTTTTTGTTGGAAAAAAAGTTTTTTTTAGAAATAAAAAGTTTTCTTCGAAAAATATATGGCAACACTGCCAATAACGCTCGTATCTATTGTATTACTTAGGAGAAAGAGAGATCGGTCTTAAATCCTTTGGCTTCGAATGTTTTGCTTCATCAGTCTTGCAAATGTAAGCCAGCCCTATTTCTACTAATGATCGCTAGATGGTCATATTCCATGATATTATTTAGCATAGCCGTTCAACCTAGTGACTGTGACTTGATTAGATATTTGCGATGTCTTCTGTAGCTCAAAGATTTGCAATTTGACCTCTACAAATATACCCAGAGTCTCCGAGCTAGATTCTCTTTATTTCCATGATGATGTAGCATTTATAAGATTTATGACGTTTCACCTTTATATGCAATTCGGAATTGAGTACTATCGATACAAATGCTTGACCTCTCCCTTTAGCCCAGTTAGATATTCCAATTGCCTTTTATGCAATTTCCAAAAAAGGTTTTTTCCACTCAAGAGAAGACTAGACAATACAACGTCTCTCATTCGACAAAAAAAAGATGAAGATTCATATTCAGAGTTCATCTATATTTCCAAGTTTCACTTCACTCCATAACAATAAAATAAGTCCCGGATTAGGTAAAATTGATTTACAAACCCCTTAAGAGAAGAGGTCACCTGACTATTAATCACTTTCAGTAAATATATCAATAAATAAAACTATAAAAATGAAGATGAATTTCCACATTTTTCATTTGGGATCCCATAATGTGTATATAATATACATATATATACTATATTTTCTGAATTTTTATAGATCGGAAAGTTGAAATAAACTTTCCGAAGCCCCCAAACTATTAACAAACATGATTCATACATTAATATACCCGCTATAGTCGTATTTAGGTTACTAATTACTAATACAAATTACTGAGATATGTGCAAAACTCGAATTTTTTTTCATAAAATTTTTTTTCATCCAATCACATATTTTACCGAAAAAATTTTTTTAATAAAAATTTTTTTCATAAAATGCGAATATAGCACTACATATTAAATATATACTATATTTTCAGTATTTTTATAGATCGGAAAGTTGAAATAAACTTTCCGAAGCCCCCAAACAATTAACAAACATGATTCATACATCAATATACCCGCTATAGTCGTATTTAGGTTACTAATTACTAATACAAATTACTGAGATATGTGCAAAACTCGAATTTTTTTTCATACAATTTTTTTTCATCCAATCACATATTTTACCGAAAAACTTTTTTCAGCAAAAAAAAAAAATTTTTTTTAATAAAATTTTTTTCATAAAATCCTGATATAGCACTACTTATTAAATATATACTATATTTTTAGTATTTTTATAGATCGGAAAGTTGAAATAAACTTTCCGAAGCCCCCAAACAATTAAAAAACATGATTCATACATCAATATACCCGCTATAGTCGTATTTAGGTTACTAATTAAAATCGGGCAAATCGGCCTACAAATTACTGAGATATGTGCAAAACGCGAATTTTTTTTCATACAATTTTTTTCATCCAATCACATATTTTACCAAAAAACTTTTTTCAGCAAAAAAAAAAAAATAAAAAATTTCATAAAATCCTAATATAGCACTACATATTACTAGTTTTTTAAAAGATTTTTAATTTTTTTTATGTTTCAAATTTCTCAATTCTTCAGCAGTTTCAGATAATAGATTTTCAGTTATAAGTTACATTTTTTAGCATAACCAGATGGAGAAGGCTATTTCTAAATATCACTTTTAGTCTAAGACTTTAGAACTATAAATTAATAAATGACAATTTCTTACCTTTCATAAATATAGTGTTACAAAATACCTCATGGCAATCATTAACACCTGGTACTACGGTTGCAGATTATCTCTCACATCTTCCGGCGAATACATTGCCACTTTCATTGCATCATTTTTTAAAATATTCAGCTGAAAATATAAAAAAGGAAAACCAAAATGTAGTAAGTATATAATAAACGTAAAAAAGGTTATAATGTCAAGAAGTAGTAGCTAAGTTATAAAGGTTGAATGTCAAATGAAAAATACCCCATTTATATGATTAACCAATAAAAGAAACAAATCTATGATATTTTTGGAACAATATGTCTTACAGGTGCAAACGGGACCACCATTGGGTTTAAACACCATCGGCGGCGCAACAACAATCACAATACCTCAGCAGCAATTGCAGCAAGTAACGGCCACAATACAAGAACAACAGCAGCAGCAGCAACAACAACAACAACAGAATGTAGCCACCACATTGCCCTTGTTACAAACCCAACCCTCTACGAGTGTTTTGGCCGCTACTCTACAAACGAATCAACAAGCCACCATAGTTGAGCCCAGCACTAGCACCGCCACCACTACCACTGCGCCCAAACGTAAGAAACGAAAAAAGCGCGTTAAGGAACGCAAACCCAAACCAAGACCCGGTGAAATACGTTTAACCACCGCTTTAGATGGCAGTCCCCTTTATATGTGTCCCGAGTGCCAGGTGGCTTATCCCGAACCTGAACTGCTAGAAATCCACTTAATAGGTCATAATTCTGAAAGAAGATACATCTGCGATATTTGCCAAGCAACCCTCAAACGAAAAGATCATTTAACGCGACACAAACAATCCCACAATCCGGAGAGACCCTTCATATGTACGGTGTGTCTAAAGGCGTTTAAGAGAAAAGAACAATTAAGTCTACATTTTGTAATACATTCCGGCGAGAAAAGACACATTTGTCAAGAATGTGGCAAAGGTTTCTATCGCAAAGATCATTTGCGGAAACACACCAGATCGCATATAGCGCGTAGAGTTAAGGCTGAGTTGAGTATGCAGAATGAAAGTGAAAATGGGACTAGTATGTTACAGCCGGTTGCAGGAGCATTGGCGGTAGTACAGGCCACCCTGCAGCAAGTGCAACAACAGCAGCAGCAGCAACAACAGCCTCAAACCCAGCAAACAGTGCAAGTGCAACAACAGCAGCAGCAACAACAACAACAGCAGCAGCAACAAGTACAACAACAATTACAAACCCAACAGCTGCAGCAGCATCATGTGGTGGTCACCCAGCAGCAACAGCAACAACAGAATCCTCAACAGCAGCAGCCCCAGCAACAAATGCAACTGCCTAATTAGCCCCCACCTGGTGGCACACAGCAAGAATTTTGTAAAGTTAGCTAGTTACACATTTTTGTTGTTGTTGTCATAATTTATTATAAACAATTTAACACAAACTTACATTTTTTTTATTCCACACAAGAAGACAACACTTTTATTATTTTTTTTTTTTCCTAAACACACTCACTGATTCTTTTATTATTTCTTTTTTTCTCCTAAACACACTCACTGATTCTTTAAAACTTTATATATTATATTTCGATTACATTTGTATGAAAACACTTTTTCTGACTACTTTATTATGTATATTTTTAATATTTTTATTTAATATTTTCTTCCAAAAATCTCCGATGTTTTTTTAACGACTGCTTATCTTTTAGTTAAGACTACCGTTACTTTATATTGTTTACCTTTAATACAGTGTTGTTATAGACTACTCTTTCATTGTGACTTTCACATAGTTGTATTTTTTAGTACTATTATTATAACAGGAACATTAATTTTAAAAATGTTATATATTGTATATAAATTTTTTTTTAACATTTCTCAAAATAGCCTGAATTATTATATATAAATATAAATATATGTGTATGTATTTGTAATATAAATCATAGATTTTTTAATACAAAACAAATCTATTTTTTTATTGTAGATATTATAAACAAAATTTATTTAACCAATAATCATAAAACAATAAAACGAAATGGTATGTGTTTTTTATATAAGAAAAAAATAAAATGATAATGTATTGTAAATTTATTAACAAATAATGTAAAAATGTTAGATCTAAGTATTTTATTATACAATTAATAAAACAAGCAAAACAAAATTATGACATATTTTTCATTAAAAAATTTGTTTTATTTTTTTAAGGGGAAATAATTGGGTTAAAAAAAAGAATCCATTTTTGATAATTCATAGAAAATAATTATACATGTATTTAACCTTTATTTTTAAAAGTCAAAAAAAAAAAATAAAAGTTTTTGTATTCATATAGTTTTTTTAATACATACTCTTAGGTTTTTGACAACTGAGTTTGTAGAGTTTCCGATCTATGTATATTTATCTTATTTGTATATATTTTAGGAATATGTTATATTGCAATTTTATATAAACCGAAAGTAATAAAATACTGAGAACTGGGTATCTATTTCCATAAAATATTTAAATACGATATCTATAATAAAAATCATAATACTATATTCATATTTTCGAAATTCGAAATAAGTTTTTTATCATGTATACGTCTGTAGGTATTTGATATTTAAATAGTTATTTTCATATCCGTTTTTAAAACCCCCTAAATATCGATCCTCTCCACACCATTTACATACATTTCACTACTTCACTAATACAACTCTTTTAAGTGCTGCCCTCTGTTTGTCAACATATATTGCCAACCATATGTTTATATTATCTACTCCTCTGTCATACAACTCTGTGTACAAAAATAAACACTCAAAAAACAGATGTGCGTGTGAACAAAAACTGAATTCTTATGGAAGAGTAAAAAAAAAGTGAATTGCTCTTGAAAAAGTGAAATTTCCTTTATAAAAACCTTCTAAAATCCAACAATATAACAACTAAAATATAACTCATATATTGTACTAAGTTTTCAACATAAATTTCAAAGTATTTGTCAAATATTTTGCTCGAAAATTGGCCTCAAATAAAACTTGAAAAGCTTAAATTAAAGGAAATCCCCAATTTCCCCTTCCTCTTACAACGCTGTTGCAGAAAAAAAAAACTATAATAAAAGAAGACAAAGACACAAATATAGAGAAAATATAAATAATCAAAAAAAGGTGGAAGAAGCAGCTAAGGCACACAAAAAACTCTGACATTCTTAATAGTCGTAATAGAAAAAATTAAAAAAAAAAGTACGAAAAAATCACGGAACACAAAAGAAGACGATTATAGAGTAGAAGACTACAGATAGAAAGAAACGACAGACCACAACCACGACGAAATATTTTCAGATTTGCGTCATAAGTTTAAAGGGAATTTGTTTTAGCAACATTGTTTAAGTGGGAATGACTATAAAACCTGTTATAGCACCGTCGCAAAAGAGGTCTGGCACCTCGTCCAGTGAGGCGGATAAAAAGGAGTCTCATCAAGTGGCCAATGTGGGTGATGCAGGAACGAATGCGCTTAATCAACATCGTAATGTGGTAATAGATGCTCACGGTCAGGTATGCCCTTAAAACTAGTGGACACATTTATTTATCAATTTTATTTTGTCTTTGTCACATTTCTAGAGTCCCCAACGTCGTGTAGATGTGTACGACGAATTGGCAAGACATCGACGCAGTCCGCATAAGACCTCGCGCAACAAACGACGCGACCATCATAATGATCCCACACAATTGCATCATAAAAGGGAACGTGTTGCAGCCGCACTTAATGACAAACATGGCAATGTTGCCATGGGAGTTTCAAACAACAAATGCAATAGTCCTCACTCTGCAACGGCTGCCTCGGTGGTATCGGGCGTAACGAACCCTAATAGTTCGGTGCCACATGCCTCTGGTTTGGGCAATAAGTCTCCTGATCATTTACTGAAGTCGTCGCAAACACCCCAAACTCAAGCGAGTAGTGTTGGTCAGGCAGCTAGTGGTTTGCTTAAAGCTATTGAGGATACTTTTTCTGGTTACAATTCGGGTGATGAGCATTTACAGCCAAAGGAGGGTTTGACTACGGCTGATGAGTGGCAAAAGAAAGATGAACAGTTTGCCAAATGTATGGCTGATCGTGGTTATATTTTGAAGCCCGTAGAAGAGGATGGTGCTTGTTTGTTCCGTTCAATCTCATTACAGATATATGGTGATGAGGAAATGCATGATGTTATCAGGCAGCATACTATGGATTATATTGTGAGTTTATTAAAATGAATCATTATAATGACAAAGACATTTTTTGTTTATTTAAAACAAAGTATAACATTTAAAAAATTTAAGCAATGTTGTTCGCAACAAATGTTTCCCTTTCTGGAAACACTAACATTTTATATACCACAGAATGTTCACTATATAAAAAAGTAAAATTGTTTTATTCTTTAAAAGTTAAATTTGTCTATAGAAAATATTCATTCTGTTAAAAAAAGTAACTTTTTCTATAGAAAATATTCGCTCTTTTCAGAAAGAATAACATTATCACTCTTTTTCTATATTATCTATAAAAAAATTCAGAAAGCCTCAAATTTTCTGTAGACAATATCTTTCAGTAAAAAGGATAACGTTTTCTATAGAAAATATTTGCTCTCTTCAAATATAGAAAATGTCCGCGGTCTTCAAAAAGAGTAAATTTTTCGATAAAAAAAGTTTACGCTCTTCAAAACAATTAATTTTTCTATGGAAAATTTTCGCTCTCTTCAAAAAGAGTAAAGATATTAATAAAAATGCTTCTTCAAAAAGAGTAAAATTTGCTATAGAAAATGTTAGTTCTCTTTAAGAAGATAAATATCTGTATATAAACTTTTAGTTCTTATCAAAAATACAATTTTTTGTAGACAATTTTTGGTCTTTTCCAAAAAGAGAATTTTGATGAGACTGAAATTTTTCTATATAAAATCTCACTTTTTTGAAGAAATAAAACATTTTTTATAGACAATTTTCGATCTCTTCAAATTTCTAATTGACTATTTTCGCTGTCTCCAAAATGGATGACATATTCTATTTTGAAAATTTTTCGCTATCTTTAAAAAAGTAAAATGTGCTATAGAAAATTGTCGCTTTACATATACTATTAAAAATGTTTGCCATTAAAAAAAAATATATAGAAAATATCCGTTCTCTTAAAAAATAAAAAGAATGAAGTTTTCTTAAAAAACATTCTTTACGAATAAATTTTCTTTCTTGTATAAAAAGTTGCAATTGTTTCTTAAATAACTTTTCATTTATTTTTTATTTTTTTTAGTTGAAAAATCGTGAATACTATAGTCATTTTGTAACCGAAGATATTAATAGTTACATTAAACGAAAACGTCGTAAAGATTCTCACGGCAACCATATTGAAATCCAAGCCATGTCTGAAATATACAGTCGTCCTGTTGAGGTATATTGTTATAAGCCCAGTAAGTCCATAATTTTTTACACTTAAATCATTGATTGCCCGTTTAATTTCATAATAATCAATTACAGCTCCCATAAATATATTCAATTCGGAACAATCAAATAATGGTTATGCTCCCTTGCGTCTCTCCTACCAAAGAGGAACCCACTATAATGCCATTATAGATCCTTATAATGCCACCGTGGGTGTAGGTCTAGGTTTAGCTGGTTATAAACCAGAATTGCAGACCAAAGAGGCGGTGCGTATGAGTGAGCAACATGAAATAGAACAAACCATGTTTGAGGACAAATTAAAGACCACAGATTGGGAGGCAACAAACGAAGCCATCGAAGAGCAAATTGCTAGAGAATCGTATTTGCAATGGTGTAGGGATAATTTACATAAAAATCGTAATGCCACGTCTACCTCAGCGGCAGCTTCAACTTCGGCCACAGTAACCTCAGGTGAAGCAGCTTCTGATGCCGAGGCTTCACCCTCAAAATACGCTATACATCGTTTAAATTCCAATAGCAATAGCAGTAGTAGCACTGTAACAAGTTCAGCAAGTTCCTCTTCAACTACAACAATTAGCAATAATAATAGTAATAGCAACATAAGTAACAATAGCAACTGCAACAGCACAACATTAAATAACCTGGAACAACATCAATATGTTGCCCTATCACCCAAACATTTCTCCTCATTAGCACATTTAAAAAACTCCGAGGATTTAGGTTTCGACAGTGATGACACTGATATGAGCAGCACTAGTTCCATAGGTGGCAGTAAAACGTGTGAAGGTTCCACTTCTCCTTCCTCAGCAGCCAGAAGTAAAAAAACTAAAACACGGAATCTAACAAATTCCAAAAAACTTGCTAATAAAAAACGACGCAGAGATATGCAAAATAATCAACAGTAAGTATTAATATTTATAAGCATCATTGTATGAATGTATTAAAAATTTTCTTTAACTTTAGTGACGAAGCTGCTACTTTACGCAAAAGTCCCAAACGTGACTATGTCTGCGAATTAAGTGCGTCTGCAGAAAAACGTCCCTCAACTCCGGATTTTGAGCAGCAACAACCCTGTACTTCAAAACAATCTCATACGCCCGATAAACACCACAATAAAACTAGCACTGCCGATGCAGCAGCATTGCCATCATCCTCATCAGCTTCTGCAAAACAAACAGCAGCGGTCTCATCACCATTATCTACAAATTCCTCCGCATCATCGGCCATAAAGCAGCCAAGCTCTAGTTTTTATCAGGAGCTATTAGAAGCATCATATGCGAATGATGGTGAGTTTTAAAAAACTTTAAAAAGATAATAATTTTCTAAAGAAAATTTTGGTTGTAAGACAATGATTTTCTAGTGAAAATTTCCCTCTTTTGTTATAAGATATAGATTTGCTATAGAAAATTTCTCTTTTGTTAAAAGAGTGATATTTTCTGTTTTGTTCAAAATAAAAACTCTTTCTCTATTTTGTTTAAGAGTGATATTTTCTATATAAAATGTCTCACTTTTGTTATAAGATTGATATTTTCTATAGAAAATGTCACTCTTTTGCTATAAGAGATTGATTTTCTATAGAAAATGTCTCTCTTTTGTTATAAGAGAGTGATTTTCCATAGAAAATGTCTCTTTTTTTAAGAGAGTGATTTTCTATAGAAAATTGCTCTCCCTCTTTTGTAATAAGAGAGCGATATTCTATAGAAAATTTCTCTTATGTTATAAGAGAGTGATTATCTATAGAAAATGTATCTCTTCTGTTATAAGAAAGTGATTTTCTATAGAAAATTTCTCTTTTTTGTAATAAGAGAGTGATATTCAATAGAAAATATCTTTCGTTACCAGAGAGTGATTTTCTACAGAAAATGTTTCTCTTTTGTTATAAGAGAGTGATTTTCCATAGAAAATGTCCCTCTTTTGTTATAAGAGAGTGATTTTCTACAGAGAGTGATATTCAATAGAAAATT
This sequence comes from Calliphora vomitoria, assembly GCA_942486065.2. Lineage (NCBI taxonomy): Eukaryota > Metazoa > Arthropoda > Insecta > Diptera > Calliphoridae > Calliphora > Calliphora vomitoria. The sequence continues at coordinate 120,359,111 of OW818031.2, forward strand.
TCTCTCGTTACAAGAGAGTGATTTTCTACAGAAAATGTTTCTCTTTTGTTATAAGAGAGTGATTATCTATAGAAAATTTCTCTATTTTGTAATAAGAGAGAGATTTTCTATAGAAAATGTCTCTCTTTTGTTATAAGATAGTGATTTTCTATAGAAAATTTCTCTCTGTTATAATAAGAGAGTGATTTTCTATAGAAAATTTCTCTCTTTTGTTACAAGAGAGTGATTTTCTATAGAAATTTTTATTTATTTATTTCATTTATTCAGAATCAAGCCCTAAGGGCCAAATATGATTCAAATTCCAATTTTCTTTCTTTGTAATAAGACAGTGATTTTCTATTGAAACTTCCCTCTTTTGTTATAAGAGAGTGATTTCCTATAGAAAATTTCTCTCTTTTGTTACAAGAGAGTGATTTTCTATAGAAAATTTCTCTCTTTTGTAATAAGAGATTGATTTTCTATAGAAAATTTCTCTCTTTTGTAATAAGAATTTTATTTTCTATAGAAAATTTCTCTCTTTTGTTATAGTAGGAGTGATATTTTCTATAGAAAATTTGTCTTTAAGGTTATATGAGTAATATTAAGTGTTTATATATCTCTGTCTTGCTTGTTTTTTTTTATTTTTTAGGCTTTGGCCAATTAACTGAATCTGAAATGCTGCAACGCGCCATACAAATGTCCACACATGATTATATAGAAGATCAAAAACGTAAATATTTATATGGACCATAAAGAATTTTTTTTATTTACGTCCCGCTAAACAAACGTTTCCAAATAAACTTAAGGTATTCAGAATTTCATTTATCTTTAACTCATGATTTGTTTAATAAATGAAATATATTTTTTCTTACAAAGATTTCGCTTTTCGAATAAAATAATTAAAATTTTCAAAATTTTTTTTTACAATTCAACACTTTATGAGATAAAGCTAAATGAAATGAAATTTTATTTTTTTATATATAATTTTTTTTTTAATTTAATTTATATAAACAGCAAAAACAAAAAAGAAACACGAAATGTTAAGCATACATATTTATATTTTGGATTTTTTAATTTTTTTTATTAAAAAAAAAAAATAAACCACACTTGTGTAGAATTAAACAAATTACTGAATAAATTTAAACTATAACGTATAGTAAAAAAAAACAAATAATTAATCAAAAAAAAAAAGAAATTAAGAAATAAACTTACTAAAAAGAAAATGACATAGAAATTACAAATTCAAAACATTATGGAACCCAAATAAGCTAAAATAATAATGTGGCGTAATTTTAGGATGTAAAATTTGTATTAATCAAAATGTCATAAATTAACCTAATTTGCCTATTAATTATTACATTTTTGTATAGAAATTAATTTGGGTTTCAAACTAAATATCACATTTCTAAGAAAAATATTTGTGGAAAAATCCTTTGGTCTCAAAAAAAGTTTAAATAAAATTTGTCTACTAATCCAAATTCTCATAATATATTTAGATTTATACATATACATATATATAAAATTACTATATATAAAACACTCTTAAACACACACACACAAACAAATTTTGCTGGTGCATAATTTATTATTAAATTAAAATGAAAACAAAACAAAAAAAAATACTTCATTTAAGTTTTAAGTGTAGTTGTATGTCAATAATTTTTTAAATAAAATTACAATAAAACAAAAGATGTAACGAATAAATTATACAAAATCATTAAAATAAAAACAATAAAACGAAAGCCTTATATTAGGCGTTTGAAAAATAATGTAAAAATTTCTAATTTTTCTCTCTTTTGGTTTAAGAATTTGAGGTTCTATAGAAAATGTGTCTGTTTTGTTGTAAGAAATGGATTTTCTATAGAAAATTTCTCGTTTTTGGTATGAGAGTTATATTTGCTGTAGAAAATTTCTCTCTATTGTTATAAGAGTGATAAAATTGTCTTGTTAAGACAGTTTTCTATAGAAAATTGTATTGTTAAGAAAGTTTTCTATAACTAATTTTCTAGTTTAGACAGTTTTCTATAGAAAATTGTCTTGTTAAGACAGTTTTCTATAGAAAATTGTCTTGTTAAGACAGTTTTCTATAGAAAATTGTCTTGTTAAGACAGTTTTCTATAGAAAATTGTCTTGTTAAGACAGTTTTCTATAGAAAATTGTCTTGTTAAGACAGTTTTCTATAGAAAATTGTCTTGTTAAGACAGTTTTCTATAGAAAATTGTCTTGTTACAGATAGTTTTCTATAGAAAATTGTCTTGTTAAGACAGTTTTCTATAGAAAATTGTCTTGTTAAGACAGTTTTCTATAGAAAATTGTCTTGTTAAGACAGTTTTCTATAGAAAATTGTCTTGTTAAGACAGTTTTCTATAGAAAATTGTCTTGTTAAGACAGTTTTCTATAGAAAATTGTCTTGTTAAGACAGTTTTCTATAGAAAATTGTCTTGTTAAGACAGTTTTCTATAGAAAATTGTCTTGTTAAGACAGTTTTCTATAGAAAATTGTCTTGTTGAGACAGTTTTCTATAGAAAATTGTCTTGTTACAGACAGTTTTCTATAGAAAATTGTCTTGTTACAGACAGTTTTCTATAGAAAATTGTCTTGTTAAGACAGTTTTCTATAGAAAATTGTCTTGTTAAGACAGTTTTCTATAGAAAATTGTCTTGTTACAGACAGTTTTCTATAGAAAATTGTCTTGTTAAGACAGTTTTCTATAGAAAATTGTCTTGTTAAGACAGTTTTCTATAGAAAATTGTCTTGTTAAGACAGTTTTCTATAGAAAATTGTCTTGTTAAGACACTTTTCTATAGAAAATTGTCTTGTTAAGACACTTTTCTAAAGAAAATTGTCTTGTTAAGACACTTTTCTATAGAAAATTGTCTTGTTAAGACACTTTTCTATAGAAAATTGTCTTGTTAAGACACTTTTCTATAGAAAATTGTCTTGTTAAGACACTTTTCTATAGAAAATTGTCTTGTTAAGACACTTTTCTATAGAAAATTGTCTTGTTCAGTCAATTGTTAAGAGTAAAGTTTTCTGTTGAAAATATTTCTGTTTCTGAGTGCAGCATTCTATAGAAAATATCTCTGTTTTTGATTGAAGTTTTCTATATAAAATGTCTATATTAAATAGACCTGATATCTATATAAATTTTCACTGTAAAACACCGGAAGTCTATGGCTTTTTTTACTCTGACACGTGTTTTCATTTATACTTTTTTTTTGTCTTATCTCCTAATATTTAAGATTGTCCTAGACTTCATAAATGGCCAATAAAACTGGTAGTAAAATTCTAGTATGTGCATAAACCACTACAATTTCTAAATCTATAACTTTTGAAGAACAAATCAAATATACAAAATGATAACCAAACACTTAAAGATTAAAATATTATTTAAGTATTAGTAACCATCAATGAAATACGGTAATCAGTAACAGCTTAAGGGTAGCACACCTTGCATTTGTTTTATTATTATCGGCCTACAAAATTTCTATTATGATTCCTAGTCCAGCGCAATTTCTTGTATCAAGAAAATTACTCGCCTTTAATTATACTGATGTTGCTTAATTTTAAATGTATTGTACTGTTGTTAGGTTCAAAAACGTATCATTTTAGAGTAAGACAGAAAAGAGAGAGAGAGAGAGGGACAGAGTGAAGAATGCCATATCTTTAAGACAAACAAAAAACTTGTAAAACATTTTCTTTGACAACAAGAATAATAGTTGTAGGAACAAATATATATACATATAGTTGTATATATATTAAACAATTTATTTTTAACATATACAAAAGATAAAAAATAAATAAACAGATGCTTGTTGAATGTACTTCTGGTTAATGACAGCTTATGAAATTGTTTTATTTTATGCAAAATAAAATTTTTTTTGGAATACTTTCTATGGAAAATTTCTCTCTGCATGAGACTAGCAAATCTCTTTCTATAGAAAATTTCTCTGTATAACAGTTAAGTTTTTTTATAAAAAATTTGTCTGTTTAAGAATAAAGTTTTCTGTAAAAAATGTCTATGCTTAAACAGTGAAGTTTTCTATAGAAAATTTCTCTGTTAAACCGTGAAGTTTTCTATAGAAAATTTCTCTGTTAAACAGTGAGGTTTTCTATAGAAAATTTCTCAGTTAAACAGTGAGGTTTTCTATAGAAAATTTCTCTGTTAAACACTGAGGTTTTCTATAGAAAATTTCTCTGTTAAACAGTGAAGTTTTCTATAGAAAATTTCTCTGTTAAACAGTAAAGTTTTCTATAGAAATATTCTCTGTTAAACAGTAAAGTTTGCTATAGAAATATTCTCTGTTAAACAGTTAATGTTTTCTATAGAAAATTTCTCTGTTAAACAGTAAAGTTTTCTATAGAAATTTTCTCTGTTAAACACTGAGGTTTTCTATAGAAAATTTCTCTGTTAAACAGTGCTTGTTTTCTATAGAAAATTTCTCTAGTCTTGACTATTTTCCTAAAGAACAGTAGTATTATGTGCTACAATTTGCATAAAACACTTTAAAACTAATTAGTTATACAAAAAAAAAAAAACTGTTGTAAAAAGGCTTGTAAAACAAGCAACATTCAAATAAAATATAATCATTACCACTTTTACATAGTCAGTTATTTTTGTATAAAAAGACCAGCTACTGCCATGAAACTTCAGTTCGGTATTGTTTAATATCTACAATAGAAAACATTTAGTCTAGTGGAAAAATAAATTTTCAACCAGAAATTATGTTTAAAGGTAAAGGTCTAAGGACATTAAGGAAGTTCTGTTCGACATTGATAATAATTTCTATATTTTAGTTCCATTTTATGTTATGCTGGTAGCTGGAAGCCTGGTTAACAGCTGGTGTTTGGATATTTGTGGGGATCAAGAGGATGGTGTACGTTTAGCACATCCAGCTGATTGCTCTCGCTTTATTCAGTGTCAAGGTGGCGAAACGGTGGCTATAAGATATTGTCCATTTGGTTTACATTACAATCGTTACGAATCGATTTGTGATTTTAAATTTCGTGCTGGTTGTGATTTTAGTTACGCTCTGCAGTTAGTGGGTTACGATAATGCAAACAAAGTGGATTGTGAGGCTTGTCGTGCTAAATGTCACAATGGTGGCTCACCAGGTAATGGAATTGGACCAATAAGACCACCGGGTGGTCCAAGTCAGGATAAACCCTCACCACCTGGTCCACGACCAGCAACTCCTTGTGTGACAGCACCAACGCCTAAGCCCACACCTTCAAGGCCATCGACACCTTGTGTTACATCGACCCCATCAAAACCTACAGCACCCACACCTTGTCCCACCAAACCCTCTACACCTCCAAAACCATCACCACCATCGGACAATGACAATCCGCAACCTCTACCTCCAGTTACCGGTCCATCGGGTGTAAGCTGTGCTAATCCTGGAAAATGTAAAGGTCAAAGGGATGGTGCCTTATTCGCAGATAAATCAAGTGGCGGTTTCATTGTATGCCAATGTCAGTGCGAAATTAAAATGCCTTGTCCAGCAGGTTTGGTATTCAATGAAGCTCAACAAGTCTGCGATTGGCCACAATCTTAGAGATTTTACAAAATATGGAGTAATTCAAATACATATTATACCAATAACATAAAAATAATTATATATATAAATTAAAAAATACATAATTGCATACAAAAACAGATACTTTCAATTTTATTAAAACAGTTAAGGAATTGGAAAGTTTCTTTTTCTATGGAAAATTGTCTTGTTAAGACAGTTTTCTATAGAAAATTGTCTTGTTAAGACAGTTTTCTATAGAAAATTGTCTTGTTAAGACAGTTTTCTATAGAAAATTGTCTTGTTAAGACAGTTTTCTATAGAAAATTGTCTTGTTAAGACAGTTTTCTATAGAAAATTGTCTTGTTAAGACAGTTTTCTATAGAAAATTGTCTTGTTAAGACAGTTTTCTATAGAAAATTGTCTTGTTAAGACAGTTTTCTATAGAAAATTGTCTTGTTAAGACAGTTTTCTATAGAAAATTGTCTTGTTAAGACAGTTTTCTATAGAAAATTGTCTTGTTAAGACAGTTTTCTATAGACAATTGTCTTGTTAAGACAGTTTTCTATAGAAAATTGTCTTGTTAAGACAGTTTTCTATAGAAAATTGTCTTGTTAAGACAGTTTTCTATAGAAAATTGTCTTGTTAAGACAGTTTTCTATAGAAAATTGTCTTGTTAAGACAGTTTTCTATAGAAAATTGTCTTGTTAAGACAGTTTTCTATAGAAAATTGTCTTGTTAAGACAGTTTTCTATAGAAAATTGTCTTGTTAAGACAGTTTTCTATAGAAAATTGTCTTGTTAAGACAGTTTTCTATAGAAAATTGTCTTGTTAAGACAGTTTTCTATAGAAAATTGTCTTGTTAAGACAGTTTTCTATAGAAAATTGTCTTGTTAAGACAGTTTTCTATAGAAAATTGTCTTGTTAAGACAGTTTTCTATAGACAATTGTCTTGTTAAGACAGTTTTCTATAGAAAATTGTCTTGTTAAGACAGTTTTCTATAGAAAATTGTCTTGTTAAGACAGTTTTCTATAGAAAATTGTCTTGTTAAGACAGTTTTCTATAGAAAATTGTCTTGTTAAGACAGTTTTCTATAGAAAATTGTCTTGTTAAGACAGTTTTCTATAGAAAATTGTCTTGTTAAGACAGTTTTCTATAGAAAATTGTCTTGTTAAGACAGTTTTCTATAGACAATTGTCTTGTTAAGACAGTTTTCTATAGAAAATTGTCTTGTTAAGACAGTTTTCTATAGAAAATTGTCTTGTTAAGACAGTTTTCTATAGAAAATTGTCTTGTTAAGACAGTTTTCTATAGAAAATTGTCTTGTTAAGACAGTTTTCTATAGAAAATTGTCTTGTTAAGACAGTTTTCTATAGAAAATTGTCTTGTTAAGACAGTTTTCTATAGAAAATTGTCTTGTTAAGACAGTTTTCTATAGAAAATTGTCTTGTTACAGACAGTTTTCTATAGAAAATTGTCTTGTTAAGACAGTTTTCTATAGAAAATTGTCTTGTTAAGACAGTTTTCTATAGAAAATTGTCTTGTTAAGACAGTTTTCTATAGAAAATTGTCTTGTTAAGACAGTTTTCTATAGAAAATTGTCTTGTTAAGACAGTTTTCTATAGAAAATTGTCTTGTTGAGACAGTTTTCTATAGAAAATTGTCTTGTTAAGACAGTTTTCTATAGAAAATTGTCTTGTTAAGACAGTTTTCTATAGAAAATTGTCTTGTTAAGACAGTTTTCTATAGAAAATTGTCTTGTTAAGACAGTTTTCTATAGAAAATTGTCTTGTTAAGACAGTTTTCTATAGAAAATTGTCTTGTTAAGACAGTTTTCTATAGAAAATTGTCTTGTTAAGACAGTTTTCTATAGAAAATTGTCTTGTTAAGACAGTTTTCTATAGAAAATTGTCTTGTTAAGACAGTTTTCTATAGAAAATTGTCTTGTTAAGACAGTTTTCTATAGAAAATTGTCTTGTTAAGACAGTTTTCTATAGAAAATTGTCTTGTTAAGACAGTTTTCTATAGAAAATTGTCTTGTTAAGACAGTTTTCTATAGAAAATTGTCTTGTTAAGACAGTTTTCTATAGAAAATTGTCTTGTTAAGACAGTTTTCTATAGACAATTGTCTTGTTAAGACAGTTTTCTATAGAAAATTGTCTTGTTAAGACAGTTTTCTATAGAAAATTGTCTTGTTAAGACAGTTTTCTATAGAAAATTGTCTTGTTAAGACAGTTTTCTATAGAAAATTGTCTTGTTACAGATAGTTTTCTATAGAAAATTGTCTTGTTAAGACAGTTTTCTATAGAAAATTGTCTTGTTAAGACAGTTTTCTATAGAAAATTGTCTTGTTAAGACAGTTTTCTATAGAAAATTGTCTTGTTAAGACAGTTTTCTATAGAAAATTGTCTTGTTAAGACAGTTTTCTATAGAAAATTGTCTTGTTAAGACAGTTTTCTATAGAAAATTGTCTTGTTAAGACAGTTTTCTATAGAAAATTGTCTTGTTAAGACAGTTTTCTATAGAAAATTGTCTTGTTAAGACAGTTTTCTATAGAAAATTGTCTTGTTGAGACAGTTTTCTATAGAAAATTGTCTTGTTACAGACAGTTTTCTATAGAAAATTGTCTTGTTACAGACAGTTTTCTATAGAAAATTGTCTTGTTAAGACAGTTTTCTATAGAAAATTGTCTTGTTAAGACAGTTTTCTATAGAAAATTGTCTTGTTACAGACAGTTTTCTATAGAAAATTGTCTTGTTAAGACAGTTTTCTATAGAAAATTGTCTTGTTAAGACAGTTTTCTATAGAAAATTGTCTTGTTAAGACAGTTTTCTATAGAAAATTGTCTTGTTAAGACAGTTTTCTATAGAAAATTGTCTTGTTAAGACAGTTTTCTATAGAAAATTGTCTTGTTAAGACAGTTTTCTATAGAAAATTGTCTTGTTAAGACAGTTTTCTATAGAAAATTGTCTTGTTAAGACAGTTTTCTATAGAAAATTGTCTTGTTAAGACAGTTTTCTATAGAAAATTGTCTTGTTGAGACAGTTTTCTATAGAAAATTGTCTTGTTACAGACAGTTTTCTATAGAAAATGTTCTTGTTACAGACAGTTTTCTATAGAAAATGTTCTTGTTACAGACAGTTTTCTATAGAAAATTGTCTTGTTAAGACAGTTTTCTATAGAAAATTGTCTTGTTAAGACATTTTTCTATAGAAAATTGTCTTGTTAAGACAGTTTTCTATAGAAAATTGTCTTGTTAAGACAGTTTTCTATAGAAAACTGTCTTAACAAGACAATTTTCTATAGAAAACTGTCTGTAACAAGAACATTTTCTATAGAAAACTGTCTGTAACAAGAACATTTTCTATAGAAAACTGTTTTTTTCTATAGAAAATTGTCTTGTTGAGACAGTTTTCTATAGAAAATTGTCTTGTTACAGACAGTTTTCTATAGAAAATGTTCTTGTTACAGACAGTTTTCTATAGAAAATGTTCTTGTTACAGACAGTTTTCTATAGAAAATTGTCTTGTTAAGACAGTTTTCTATAGAAAATTGTCTTGTTAAGACAGTTTTCTATAGAAAATTGTCTTGTTAAGACATTTTTCTATAGAAAATTGTCTTGTTAAGACAGTTTTCTATAGAAAATTGTCTTGTTAAGACAGTTTTCTATAGAAAATTGTCTTGTTAAGACAGTTTTCTATAGAAAATTGTCTTGTTAAGACAGTTTTCTATAGAAAATTGTCTTGTTAAGACAGTTTTCTATAGAAAATTGTCTTGTTAAGACAGTTTTCTATAGAAAATTGTCTTGTTAAGACAGTTTTCTATAGAAAATTGTCTTGTTAAGACAGTTTTCTATAGAAAATTGTCTTGTTAAGACAGTTTTCTATAGAAAATTGTCTTGTTAAGACATTTTTCTATAGAAAATTGTCTTGTTAAGACAGTTTTCTATAGAAAATTGTCTTGTTAAGACAGTTTTCTATAGAAAATTGTCTTGTTAAGACAGTTTTCTATAGAAAATTGTCTTGTTAAGACAGTTTTCTATAGAAAATTGTCTTGTTAAGACAGTTTTCTATAGAAAATTGTCTTGTTAAGACAGTTTTCTATAGAAAATTGTCTTGTTAAGACAGTTTTCTATAGAAAATTGTCTTGTTAAGACAGTTTTCTATAGAAAATTGTCTTGTTAAGACAGTTTTCTATAGAAAATTGTCTTGTTAAGACAGTTTTCTATAGACAATTGTCTTGTTAAGACAGTTTTCTATAGAAAATTGTCTTGTTAAGACAGTTTTCTATAGAAAATTGTCTTGTTAAGACAGTTTTCTATAGAAAATTGTCTTGTTGAGACAGTTTTCTATAGAAAATTGTCTTGTTAAGACAGTTTTCTATAGAAAATTGTCTTGTTACAGACAGTTTTCTATAGAAAATTGTCTTGTTACAGACAGTTTTCTATAGAAAATTGTCTTGTTACAGACAGTTTTCTATAGAAAATTGTCTTGTTACAGACAGTTTTCTATAGAAAATTGTCTTGTTAAGACAGTTTTCTATAGAAAATTGTCTTGTTAAGACAGTTTTCTATAGAAAATTGTCTTGTTAAGACAGTTTTCTATAGAAAATTGTCTTGTTAAGACAGTTTTCTATAGAAAATTGTCTTGTTAAGACAGTTTTCTATAGAAAATTGTCTTGTTAAGACAGTTTTCTATAGAAAATTGTCTTGTTAAGACAGTTTTCTATAGAAAATTGTCTTGTTAAGACAGTTTTCTATAGAAAATTGTCTTGTTAAGACAGTTTTCTATAGAAAATTGTCTTGTTAAGACAGTTTTCTATAGAAAATTGTCTTGTTAAGACAGTTTTCTATAGAAAATTGTCTTGTTAAGACAGTTTTCTATAGAAAATTGTCTTGTTAAGACAGTTTTCTATAGAAAATTGTCTTGTTAAGACAGTTTTCTATAGAAAATTGTCTTGTTAAGACAGTTTTCTATAGAAAATTGTCTTGTTAAGACAGTTTTCTATAGAAAATTGTCTTGTTAAGACAGTTTTCTATAGAAAATTGTCTTAAGACAGTTTTCTATAGAAAATTGTCTTGTTGAGACAGTTTTCTATAGAAAATTGTCTTGTTGAGACAGTTTTCTATAGAAAATTGTCTTGTTGAGACAGTTTTCTATAGAAAATTGTCTTGTTAAGACAGTTTTCTATAGAAAATTGTCTTGTTAAGACAGTTTTCTATAGAAAATTGTCTTGTTAAGACAGTTTTCTATAGAAAATTGTCTTGTTAAGACAGTTTTCTATAGAAAATTGTCTTGTTAAGACAGTTTTCTATAAAAAATTGTCTTGTTAAGACAGTTTTCTATAGAAAATTGTCTTGTTACAGACAGTTTTCTATAGAAAATTGTCTTGTTAAGACAGTTTTCTATAGAAAATTGTCTTGTTAAGACAGTTTTCTATAGAAAATTGTCTTGTTAAGACAGTTTTCTATAGAAAATTGTCTTGTTAAGACAGTTTTCTATAGAAAATTGTCTTGTTAAGACAGTTTTCTATAGAAAATTGTGTTGTTAAGACAGTTTTCTATAGAAAATTGTCTTGTTAAGACAGTTTTCTATAGAAAATTGTCTTGTTAAGACAGTTTTCTATAGAAAATTGTCTTGTTAAGACAGTTTTCTATAGAAAATTGTCTTGTTAAGACAGTTTTCTATAGAAAATTGTCTTGTTAAGACAGTTTTCTATAGAAAATTGTCTTGTTGAGACAGTTTTCTATAGAAAATTGTCTTGTTACAATTGTCTTGTTGAGACAGTTTTCTATAGAAAATTGTCTTGTTACAGACAGTTTTCTATAGAAAGTTGTCTTGTTACAGACAGTTTTCTATAGAAAATTGTCTTGTTAAGACAGTTTTCTATAGAAAATTGTCTTGTTACAGACAGTTTTCTATAGAAAATTGTCTTGTTAAGACAGTTTTCTATAGAAAATTGTCTTGTTAAGACAGTTTTCTATAGAAAATTGTCTTGTTAAGACAGTTTTCTATAGAAAATTGTCTTGTTAAGACAGTTTTCTATGGAAAATTGTCTTGTTAAGACAGTTTTCTATAGAAAATTGTCTTGTTAAGACAGTTTTCTATAGAAAATTGTCTTGTTGAGACAGTTTTCTATAGAAAATTGTCTTGTTACAGACAGTTTTCTATAGAAAATGTTCTTGTTACAGACAGTTTTCTATAGAAAATTGTCTTGTTAAGACAGTTTTCTATAGAAAATTGTCTTGTTAAGACAGTTTTCTATAGAAAATTGTCTTGTTAAGACAGTTTTCTATAGAAAATTGTCTTGTTAAGACAGTTTTCTATAGAAAATTGTCTTGTTAAGACAGTTTTCTATAGAAAATTGTCTTGTTAAGACAGTTTTCTATAGAAAATTGTCTTGTTAAGACAGTTTTCTATAGAAAATTGTCTTGTTAAGACAGTTTTCTATAGAAAATTGTCTTGTTAAGACAGTTTTCTATAGAAAATTGTCTTGTTAAGACAGTTTTCTATAGAAAATTGTCTTGTTAAGACAGTTTTCTATAGAAAATTGTCTTGTTAAGACAGTTTTCTATAGAAAATTGTTTTGTTAAGACAGTTTTCTATAGAAAATTGTCTTGTTAAGACAGTTTTCTATAGAAAATTGTCTTGTTGAGACAGTTTTCTATAGAAAATTGTCTTGTTACAGACAGTTTTCTATAGAAAATGTTCTTGTTACAGACAGTTTTCTATAGAAAATTGTCTTGTTAAGACAGTTTTCTATAGAAAATTGTCTTGTTAAGACAGTTTTCTATAGAAAATTGTCTTGTTAAGACAGTTTTCTATAGAAAATTGTCTTGTTAAGACAGTTTTCTATAGAAAATTGTCTTGTTACAGACAGTTTTCTATAGAAAATTGTCTTGTTAAGACAGTTTTCTATAGAAAATTGTCTTGTTAAGACAGTTTTCTATAGAAAATTGTCTTGTTAAGACAGTTTTCTATAGAAAATTGTCTTGTTAAGACAGTTTTCTATAGAAAATTGTCTTGTTAAGACAGTTTTCTATAGAAAATTGTCTTGTTAAGACAGTTTTCTATAGAAAATTGTCTTGTTAAGACAGTTTTCTATAGAAAATTGTCTTGTTAAGACAGTTTTCTATAGAAAATTGTTTTGTTAAGACAGTTTTCTATAGAAAATTGTCTTGTTACAGACAGTTTTCTATAGAAAATTGTCTTGTTAAGACAGTTTTCTATAGAAAATTGTCTTGTTAAGACAGTTTTCTATAGAAAATTGTCTTGTTAAGACAGTTTTCTATAGAAAATTGTTTTGTTAAGACAGTTTTCTATAGAAAATTGTCTTGTTAAGACAGTTTTCTATAGAAAATTGTCTTGTTAAGACAGTTTTCTATAGAAAATTGTATTGTTAAGACAGTTTTCTATAGAAAATTGTCTTGTTACAGACAGTTTTCTATAGAAAATTGTCTTGTTAAGACAGTTTTCTATAGAAAATTGTCTTGTTAAGACAGTTTTCTATAGAAAATTGTCTTGTTAAGACAGTTTTCTATGGAAAATTGTCTTGTTAAGACAGTTTTCTATAGAAAATTGTCTTGTTAAGACAGTTTTCTATAGAAAATTGTCTTGTTGAGACAGTTTTCTATAGAAAATTGTCTTGTTACAGACAGTTTTCTATAGAAAATGTTCTTGTTACAGACAGTTTTCTATAGAAAATTGTCTTGTTAAGACAGTTTTCTATAGAAAATTGTCTTGTTAAGACAGTTTTCTATAGAAAATTGTCTTGTTAAGACAGTTTTCTATAGAAAATTGTCTTGTTAAGACAGTTTTCTATAGAAAATTGTCTTGTTAAGACAGTTTTCTATAGAAAATTGTCTTGTTAAGACAGTTTTCTATAGAAAATTGTCTTGTTAAGACAGTTTTCTATAGAAAATTGTCTTGTTAAGACAGTTTTCTATAGAAAATTGTCTTGTTAAGACAGTTTTCTATAGAAAATTGTCTTGTTACAGACAGTTTTCTATAGAAAATTGTCTTGTTAAGACAGTTTTCTATAGAAAATTGTCTTGTTAAGACAGTTTTCTATAGAAAATTGTCTTGTTAAGACAGTTTTCTATAGAAAATTGTCTTGTTAAGACAGTTTTCTATAGAAAATTGTCTTGTTGAGACAGTTTTCTATAGAAAATTGTCTTGTTAAGACAGTTTTCTATAGAAAATTGTCTTGTTAAGACAGTTTTCTATAGAAAATTGTCTTGTTAAGACAGTTTTCTATAGAAAATTGTCTTGTTAAGACAGTTTTCTATAGAAAATTGTCTTGTTAAGACAGTTTTCTATAGAAAATTGTCTTGTTAAGACAGTTTTCTATAGAAAATTGTCTTGTTAAGACAGTTTTCTATAGAAAATTGTCTTGTTAAGACAGTTTTCTATAGAAAATTGTCTTGTTAAGACAGTTTTCTATAGAAAATTGTCTTGTTAAGACAGTTTTCTATAGAAAATTGTCTTGCTAAGACAGTTTTCTATAGAAAATTGTCTTGTTAAGACAGTTTTCTATAGAAAATTGTCTTGTTAAGACAGTTTTCTATAGAAAATGGTCTTGTTAAGACAGTTTTCTATAGAAAATTGTCTTGTTAAGACAGTTTTCTATAGAAATTTGTCTTGTTAAGACAGTTTTCTATAGAAAATTGTCTTGTTAAGACAGTTTTCTATAGAAAATTGTCTTGTTAAGACAGTTTTCTATAGAAAATTGTCTTGTTAAGACAGTTTTCTATAGAAAATTGTCTTGTTAAGACAGTTTTCTATAGAAAATTGTCTTGTTAAGACAGTTTTCTATAGAAAATTGTTTTGTTAAGACAGTTTTCTATAGAAAATTGTCTTGTTACAGACAGTTTTCTATAGAAAATTGTCTTGTTAAGACAGTTTTCTTTAGACAATTTTATATTTAGACAGTATTATATAAAGAATGTTATTTATTCAACAATTTTCTATTATCGTTAGTTCTTTAATCTTAAATAGTAACACCCCTATGATCCAAATGTTTTATAATTAATTTCAATACATTTATGTAAACAAACCTGCTATTTGAAGTTATTTAAATAATTTTTCAAAATATTTAAATAAGATGCAAAGACAATAGTAAAGTAAACAATGATTTAATAACAATTTCTTGCAAATTTCATATAAAAACCCCAAAAATATTAAGCAATGTTAAACATTTCATCATTCGAGTTTCTGCTTTTTAACTATTAGACAAACATGAAACTTTTACTGTTATACGGATTCTTGGGCCTGATCATTTTGGCTGCATCACAGCCTGTGGATCAAACAACCGAAAATGAAGTTGTGACTGAGACTACTGAGATAGTAGGAGAGGCTACGAAAACTACCGAAAATGATGAAGTTGTGACTGAGACTACTGAGAAAGTAGGAGAGGTTACGAAAACTACCGAAAACGATTCGGCTGTGAGTGAAACCACTGAAGCTGTTGTTACCTCCACCAAACGCTCTTGTAAGAAACCACATGGTAAACATCCTCATCACGGTCATGGTCATGGACGCGGTAAAGGACACGGTAAAGGTCGTGGTCATGGTAATGGTAATGGACGTGGTCATGGTAATGGACGTGGTCATGGTAATGGACGTGGTCATGGTAATGAACGTGGTCATGGTAATGGACCTACCTAAGAACTGGTAGGCATCCTGGTCGTCGTGGTCCCAGATTCCATTAAGAAACGATCATGTACATATAAAATACATGTTTGTGATCAAGAATAAAGATCCAATAAATTAAATTATAAAGAGTTTTTCTAAAAATCCTCCAGTGCAATTTGCTATATTTAGATTATAAATTCAATAAAATTCTTATCAAAATTATAACACAAACTAGATTATAAGAGAAAGAGTTCGAGTAATAATGATATGACTCAAAAAACTAAAGATCTTTGTCCTTGAGGAAACCCCTTTAAATTGTCTACAACGATATCTACTTTTTCCATTATAATTACATTACCTCTATCTAATCTTTTTTAATAATCTGTAATATTTTACACTATTTGTCTACGTTCAGCTTAACATGTGTTAACCACAGCAAATATACATTCAGAAATGTGTTTCAATTCCTCTTTCATTCTCCCACCGGTATTCTTAAACTTTAGCATGTGGGTAAATCATTAATAAGATTGTTATTTAATTTTGGTTCCTTGTTAACTCTTTAAATGTGTTTTTGCTTAAATATATACATATGTATTTTTCGATCAGACTGGTGTTGTTCAATTAAAAGTGTATGACGTTCTACGTATTATTTTTCAGGGTAGATAAAACAACAGTATTCTAGGAACATTCATTTAATCAATAATACGAAAACAACAAAAAAAAAAAAATTAAAAAAATGATACTATGAAAAATTATCAGCCGGTAAAGAAAATGAAAACAATGCCGAAAAAGATTTAATCAAATGATAAATAATTAATTAGAGTGATTAAGCAAGAGATGTTATTTGGTGTTGGAAAATAAAAATTTACTATCAAAAGACCTAAAATTTAACTACATAAAAATCTCCAAAATGAAGCTAAAATTTAACTACTTTAAGACCTGCAAATGAAGCTAATATTAAAGTACATAAACACCCTCAAATGAAACTAAAATTTAACTACATAAAGAACTTCAAGTGAAGCTAAAATTGAAGTACTTAAAGGCCTATGATTGAAGTTAAAATTTAACTACAATTATAATTAAAAAAAAAGAATACAGAAAACATCATATTCTTTATAAATAATATATAATATAAGTCTGCTTTTAAACACAGCAGTTTTACTTCAAACAAGTCTCTTTAACTCTCTGTTAAAATTGCTCGTCTGTTTGCACACAGCAAGTCTGTTTTCAATTTTGTATGTCAAAACCAAAGCGAATTTATATACAAGGTGGTGTCGGTGGCAAATTCAGAGCAAATTTGACTCCATACCAAGGCGAATTTATACACAAGGTTGTGTCAGTGGCGAATTCAGGAAAATACGAGCGAATTCATTAATTTTTTATATATGGAGTTTGGCATTCGAAACAACTCACTCATTGTTTCGAATGTCAAACTCCATACATAAAAAATTAATGAATTCGCTCGTATTTGCCTGAATTCGCCACCGACACCACCTTGTATATAAATTCGCCTTGGTCAAAACCTAAAAGACGCCATGGTGAGAGTGAAATAATAACAAAAGAGAATCGAAGAGACTTGCCGACTCTTATTTCCTCTCTCTTCTATAAACTCAGACTTGTGGCAAGAAAACTTGCTGTGTGTAAAAGCAGACTAACTTTAAAATTCTTTATAAAAGAAACTCTTAATAAATACATGTTTATCGCAACGGCACGTTACGCTTTTAAGAAGGGGGGAATTTAGCAACCTCCTAACATATCATGCTAAAATCCCCATTGGAAATTTGTAAAGAACAAAACCTATAATTATTCTTATTGTCAGACATCGCCAATTGAATGGGCCTATCCAACAGATTGCAGTAAATTATGTGTTATGCGAAAATGGCCTAACGTATTATGAGTTGCCCTATAGGATTGCACTTTAATCGTTTCAGTTTGTTGTACTCATTTTGGTTGCAATTCGTATCCAACACCCCCAGAAACTTCTGCAACTCATGGCTACTGTGATACTCGTGTCACAACTGCAACTCCTGCTACACCAGCAACCCCTGCTGCAAGTGCAACTCCTGCTACACTAGCATCCTCTGCTACTCCTGCTGCACCAGCAACTCTTGCTACACCAGCAACTCCTGCTGCACGTGCAACTCCTGCTACACTAGCGACCCCTGCTACACCTGAAACTCCTGCTACTCCATTAACCCCTGCTGCACGTGCAACTCCTGCCACACCAGCAAATCCTGCTACACCTGCAACTCCTGTGACACCAGCAACTCCTGCTGCACGTGCAACTAGTAGCGATAGTGGAAGCGGTAATGGCAACAACAACGACAACAGAACTATATCAAATGTAAGAGACTTATCCTTAAAAAACTGCATTTGTATTATGTTTTCTATAGAAAACTTTCTTTGTAAAACACTTTTTTTTTGTATAGAAAACTGTCTTTTAAGACACTTATGTATTAACTAAGACAATTTTCTCTAAAAAAAACAAAAACATGAATCTTGACGTTACACCCTGTTTATGTAAATAATCAGCAATAACATTTTCATATCGATAATTAACATTGAACATTATCAATTACATGAATATTAGTCAATGTTCCAGATACCAAAATTATCCGTATATATAAATAGAAGACAATTCTGTAAAACAGTAGTCTTTTTTAACCTAGCAAACGTTCGGTAGTTAGAAGAAAGTTAAGTTATAGTATCATTTAAAGAAATCCTAAGAAAATATTTTTTATTTTAAAATGTACAAAGGTGAGTTTACAATCAAAAATTTCGGTAATAAGGTGAATTGACTGTTTTTTTTTTTTGTTTAGCTCAAAGTGCTTTGTTTTTGCTCTCCCTTAGTGTTGGGCTATCATGGGCTGTGGATATTTGCGAGCATCAAATGAATTTTGTACTTTTGGCACATCCAGCAGATTGTAGTAAATTTGTGCTATGCAAAAATGGCTTAACCGATCGTATTATGAGTTGCCCTATGGGATTGCACTTTAATCGTTTTAAGGGAGTGTGTGATGAAAGAGAAAGTGCAGCCTGCGACATGCAATATATAAATTTGGCAAGTGAAGCCACAAATTGCTCAGATTGTTGTGCTCTTTATGGTTGCAATTTGTACCCAACACCTGCTACTCCAGAAACTCCTGCAACTCCTGCTACACCATCAACTCCTGTTACGCCTGCTACACCTTGTGTCACACCTGCTACACCTGCAACTCCTGCTACGCCTGAAACTCCTGCTACACCTGCAACTCCTGCCACGCCTGCAACTCCTGCTACGCCTGAAACTCCTGCTACACCTGCAACTCCTGCTACGCCTGCAACTCCTCCCACGCCTGGAACTCCTGCCACGCCTGCAACTCCTTCTACACCAGCTACTCCTGAGCGCAACAATTGTTCTAACAACTTAACAATTTGTATTGATAAACCTGACGGTAGTGTTTCGTATGTCAATGGCACCTGTAATCAATATATTGTTTGCGTAGGCGAGTGTGCCAATATTATGAACTGCCCCAATAACTTGCAATATAATCTTACAACCCACATATGTGATTATCCAGAAAATGTACTTTGTCCCTGGCAATCAACACCACCTACGACTGGACCCTCGGGTGTAGCATGTGCCCAGCCCGGCAAGTGTGCTGGTCAACCAGATGGCAAAATGTTTGCTGATCCTAAGGGTAATGGATATATTGTGTGTCTGTGTGAGTGTGAGATTGAAAGACCCTGTCCCGCTGGTACTAAGTTTGTGGAGGAGCTGTTAACTTGTGATCATGTAAATAATAATGGAAGTGCAAACGGCAATGGAAGCGGTAATGGAACTGGTAATGGAAGTGGTAATGACACTGGTAGCGGAAACGATAATAGCAACAATAACGGTAATGGAACTGGTAATGAAAACGGCAGTGGAAACGACATTGGCAACGGTACTGACACTGGTAGCGGTAGCGGGAACGGTAATGACACTGGTAGCGGAAACGATAATAGCAACAACAACGGTAATGGAACTGGTAATGAAAACGGCAGTGGAAACGACAATGGCAACGGTACTGACACTGGTAGCGGTAGCGGGAACGGTAATGACACTGGTAGCGGAAACGATAACAGCAACAGCAACGGTAATGGAACTGGTAATGAAAACGGCAGTGGAAACGGTACTGACACTGGTAGCGGTAGCGGGAACGGTAATGACACTGGTAGCGGAAACGATAACAGCAACAACAACGGTAATGGAACTGGTAATGAAAACGGCAGTGGAAACGACAATGGCAACGGTACTGACACTGGTAGCGGGAACGGTAATTACACTGGTAGCGGAAACGATAACAGCAACAGCAACGGTAATGGAACTGGTAATGAAAACGGCAGTGGAAACAACAATGGCAACGGTACTGACACTGGTAGCGGTAGCGGGAACGGTAATGACACTGGTAGCGGAAACGATAACAGCAACAACAACGGTAATGGAACTGGTAATGAAAACGGCAGTGGAAACGACAATGGCAACGGTACTGACACTGGTAGCGGGAACGGTAATGACACTGGTAGCGGAAACGATAACAGCAACAGCAACGGTAATGGAACTGGTAATGAAAACGGCAGTGGAAACGGTACTGACACTGGTAGCGGTAGCGGGAACGGTAATGACACTGGTAGCGGAAACGATAACAGCAACAACAACGGTAATGGAACTGGTAATGAAAACGGCAGTGGAAACGACAATGGCAACGGTACTGACACTGGTAGCGGTAGCGGGAACGGTAATGACACTGGTAGCGGAAACGATAACAGCAACAACAACGGTAATGGAACTGGTAATGAAAACGGCAGTGGAAACGACAATGGCAACGGTACTGACACTGGTAGCGGAAACGATAACAGCAACAGCAACGGTAATGGAACTGGTAATGAAAACGGCAGTGGAAACGACAATGGCAACGGTACTGACACTGGTAGCGGTAGCGGGAACGGTAATGACACTGGTAGCGGAAACGATAACAGCAACAACAACGGTAATGGAACTGGTAATGAAAACGGCAGTGGAAACGACAATGGCAACGGTACTGACACTGGTAGCGGGAACGGTAATGACACTGGTAGCGGAAACGATAACAGCAACAGCAACGGTAATGGAACTGGTAATGAAAACGGCAGTGGAAACGACAATGGCAACGGTACTGACACTGGTAGCGGTAGCGGGAACGGTAATGACACTGGTAGCGGAAACGATAACAGCAACAACAACGGTAATGGAACTGGTAATGAAAACGGCAGTGGAAACGACAATGGCAACGGTACTGACACTGGTAGCGGGAACGGTAATGACACTGGTAGCGGAAACGATAACAGCAACAGCAACGGTAATGGAACTGGTAATGAAAACGGCAGTGGAAACGACAATGGAAACGGTACTGACACTGGTAGCGGTAGCGGGAACGGTAATGACACTGGTAGCGGAAACGATAACAGCAACAGCAACGGTAATGGAACTGGTAATGAAAACGGCAGTGGAAACGACAATGGCAACGGTACTGACACTGATAGCGGTAGCGGGAACGGTAATGACACTGGTAGCGGAAACGATAACAGCAACAGCAACGGTAATGGAACTGGTAATGAAAACGGCAGTGGAAACGACAATGGCAACGGTACTGACACTGGTAGCGGAAACGATAACAGCAACAGCAACGGTAATGGAACTGGTAATGAAAACGGCAGTGGAAACGACAATGACAACGGTAATGACACTGGTAGCGGAAACGATAACAGCAACAACAACGGTAATGGAACTGGTAATGAAAACGGCAGTGGAAACGACAATGGCAACGGTACTGACACTGGTAGCGGAAACGATAATAGCAACAACAACGGTAATGGAACTGGTAATGAAAACGGCAGTGGAAACAACAATGGCAACGGTAATGACAGCGGTAGCGGTAGCGGGAACGGTAATGACACTGGTAGCGGAAACGATAACAGCAACAACAACGGTAATGGAACTGGTAATGAAAACGGAAATGGCAACGGTAATGACAGTGGTAGCGGGAACGATAATGGCAACGGTACTGACACTGGTAGCGGAAGCGTTGTTGTTTGCGCTAACAACGTTCAAATCTGTAAAAATGAATCCGAGGGCTCACTTTTCCCCATTGACGGTGTCTGCAATAAATTCTATAAATGCAATTATGGCTGTGCTGTCGAAATTAACTGTCCCAATAATCTTGTTTACAATCCATCCCTCGAAATTTGTGACTATCCACAAAACTACAAATGTCCTTGGGCATATACACCACCATCAGGACCCTCAGCCGGACCATCGGGCATTGCTTGTCCAAGTGGAGGTCGCTGTGTGGGTCAAAACGATGGTACTTTCTTTCCTTCCCTAACAAGTTGCTCCAAATACGTTGTGTGTCAGTGCGAGTGTGAAGTTGAAATGAGTTGTTCCAAGGGTTTACTGTGGGACAATAAATTACTAACATGTAATTATCCAGCAGATGTAAAGTGTGATTTGGCTTAAAATATACATATGTATATGTATGTAATATGAAATGTATTTTATTAATAAAGAAATGTAATTTTCTCAAATGAATTTAAAAGATATTGAAGTTTATGTGGCATACTTTTAGCTACATAAAGTCCTGTAAATGAAGTAGAAATTTAACTACTTTAAGACATGAAAATTAAGCTAAAATTTAACTACATTAAGACCTAGGATTGAAGCTAAAATTCAACTACATAGATACCTTAAAATGAGGCTAATATTTTACTACATAAGGACCTACGATTGCAGCTAAAATTTTAATAATGTCTGTCTAAGACACTTGTCTATAGAGCACTATTTTTGTAGACAATTTTCCAAAACAAAAAAAAAAAAAACTGTTTTCATAAGATACTTCTTTATATAAAACCATCTTTGTAAGACGCCTTTCTGTCTTTGTAACAAGTTTTTATTTAAAAAAAAAACTGACTTTTTAAGACACTTGCCTATCGAAAACTATCTTAACTATAAATACGCTTTTCCAAACTACAGCAACCTCAGAATAAATATTAAGTATAGAATAGACAAATTGTAGCTTCTAGTATGTCCAACTAATGGAAAATTATTGCAAAGGGCTACATAAAACTTTACTTAAAAATGGATTTAATATACAGATTGAAGAAGATTTTATAATTCGTAATAAATAACAGCTTTTTTGACAATCCCTATAGTTTGTTAAGTGCTAGAATATCGCAGTTACTTCATATCAATTAATTGTTTTCTTTTTTTTTTCGAAGACTATATTATCTAAATGGCTGATCTGTTTTGTAAACAACACAAACTCTTCCGTTCGCCTATATAAGTAGCCTCGATATTATTTTAGACGGTATTAAATTATAAACGGCCAAAAGAGTTGAATTAATTCAAATTCAATATGTTTAAAGGTAAGTTTTCTATTTGATAACATTACGAGTAGTAAATATTAATAAATTGTATTTTTAAGTGGGTAGCGCTGTTTTGTTGCTGCTGAACCTAAGCATTGCCTTAGGCAATAGCATTGACATAGCCTCGCCTGAGATCAAGTGTTCTAACAACATGTACAATTGTGTTGGTCAACCAGATGGTAGTGTTTTCCATGTCGATGGCACCTGTGAGCAATACATACTTTGTTTAGGCGATTGTGCCACTGTTTTATCCTGCCCTAATAACATGCAGTACAATCTTAAAACTCAACAATGTGATTTTTCCCAAAATGTAAATTGTCTTCGTCAAGCTAAATCACCAACAACTGGACCTTCGGGTATAGCATGTGCCCAGACGGGCATGTGTGTTGGTCAACTAGACGGCAAAATGTTTGCTGATCCTAAGGGCAATGGTTATATTGTGTGTCAGTGCGAGTGTGATATTGAAAGACCCTGTCCCGCTGGTACTAAATTTGATGAAAAACTGCTTACTTGTGCACATGTGAATGAGGGTGGGAATGGAAGTGGAAATTGTGCTACGGGTGTTACATGTGCCAAGCCCGGCAAGTGTGCTGGCAAAGATGACGGTACAATATTTGCTGATTCTAATAGCAATGGCTATATTGTCTG
Source organism: Calliphora vomitoria (assembly GCA_942486065.2). NCBI lineage: Eukaryota > Metazoa > Arthropoda > Insecta > Diptera > Calliphoridae > Calliphora > Calliphora vomitoria. The sequence goes on from OW818031.2 coordinate 120,382,309, forward strand.
CCAGTGTGAATGTGAGATAAAAGAGACCTGTCCTGCTGGTACTAAGTTTGATAAAAATCAGCTTACTTGTGTAACTGTGAATGAAGGTGGAAATTGTGCTTCGGGTGTGACATGTGCCAAGCCCGGCAAGTGTGCTGGCAAAGTTGACGGTACAGTCTTAGCTGATTCTAATAGCAATGGTTATATTGTCTGCCAGTGTGAATGTGAGATAAAAGAGACCTGTCCCGCTGGTACTAAGTTTGATCAACAATTATTAATTTGTGTAAAAGGTGAAAGTGGTAATGGATCAACACCACCAACGACTGGACCTTCGGGTATAGCATGTGCCCAGACGGGCATGTGTGTTGGTCAACTAGACGGCAAAATGTTTGCTGATCCTAAGGGCAATGGTTATATTGTGTGTCAGTGCGAGTGTGATATTGAAAGACCCTGTCCCGCTGGTACTAAATTTGATGAAAAACTGCTTACTTGTGCACATGTGAATGAGGGTGGGAATGGAAGTGGAAACGGTAGCGGAAACGGTAGTGGAAACGGCAGTGGAAATGGCAGTGGAAACGGCAGTGGAAACGGCAGTGGAAACGGTAGTGGAAACGGCAATGGAAATGGTAATGACAACGGTTCCATACCAAACGTTGTTTGTGCCAACAACGTTCAAATCTGTAAGAATGAATCCGAGGGCTCACTTTTCCCCATTGACGGTGTCTGCAATAAATTCTATAAATGCAATTATGGCTGTGCTGTCGAAATTAACTGTCCCAATAATCTTGTTTACAATCCCTCTCTTGAAATCTGTGACTATCCACAAAACTACAAATGTCCTTGGCCATATACACCACCATCGGGACCCTCAGCCGGACCATCGGGTATTGCTTGTCCAAGTGGAGGTCGTTGTGTGGGTCAAAACGAGGGTACTCTCTTTCCTTCCCTAACAAGTTGCTCCAAATACGTTGTGTGTCAATGCGAGTGTGAAGTTGAAATGAGTTGTTCCAACGGTTTACTGTGGGACAATAAATTACTAACATGTAATTATCCAGCTGATGTAAAGTGTGATTTGGCTTAAAATATACATATGTATATGTATATGTATGTAATATGAAATGTATTTTATTAATAAAGAAATGTAATTTTCTCAAATGAATTTAAAAGATATTGAAGTTTATGTGGCATACTTTTTCAGTTTTCCTTGTTTAGAAATCCTTTTGTCGATACCTTCATCTACATAAAGATCTACGAACGAAGCTAAAATTAAACAATAGAAAGACCTACGATCAAAGCTTAAATTTATTTACATAAAGACCTACGACAAAAGCTAAAATTGAAGTATATAAAGATCTTTTAATGAAGCTAAAATTATGCTACATAAAGGTCTTCAAATGAAGCTAAAACTTAACTACTTACTTAAAGACCTACGATTAAAGCTAAACTTGAACTACATAAAGCTGAAATTTAACAATATAAAGACCTTAAAACTAAGCTAAAATTTAACTTCATAAAGACCTACGATTGAAGCTAAACTTGAGCTGCAAATTAAGGTAAAATTTTATTCAAAAACAGTTGTGCCTTTGAAATTCTCTGTCCCAATAATCTTGATTACAATCAAATCACTGAATTCTGTGTCGATAAACAAAACAAAAAGTGTCCAGTGGTGGCTCCATAGGAGATCTTTGTGGCAGCCTAAACGGCATGAAGTTTGGTAAAAATAACCATAATCAATCAAAAACTAGATTTTGAATTTTTGTGTAGTTACGTCCGTTTGCATTTGAGGTGACTATTTATAATGGTCCGAACCATAGAGAAAATATACATACAGCGGAAACTAAAAAAAAACTCAAACAAAAAAAAAATTACTCAAAAAAGTTACACATACGAGTGTTGTTTTTGTTTTCACATAGTATCTTTTACTAATACATTCTCACCACTTAGGTTTATGACAAATGAGTTAGGTCTTAAACAGGAGAGTTACCGCTCTATGTACATTTTCTCTATGGTCCTAACATATATTTTGCACCAAAACTGTTTATCTTTTCAACCTATTTTTGTATACATCAGTAAGCTATTAGCAATAAATATTTGTGGCAAATACCCGGTTTCCAAGTCTCCTGGTATTTGAAATATCGGACGTACATTTTCTGTTTATTGTTTTTTGTTGGACCATTAAGTAAATAAATAAATTAAAATTATTGTATGATCTTATTTTTGAGAATGTGAAATGATTTCAATACAATCCTATTTTCTTAAATATAACTAAAATTCCACAAATAATAATTAATAGTTGAAATAAAAATATTATCAATTAGAAAAATTGGCTCACAGAAAAAAGTCTCTGCAATTAACCACATCCTTAGATTTTTTTATTTTAAACACGTCTGCACCCATTTAGCCACGTTTCTGCATAAAAATCTTATCATTTTGATAAAATGTGTTTATATACAATATAAGATCAATTGCTTGATATGTTTTTGGCAAAAATGCTTTTAGTAAAGTTCTTTTTATTTTAAAAACAAAAATCAACCAACAGAACAATTATTTAACATCAATTACTGTTACTTACACAATTATTGAATTAGGCAACAAGTGGGTGAGTTTTTTGTTGTTGTTTTGTTTCTGTTATCTCACAATTCTGCAGCATCTTCCTGAAATTGGTATAAAAAGCCGCAATATGTGCTATTATAGTCCATAAATTGTGCACATTGCTTAGCAAAAAGTGGAATTTTGTTTGGCTTAAATTTCCTGGTGTTGCAATATTTCGATTTAAAGTAAAAAAAAGGCAAAACAATAAACAAAAAAACTAAACATGAAATTATCATTAATTTCATTAGCTGTGGCTAGTTTAGCGATTGTGAATTATGCTTCAGCCAGCGTCTGTAATCCGGATAATGTTGGACAACGCATTGCTTTGCCAACCAGTTGTTCGAAATTTTTGCTTTGCTCTAGCAATCATCGCGTTATTGTAAGAGAATGTCCCAAAGGCTTGCATTTCAATCGTGAATTGGAGATGTGCGACTTGCCCTCGCGATCTCATTGCCAATATGGTGCCGTATTTGCCGCCGCAAATCAATGTGAATCATGTGATTGTGATGTCTGCTGTAACACTCCTAACACAACTCCAAAACCTGCCACAACACCTAAGCCAACTACAACACCCGCAGTAACCACAGAGTGTGAGTCTACACCTTCTCCAACTACAACTCCAAAACCCGCCACAACTCCAAAACCCACCACAACTCCAAAACCCGCCACAACTCCAAAACCAACCACAACCCCAAAGCCAACTACAACACCTGAAGTAACCACAGAGTGTGAGTCTACACCATCGCCAACTACAACTCCCAAACCCACCACAACACCCAAACCCACCACAACTCCAAAACCCGCCACAACTCCAAAACCAACAACAACTCCCAAACCCACCACAACCCCTAAGCCAACTACAACACCCGAAGTAACCACAGAGTGTGAGTCTACACCATCTCCAACTACAACTCCAAAACCCACCACAACTCCAAAACCCACCACAACTCCCAAACCCACCACAACTCCAAAACCCGCCACAACTCCAAAACCCACCACAACTCCCAAACCCACCACAACTCCCAAACCCACCACAACCCCTAAGCCAACTACAACACCCGAAGTAACCACAGAGTGTGAGTCTACACCATCTCCAACTACAACTCCAAAACCCACCACAACTCCAAAACCCACCACAACTCCAAAACCCACCACAACTCCCAAACCCACCACAACTCCCAAACCCACCACAACCCCTAAGCCAACTACAACACCCGAAGTAACCACAGAGTGTGAGTCTACACCATCTCCAACTACAACTCCAAAACCAACTACAACTCCCAAACCCACCACAACTCCCAAACCCGCCACAACCCCTAAGCCAACTACAACACCCGAAGTAACCACAGAGTGTGAGTCTACACCATCTCCAACTACAACTCCAAAACCCACCACAACTCCAAAACCAACTACAACTCCCAAACCCACCACAACTCCAAAACCCACCACAACTCCCAAACCCACCACAACCCCTAAGCCAACTACAACACCCGAAGTAACCACAGAGTGTGAGTCTACACCATCTCCAACTACAACTCCAAAACCCACCACAACTCCAAAACCCACCACAACTCCCAAACCCGCCACAACACCAAAACCAACCACAACTCCCAAACCCGCCACAACCCCTAAGCCAACTACAACACCCGAAGTAACCACAGAGTGTGAGTCTACACCATCTCCAACTACAACTCCAAAACCCACCACGACTCCCAAGCCCACCACGACTCCCAAACCCGCCACAACTCCAAAACCCACCACAACTCCCAAACCCGCCACAACTCCAAAACCAACTACAACACCTGAAGTAACCACACCCTGTGAGTCTTCACCAATAGGAACTCCAAAACCAACAGTACCCCCACCATCTACCCCCGGCGAGTGTGAAGGTGTTTGCTGTGGCAAACCCAATGGCGTTAAGATACCCGGAGACACATGCCAACAGTTTCTTGTCTGTCAAGACAATCAAGCGGTCACTTTCGAATGCCCCAATAATCTACACTTCAATGCCGCCACCGGCTCGTGTGATTTCCCCGAAAATGCCAAATGCGATAAACCCTGTCAACCACCAACTGGACCACATACCGGTCCATCCGGCACTCACTGCGCCAACGGCGGTCGTTGTGTAGGAAAACCCGACGGCACTTACTTCACCGATGCCAGCAATAAATGCAGTGCCAGTTATGTGATCTGTCAGTGTGAATGTGAAGTGGTGCGTTCCTGCGGCAGTCCTTTGATGTTCAACAGCAAGTTGGGCGTATGTGATTGGCCCTCAGCTTTCGGTTGTTAAACGAAATTAAATGAACGATTATATGACGAACGATTAAATTCCAGCCCTTTGTTTTGAATAGTTTTAAAATAAATTGTACTACTAATAAATAAATAAAATGTTAATTTAAAAAAAAAAAAAAAATATGTTTAAAAGAAATTATAATTTTTTTTTACTTAAACTAATTTATTTTAATATCATTAAATAGCTGGAGACATAGGGCCAACATAGAGACAAAACGCAATTGTCAAAAACCTAACTCTTGGAATAACAAAATACATGTTAGTCAATATATATGTATTTTGTTGTTGTATCAGACATAGGATTTGTGTTATTTTTGTTTGAGAAAACGTAGTGTGGCGTCTCTATGTATAATTCTCTATGACTACACCTTTTCAAGTTGAAATTGAGAAAATCCAAATTTATGTACCTGTTTGATACTTAGTACTGTGCTTCCTTTTGAAACCAAATTGCTGTACGTACTAAGTACCATAAGACTTTCAAGCAGCGAGTTTTCAAAAAGTTTCGAAAATATAAAAAACAGGCCAATGGAATGGTTTGATGTCACTTGAGTGACATATTGTCCCGGTTTTGGTGTCAAAACTATCTTGGATATTTTCCATGAGGAAGCCAAATATCCTATACGTAGTATCGAGATAAAGTTGAACAAAAAAATTCTTAGTGCTGAATTGGGCAGGTAGGTTACTTATCATCGTGGTAGTAACTGTATTTACCTGCTTTTAGACCTTTGATTGTCGTCTTCACGATAAAGAACCGGAATTTTATTGGGCGTGGCACCACATTATTTATAATGTTATCATTTGGGGTAAATACATTTTTCAAGTTCTCATACAGTAGGGCATTGTATATTTTTCACTGCTTTCCAGAGACTATAATCTATTTTCTTAGTAGGGTCTAAGTTTTTGAGATAATTTCTTAGTAGTCTTTAAGGCGATGTAAAGTCTTCTTTGGCACTGGTTAAGTTTAACTTTTACGCTCGGGGATCGCGATTGTTGCCATTGAAGTCTGAGTATTTGCTTTTCTTTAACAAGAGACTCAATGTTTCTAGGACATTTTGAATGTCTGTAATTCCCCAAGGTGACTGGGGGCGTAGACACTTTAACAGCGTTCGTTAAAATATTTGTAAATACTGTTACGTTTTAAACTTTTTAAAACGTTGGATTATTTCCTTTAAATAGACCGGATACTTTTGATTGCAAATAAAAAGCAGTTTTAGTAGTTTAAACTTTGTAACAACTCTTTATTTATTCAAATGTACAACAACAACAACAGTCTAAATAGTCACTCAGTGCCTATTTACACGTTTATTAATTCGCAGAAGTGCACACACACTTTATAATGTACAAGCTTAAATGTACAAGACAGTTGATGTTAAGTCTAACAGCGCCTATGATAAAGTCCACTACCGACTGCAACCTCTGCCACTATTTATACACGCGCCATCTTTCGTGAATCTTCTACAATGCTCTTAACGAACAAACTAGTATGTTCGAATTCTAGAGCTTTCGATGTCAATGTTAGCAGTTTATACATTTAGTGTTGCCATACTTATAAACAATGCTAATAACCGCATGCTATCAAAATTGTTGATAAGTAGAAGCTTGTACTGATGAACGTGTTTATAAACATGATTAATGCTGCAGGCTGTCGTTACAGACTGTTAAATTCATATCGCTATTGCAAATTCGTAACAATACATATGTATATCGATAGCGGATTGTAGTTCATGTTAATTTTTTTCTTGTGGCAAGTGTAAGCTAACATACATTTTATACTTTAACCAGTTCGTCTTCTTCGGAATTTCGAAATTTCAATTGGATTTTTCTCAATATTAAATTGTATTTCTCAATTTAAGTTTTTTGTATTTTCTCAATATTAATATTGTTTTTCGGAATTTAAATTTGATATTTCTTGATTTCAATTTGTATTTTCTCAATATCAATTAGTATTTTCTAAACTTCAGTGTAGAGATTTTAATGTTCTACTTATTGCCAATTTTCAGTTTATGTGTTTAGAGGGTTAAATGTTCCGTTATTGTTAAAAGGTAACATACTTTAAGGCTGACATTTAAAACCATTTAACCCTTGTAGTAGGGGAAACATTTTGATGGTTTTTGGGAGAAAATAAAAAAGTATGTACTTATTTCAAAATGTTTAAACAACTTATGTTACAAGATTAAATGGAACAGAGAAAAGGAAAAGTTTCTTAACAAATCAGAAAGATATAAAAACAGAAACTATTTTAATGACTCATTCATAATGAATTTTTAATTATATCAAATGTTTATAAAATAGATTTTATAAATTTAAAAATATATTACTAACAAGGGGGTACATTTTTAAAGAGTACTCCAAATAATTTATACATATTGCAACTATTATACTGACTCATTGAAGAGCATGTGAATAATTGTGTGATTTTGATTAATTCCCTGGCGTCTTTCCTAATTGTCAACTAATACATCACTGCAGAATTTCATTTGGACTTTTTTTTTTTGCATTCAATCATTTTCAAAAACTTCTAATCACTATCATACATAATTATTTATATCTACATAAATGATTTTAAGATAAAAGAACTAATAAAAAAAAAATATATCAGAGTCTAAAGGTTACTACTTTTGTATTAATTATTAACAGCGAGCATACAGTTTTCATACCCTACACCACCATAGTGAAGAGGGCGTGACAAACATCAGTACAGTTCGCAATTTTTAGGATATTTCGAGAAAATTTTTAAAATAACTTTTTCCAGTATTATAATGTTCTGAAGAGTTATCAATTAGATTACTTTACAGAATTTTCAACAGCTTGACAGCTATGGGCTCAAAATGGTGAAAGAAGATATAAAATAAGAAAATTTAGCAATTTTGAGTTACTAGATTCAGTTTTTTTTGGATTAATTTGTTTTACACTATTTGTCTCCCAGTCTATAGCTACAATTGTGACGAAGACAGGAAAACAAAATTCACCACAACTCCCAAACCCGCCAAAATTCCAAAACCCACCACAACTCCCAAACCCGCCACAACCCCTAAGCCAACTACCACACCCGAAGTAACCACAGAGTGTGATTCTACACCATCTCCAACTACAACTCCCAAACCCTCCACAACTCCAAAACCCACCAGAATTTCCCACAGCTTAGCAGCTATGGGCTCAAAATGGTGAAAGAAGATATAAAATAAGAAAATTTAGCAATTTTGAGTTACTAGATTCAGTTTTTTTTTTTTTTGGATTAATTTGTTTTACACTATTTGTCTCCCAGTCTATAGCTACAATTGTGACGAAGACAGGAAAACAAAATTCACCACAACTCCCAAACCCGCCAAAACTCCAAAACCCACCACAACTCCCAAACCCGCCACAACCCCTAAGCCAACTACAACACCCGAAGTAACCACAGAGTGTGATTCTACACCATCTCCAACTACAACTCCAAAACCCTCCACAACTCCCAAACCCTCCACAACTCCAAAACCCACCAGAATTTCCCACAGCTTAGCAGCTATGGGCTCAAAATGGTGAAAGAAGATATAAAATAAGAAAATTTAGCAATTTTTTTTTTTGAATAATTTGTTTTACACTATTTGTCTCCCAGTCTATAGCTACAATTTTGACGAAAACAGGAAAACAAATTTCCAATTGGTTTCGGAAACAACCAAGTTTTAGCCATAAAATCCGACCAGCAGCTAAATTTATCCAAACCCAAAGGGGAATGTTTTTGCTCATTTACTCAGTGTAGGGTATTATTATACATACTAATTGTTTATTTTAAAATTAATTTAAATTAAAGTAATAAACAATGACAAGCATTGTCAGTAATTTTTATTGAATTGTTTATTAATTAATTGTCAAAAGATTTGTCACAGATCCACATTAGTATACGTGTATATTCTGGGTCCTCATAAGACTCTAAGACGATCTAGCTGTGTCCGTCCGTCTGTCCGTCTGTCTGTCTGTTGAAAACACTTTAGGGCCCAAATAAAAGGATCTTCAAGGCTGAATTTTTTCACAAATACTCTCTGTTGATAAGGTTTGTTTGGTATTAAAAACGGGTAATATCGTTCTAGGATTACACCTAGACCTCATACAAATGTCCCTCCGGTATACTGTTTGAGCAGTCATAAATTTATATAAATAAATAACACTACTATCACATTCCATATGTATATGGCTAGGTTCCATAAACTTATGAGCAGTTGAGCCTGATGTGTCGATAGATTGAATTTTTATTCTGGCCAGGGCAGCAAACTCTATAAACATTTTTTTTCTCGAAGGTTATGGAGAGCATGTTAAACTATCACCTTGTCAAGTATTTAGAATAGACTTCTGAATGGTAGACAATATGGCTTCCGTAGTAGTCGTTCAGCTGGGGACCTAACGGCGTTTCTTTCGGAACAGTGGTGTCAATCAATACACCGAATGGGAGAGAGTAAGGTAGTCGCAGTCGACATTTCGAAAGCATTTGACTGGGTGTGGCATAATGGACTACTTTCGAAATTAATCTCGTTCGGTGTCGGGGTTGAATTTTCTGGTTTTATTTCTAGTTTCCTTCATGGACGTACTATAAGCGTAGTAATAGATGGGGTTTGCTCCGAGAACTTCATATTGAGCTCTGGAGTCCCCCAAGACACTGTTCTTTCTCCTTCCCATTTTTTTAATTTTCATGAATGATTTACTAAAAATCACTTCAAATCCAATCTATTCTTTCGCGGATGACAGTCATATCTGTCACTCATATTCATTTGACCATAGACCAACTCTTTCACAGATTAAACTCTCAAGAATGAATATGGATGACCTTATAACAATCTCCAGATGGGGTGAATGGAAACGTGTTAATTTCAATGCACTCAAAACTCAGTGCTGCCTATTGACACACAAACGTCTTGAGATTTCACCACTGTTAGAGTTTCAGATAACCTTATGATGCTAGGCACTATAATACAGTGTGACGTCCGTTGGAACCGTCATATATTCGATGTTGTAAAGGAAACTTTTAGGTGCTTGGGCTTCTTGAGACGTTGTCGGACATATTTCTCCCCTTCCGACCTTCATCGTTTATACACTAGCTTCATACGTCCGAAGATGGAATATAATTTCCACTTATGAGCCGGAGCTGTAAGGTCAGTTTCAAAGAAGGGCGGTTCATCTTACCCGGTTTATCGATACTTTAGAACATCGTCGGAATCCTTATTTTACAGATATTATCACGGGTGTTGTTCAGCAGACATTAGTAATATCATACCTAATACGCACACTTTCATTCGGAGCACACGACTATAACGCAGATCGCACCAATTTGCTATACATCGCACGACTCATTATAGGGAGAATTGTTTTTTTGGTCGAACCATACGTATGTGGAATTTACTACCTGCCAACGTATTCCCGAAGGAATATAATATTTATTCAAGTCAAATGTCCCTCTTTCCTCCTTTCCATAACTTCATTTCCTAACATTAACACAATGCACTGCATATATAGGGGTTAAACTACGAGGGTGTATCAATAAGTCTGCGTCCTATTGAATTTCCCGGTTCTAAACTAAAAGGGCAACACTGCTTCTGTCAACATTCAGCTTTCAGTTGACTCCTGTCAAAATTTGAACAACCTGCGTCATTTACTTAGTTTATGTTTGACAGCCATTGATAGCAAACGCGATAAGCTTTCTCATACCCAAGTGATCATTCCAAATTGAAAGCACCAAGCCATGTGAGAAGCGTAATGCTTCCACAATCTCTTGCACTATCAATATCTGATCGTTTCAACGTTTTTTCAATTGTTTCGGGTCAAGTTACAATCTAACAAATGAAGTTAAAAGTGAACTATAGTAAGATCAACAATTGAAGCTAAGATTTAATTATATAAAGATCTAAGATTGAAGCTAAAATTTAACTATAAAAAGCTCTACGATTCATGCTAAAATTTAACTATAAAAAGCTCTACGATTCATGCTAAAATTTAACTATAAAAAGATTTATGATTCATGCTAAAATTTAACTATTTTTAAAAAGATCTACGATTGACAGTATAATTCAATTGTATATGTAACTGTTTGGTAGTTCTTCTTTATCTAAGTTATGTTTTTCTTTAATTAGAAATTTAAACGTTTAATATCTTGGCAAGTTTGTGGTTTTTGTTTTTCTACATTTTGTTTTGACCAAAATTTATTATTATTTTTTTTTTTTTTCACAAATATCTCAACGATAATATTTTAATCTTCTTTCATGTGCTCCTATCAATTTTAAATGTTTTTGCCGGCACTTTTCATTCAATCAAATTTGTAACTATTTATCACCAAAATTTTAGTTAATAACGACACCTCAAGAAGTTAAGAACGAAAAGTAGTGGGGAACAATAACAACCAGAAATTATAAGTGAATTTGGAAAATAAATTATATATTCACTGTGAAAAGTGAAGAAATTTTATTTAAAGGACTTTGAAAAGATACTTTAAGAAAATGTTTACAAAAGGTGAATACTGTAATAAGATTTAACTTAAATCTAAAAAATTAAAAACAAGCAGTTTGATAAATAAATTCGTATTAAGTATTTGGGCTTTAGTAAATTTTGAGTCATCGTCACTGCATATCTAAATCACCCTTTTAAACATTCTTAGTTTTATTATAACGGATGCAGAACGAAAAACTATTTTCTTAAAACTAGCTTACAATATAACAAGGATTTTCAGCATCCAACACATTATGGATAAAGTTTAACCTTAAAGGATTGTGCACAATTTTTCCAAAATCCCTCATAATCTATATAATTTTCCTAAATTTATTAAGTGCTGCAATGATTGTGTCCAAACATTCTAAATGCACTGTGAGATTTTATTCTGTAGCAGAGCAGCTTAAATAAAAAATTCACTTCCTTATAAAAAAAAACAAACTAGTTAAAAGTTTTTTTATTTGCCACTTACTAAATTATAATTTAATAGACAAATACCACTCAGGTACTCAGCTTTTATCAATTTCAGAATACTAGTTATGCTTAATACATATTATTTTTTTTATCAACCCTCTGACACTTGTCACTAATATTCATTGAATAATTTGATGGCATGTGTTAATATCTCGAAGCTAAATTGAATTTTATTAAGACATATGATTGAAGTTAAAATTTAACTTTATAAAGACCTATGATTGAAGCTAAAATTGAACTTTATAAAGACCTATGATTGAAGCTAAAATTGAACTACTTTAAGATCAACGATTGAAGCTAAAATTGAACTACTTTAAGATCAACGATTGAAGCTAAAATTTAACTACTTAAAGACCTACGATTGAAGCTACAATTGAACTTTATAAAGACCTACGATTGAAGCTAAAATTGAACTACTTAAAGACCTACGATTGAAGCTAAAATTGAACTTTATAAAGACCTATGCTGGAAGCTAAAATTGAACTTTATAAAGACCTATGATTGAAGCTAAAATTGAACTACTTAAAGATATACGATTGAAGCTAAAATTGAACTACTTTAAGATCAACGATTGAAGCTAAAATTTAACTACTTAAAGACCTACGATTGAAGCTAAAATTGAACTTTATAAAGACCTATGCCGGAAGCTAAAATTGAACTTTATAAAGACCTATGATTGAAGCTAAAATTGAACTTTATAAAGACGTACGATTGAAGCTAAAATTTAACTAATTAGAACTACTTAAAGACCTACGATTGAAACTAAAATTAAACTACTTAAAGACCTATGATTGAAGCTAAAATTTAACTACTTAAAGACCTACGATTGAAGCTAAAATTAAACTATATAAAGACCTATGATTGAAGCTAAAATTGACTTACTTAAAGACCTATGATTGAAGCTAAAATTTAACAACTTAAACCTCTATGATTGAAGCTAAAATTGAACTACTTAAAGAAGTACGATTGAAGCTAAAATTGAACTACTTAAAGACCTACGATCGAAGCTAAAATTTAACTTTATAAAGACCTATGATTGAAGCTAAAATTTAACTACTTAAACCCGTACGATCGAAGCTAAAATTTGACTTTATAAAGACCTATGATTGAAGCTAAAATTGAACTTTATAAAGACCTATGATTGAAGCTAAAATTGACTTACTTAAAGACCTATGATTGAAGCTAAAATTTAACTACTTAAACCCCTACGATTGAAGCTAAAATTGAACTTTATAAAGACCTATGCTGGAAGCTAAAATTGACTTACTTAAAGACCTATGGTTGAAGCTAAAATTGAACTACTTAGGGACCTACGATTGAAGCTAAAATTGAACTTTATAAAGACATATGCTTGAAGCTAAAACTGACTTACTTAAAGACATACGATTGAAGCTAAAACTGAGCTTTATAAAGATGTACGATTGAAGCTAAAATTTAACTATATAAAGACCTACGATTGAAGCTAAAATTGAACTATATAAAGACCTACGATCGAAGCTAAAATTTAACTTTATAAAGACCTATGATTGAAGCTAAAATTGACTTACTTAAACCCCTATGATTGAAGCTAAAATTGGCTTACATAAAGACGTACGATTGAAGCTAAAATTGAAATACTTAGAGACCTAAGATTGAAGCTAAAATTGAACTACACGACGACCTACGATTGAAGCTAAAATTTAACTTTATAAAGACCTACGATTGAAGCTAAAATTGAACTACTTCAAGACCAACGATTGAAGCTAAAATTGAACTACTTTAAGATCAACGATTGAAGCCAAAATTTAACTACTTAAAGACCTACGATCGAAGCTAAAAAAAAATGATTGAAGCTAAAATTGGCTTACTTAAAGACCTACGATTGAAGCTAAAATTGAACTTTAAAAAGACATATGATTGAAGCTAAAATTGACTTACTTAAAGACATACGATTGAAGCTAAAATTGAACTACTTAAACCTCTATGATTGAAGCTAAAATCGACTTACTTAAAGACCTATGCTTGAAGCTAAAATCGACTTACTTAAAGACCTATGCTTGAAGCTAAAATTGACTTACTTAAAGACCTATGATTGAAGCTAAAATTTAACTACTTAAACCCCTACGATTGAAGCTAAAATTGAACTACTTAAAGACCTACGATTGAAGCTAAAATTGAACTACTTAAAGACCTACGATGGAAGCTAAAATTGAACTGCTTAAAGACCTACGACTGAAGCTAAAATTTAACTTTATAAAGACCTATGATTGAAGCTAAAATTGACTTACTTAAAGACCTATGATTGAAGCTAAAATTTAACTACTTAAACCCCTACGATTGAAGCTAAAATTGAACTGCTTAAAGACCTACGACTGAAGCTAAAATTGTACTTTATAAAGACCTACGATTGAAGCTAAAATTGAACTACTTAAAGATCATCGATTGTAGCTATATATTAAACTAATTAAGATTTATTACTTAGGCTATAATACAAATATGTGCTTTTTAAAATAGCTAACGCTATTCATAATAGTATAATAGTTATTACACACTTAATTCGCTAATTTTGTTAATCATTCCTTTTCTTCTTTCTCTCTCTCTCTCTATCTCATAGTTTTATCCACCAAACATTTTCTTCTGTTTGTTGTGCTTGCTCTATCCGTCTCACAGGCATCTAGCAACTGGCGTACATGTTATTCCCAACCAAATGGTGCAGTGTTTCCCGTTGCCGCAGACTGTCATGTTTACATCTACTGTTTGTATGAAATACCATTCACTTTACCCTGTCCTTTGGACATGGGCTTTAGTGTGTCAGTCGGTCGTTGTGTACACTATAGCCAATCGGATTGTGAAGCTGATAATGTGGCACCCACAGCAGCTCACAGTCAACACAGAGGCACCTGTGAAAATGAACAAAGACCCGAGAACAAAGTAGCCTGTCAAGGTCAGCCTTTTGGAGAATTGGTACCATATCCGGGAGATTGTTCCAAGTTTTTGGTGTGTAATTGTGAGTATCCAACGGTGAAAACATGTCCGCAGGGCCTTTGGTTTGATAATAAATCAAAGGTATGTAATTATCCACATGATGTGAATTGTGTTGACGGGAATGGTGGTGGCTCAACGGCGGCAACAACTGTTATTACTACTACAGAGATAACGACAACAACTGAGTCCGATGATTGGGGTAAAGATTGTGAGGCTCCTGAAGGAATGCAAGCTGACATTTGTTTGAAATACAATAATGGTGTGCTGTTGCGTTATCCCTATAATTGCAATGCCTATATTAATTGTACCATGGGATGTCCTGTTATGAACTATTGTCCAACTGACAAAGTTTTCAATAACTTTTTGAAAATTTGTGATACCCCAGATACGGCTCAATGTATAGAGTTGCCTTTGCCAACTACCACCGAAGAGCCCACTACTACCGCTGTTATTACTACAGAGATAACGACAACGGATGTTATAACCACAACAACAACTGAGTCCAATGATTGGGGTAAAGATTGTGAGGCTCCTGAAGGAATGCAAGCTGATATTTGTTTGAAATACAATAATGGCGTGCTGTTGCGTTATCCGTATAATTGCAATGCCTATATTAATTGTACCATGGGATGTCCTGTTATGAACTATTGTCCAACTGACAAGGTTTTCAATAACTTTTTGAAAATTTGTGATACCCCAGACACGGCTCAATGTATAGAGTTGCCTTTGCCAACTACCACCGAAGAGCCCACGACAATCACAGAGGAAACCACCACCGAGCTAATTACCACTACCAATATACCAGAACAGTGCATACCTCCCTTGGCTGTAGACAACAATATTTGCTCTAATCAATACCAGGGCAGCTATCTACCATATGACTACAACTGCACAGCATATGTGGTGTGCAAGGCCGGAGAACCCTGTCTAGAATATTGTGAAAATGGTAAAATTTTCAATTCCTTATTGGGCATATGTGATGATGATATAGAATGTAATGAATTACCTCTACCCACCACTCCCCAAGAACCCGAAACCACCACAACAATTTCCATCACCTTGCCACCAGATGTAGATTCCGACTTATGTCAGGGTAAAGAGGATTATACCATATATCCCTATGCGGGGGATTGTACACAATTCTTGGTGTGCAAAGATCAAGAAGTCATAGTTGAGAACTGTCCCCAAGGCTGGCTTTTTAACTCAAAACTAATGCTGTGTGATGAAGCCTCAAAGGATGTTTGTTATACAGGACCTATTACCACAACTGAAGAGCCTACCACCACCGGAGAACCTGTTTATGAGCTATGTTTGGGCCAGCCGTTAGGCGCTACTTTCCCTAACGAAGAAAATTGCTCCTTCTATTACTATTGTCGAGGCAATGGTCACTTTTATATACTACCTTGCCCCTATAATAATTACTATGATCCTTATTCGGGAACCTGTGGTCCTGATGTTTCCAGCACTGCTTGTCTGGAACCTATAACCACTACAGTAGCAACTACCACCCAGGCCACAACTTTAAGTCCCTCGCAAAAGTGTGCCAATGCACCAGTCGGCACCACCTATCCGTATGAGGAAAATTGTGCCAAGTATATATATTGCAAGGGCAATGGAGAATTTGTACTAATAAATTGTCCCTATAACAACTATTACTATCCGGAATCGGGTGATTGTGGGCCCAGTGATGATGTCGATATATGTCGCAAACCTATACCAACAACCACACCCGAGCCAACCACCACCGAAATCTCCACTACCACAGCTCAAACCACAACTCCTAAACCAGTGCCTGTTCTAGGAGTATGTGGCAATTATAGCAATGGCCAGCTTATAGACTACCCCGATAACTGTCAGAAATATATCAGCTGTGTTAAGCCCATACCCATAGCCTTTTATTGCACCAATAATTGGTATTTCAATGAGCAGCAACAAAAATGTGTGCCCGATTCTGAGGGCACTTGTACTGGCTTACCTGCAAACGAAACAACAACAGCGGCCACACCCAGTGATATCTGTCAGGGGCTTAAAGAAGGAGATACAGAAATATATAGCAGTAATTGCCAACTGTACTATGAGTGTCTGGGTGATGGTTATTATATGTTAAAGACTTGTACTGAAGGCGAATATTTTGATCCTCTTACTGGCCAGTGCAGTGCGCAAGTGGATGCCGAATACTGTAAGCAAAACTTTGATACTACTTTAGCACCCCCACCAAAACCTCAAGGCATTTGTTCGGACCAATCAGAGGGCTGGAAAGTTCCTTACCCTCTTAATTGCTCTAAATATATAGAGTGTGCAAAGCCCATACCTATAGGTGTCAGTTGCATGAGTGGTTTGGAATTCAGCTCAGAAGCTCAGGAATGTGTGGAGCCTTCGGCCTCAGATTGTGGTCTTACCACTACCAACACACCCAGCAGCACGCCCACTTTGCCAACACCTACTAAGCCCTATAATCAATGTACCAATAAACCAGACTTTACCCTGCTGCCCTATGAGCAAGACTGTGCCATGTTTATTATTTGCCTAGAAGATATGGAACATTGGGCATATTGTAAAACAGGAGAATATTTCGATTTAACTGAAGATAAATGTTTGGCCAGTGCTAATGAGGAGTCTTGCAAAGCCAGCAGTAGTACTACAGAGGCTACAACGATTACAACACAAGATCCCAATTTGGGTCCATGCTATAACAAACCAGATGGCAGTAAAATTCCCTATCCCAATAACTGCTCGAAATATATAGAATGTCATTATCCCTTAAATGTGGGTTATGATTGTCCCGACGGTTTGGAATTCAGTACCCACTATGAGGAGTGTGTTGAGCCCGCCTTGGCTGACTGTAGCATTAAAACTAGCCCTACCACACCAACGACAACAGAGATAACCACCACTCCTCTGCCTGTTGAGACTTGTGAAAACAAACCTACTGGTTCTACACTACCCTATCCACAAGATTGTTCCAAATACTATATGTGCATTAATGGCCAAGAGAAATTAACCAATTGTATGCCACAAAGCTACTATGATCCAGCTACGGGAGAATGTGACAATGATGTATCCCCTACAGCTTGTCAGGGTTCAAACGCTGCTACCACAACCACAGAATCATCTGTAACAAATACCACTACCACTGCTCAACCTCCCCAAGGACCTTGTAGTGATGAATCCAATGGTTTTATCTATGCCAATGTACAGGACTGTTCCCAATACTATATGTGCTTGGATAACTCTTCAGTATTATGTAAATGTCAAAATCAAACCTATTACAATCCCTACACGGGTGAATGTGATGCCCAAACCTCAAATTCCGAATGCAAAGAACCAATAACAACAAGCACAGACGCTCCTGAAGTTACTACACCTACACCTACAACTGAAAACCCCGAAGCCAATATTTGTTGCAGCCACAAATCCGGTACTTATTTGCCATATCCCGGCGATAATACCAAATATGTTATATGCCAATATCCCTTGCCGGAAGTCTACAGCTGTCCCGAGGGCAGTACCTACGATGCCGAAAGCTTGAGCTGTAAATTGGTGGCCACTTTTACAATATCAAAACCCGATTGTACCCAATCAAATTATGGGGAAAAAATGGTATATAAAGGTGACTGTACTAAATACTATTTCTGTTTTGGTTCTGAAGCGGTAATATTGGATTGCAGTTTCGATTGGAACTACAATCCGGCAATAGATCAATGCGTGCCAAAGGTACAATACAAGTGTCCCTGGTGAGAAAGACTAGAAAAGCCAAAATGAAAAAAACGATAATATGAAAGTGTATTAATATACATGTTTAAAGTTTAAAGTGAAATTTAATAAATTTTAATAAAGAGCAAACTTTAAGAGTTTTTTTTTTTATTTTACTCCTCACAATGATTTGAACTGATTGAAATATTCACCCCTATCTACAATAACATGTGAAATTTATGTTCCCATGAAATATTAATTTCCCTCGAAGGAAAAATAGCTATCCTAATATTCCTAATATTTCATCCAAAATCATAAACATAGACCTTTGACCCCAGAGATGAAAAGCTTACATTTTTCTGAAGTTTCACCTAAAGCCGTTTGTAAATTCACAATCATCACTATCACAAATCAATATATCACATGCAATATGTTCCCTTTTCCCATTTTTTGGAATACTTCGTATGAAAATTACAATTCTTAGAAACCACATCTAATTTCCGGATAAACATACTGGTATATTTCACGGAATAACCATAAATTGATTAGAAACTGTGACTGTGTTTTTATTTTAAATCATATTTCTCTTGATTACTTTTTATAATATATTTATTAATATTAATATTGCCTTATTATTTGTTTCATATTCATTTTATCTTTGTGATTTACTTTTTCTTTCTTAAAACTCTTTAATGATAACTTTCCTCAGTACCTGCCAATTTTAATCAATGAAATGTAATTTAAAAGTTGTTAATTTTTTATTAATGATCTTATCATTATTGTGACAAGTTACAGTTTATTTTGGTATTTTAAAAATAAACACCACATACGGTGTGCATTCGCTAAACAGGAGAATAAAAACCTCTTGTCATTTCCATTTAAAGCGAGTCCACTATTAGCAGATTTCACTGTTATAACAATTGAACCACAAACTGTTATCAGTAAATAATAATGAAATAAACACAAATCTAATTTCATGAGAAATATGTTTAAAATTAAGCAAAAAAACACAAAAATATTTAGTATGACTCAAAGAACTCAAAGATATCCAAAAGATAATTGACAGAAATAGAAAAACTGTCCAAACAAGACAATTTTCTGTAGAAAACTGTATTAACAATACAAATTTCTATAGAAAACTGTCTTAACAAGACAATTTTCTATAGAAAACTGTCTTAACAAGACAATTTTCTATAGAAAACTGTCTTAACAAGACAATTTTCTATAGAAAACTGTCCTAACAAGACAATTTTCTATAGAAAACTGTCCTAACAAGACAATTTTCTATAGAAAACCGTCTTAACAAGACAATTTTCTATAGAAAACTGTCTTAACAAGACAATTTTCTATAGAAAACTGTCTTAACAAGACAATTTTCTATAGAAAACTGTCTTAACAATACAAATTTCTATAGAAAACTTTCCAAACAAGACAATTTTCTATAGAAAACTATCCAAACGAGACAATTTTCTATAGAAAACTGCCTTAACAAGACAATTTTCTATAGAAAACTGTCTTAACGAGAAAATTTTCTATAGCAAACTGTCCAAACAAGACAATTTTCTATAGAAAACTGTCCAAATAAGAAAAATTTCCTATAGACAACTTTCCAAACAAGACAATTTTCTATAGAAAACCGTCCAAACAAGACACTTTTCTGTACAAAACTGTCCAAGCAAGACAATTTTCTATAGAAAACTTTCCAAACAAGACAATTTTCTATAGAAAACCGTCCAAACAAGACAATTTTCTGTAGAAAACTGTTCAAACAAGACAATTTTCTATAGAAAACTGTTCAAACAAGACAATTTTCTATAGAAAAATGTCCAAAGAAGACAATTTTCTATAGAAACCTTTTCAAACAAGACATTTTCTATAGAAAACTGTCTTAACAAGACAATTTTCTATAGAAAACTGTTTCAACAAGACAATTTTCTATAGGAAACTGTCTGCAACAAGACACTTTTCTATAGAAAACTGTTCAAACTAGACAATTTTCTATAGAAAACTGTTCAAACAAGACAACTGTCTTAACAAGACAATTTTCTATAGAAAACTGTCTTAACAAGACAATTTTCTATAGAAAACTGTCTCAACAAGACAATTTTCTATGTCTGTAACAAGACAATTTTCTATAGAAAACTGTCCAAACAAGAAAAATTTCCTATAGAAAACTTTCCAAGCAAGACAATTTTCTATAGAAAACTTTCCAAACAAGACAATTTTCTATAGAAAACCGTCCAAACAAGACAATTTTCTGTAGAAAACTGTTCAAACAAGACAATTTTCTATAGAAAACTGTCCAAAGAAGACAATTTTCTATAGAAACCTCTTCAAACAAGACATTTTCTTTAGAAAACTGTCTTAACAAGACAATTTTCTATAGAAAACTGTCTTAACAAGACAATTTTCTATAGAAAACTGTCTCAACAAGACAATTTTCTATAGGAAACTGTCTGTAACAAGACACTTTTCTATAGAAAACTGTCTTAACAAGACAATTTTCTATAGAAAACTGTCTTAACAAGACAATTTTCTATAGAAAACTGTCTTAACAAGACACTTTTCTATAGAAAACTGTCTTAACAAGACAATTTTCTATAGAAAACTGTCTTAACAAGACAATTTTCTATAGAAAACTGTCTTAACAAGACAATTTTCTATAGAAAACTGTCTTAACAAGACAATTTTCTATAGAAAACTGTCTTAACAAGACAATTTTCTATTGAAAACTGTCTTAACAACACAATTTTCTATAGAAAACTGTCCGAACAATACAATTTTCTATAGAAAACTGTTCAAACAAGACAATTTTCTATAGAAAACTGTTCAAACAAGACAATTTTCTATAGAAAACTCTCTTAACAAGACAGTTTTCCATAGAAAGTGTCTTGTCTATAGAAAAGTGTCTTGTCTAGAAAACTGTCTGTAACAAGAAACTTTTCTATAGAAAACTGTCTGTAACAAGACACTTTTCTATAGAAAACTGTCTGTAACAAGACACTTTCCTATAGAAAACTGTCTGTAACAAGACACTTTTCTTAATAGAAGAAAACTGTCTGTAACAAGACAATTTTCTATAGAAAACTGTCTTAGCAAGACAATTTTCTGTAGAAAACTGTCTTAACAAGACAATTTTCTAAAGAAAACTGTCTTAACAACACAATTTTCTATAGAAAACAGTCTTAACAAGACAATTTTCTATAGAAAACAGTCTTAACAAGATAATTTTCTATAGAAAACAGTCTTAACAAGATAATTTTCTATAGAAAACAGTCTTAACAAGACAATTTTCTATAGAAAACAGTCTTAACAAGACAATTTTCTATAGAAAACAGTCTTAACAAGACAATTTTCTATAGAAAACAGTCTTAACTTGTCTTGTTACAGACACTTTTCTATAGAAAACTGTCTGTAACAAGACACTTTTCTATAGAAAACTGTCTGTAACAAGACACTTTTCTATAGAAAACTGTCTGTAACAAGACACTTTTCTTTACACTTTTTTTAAAATCCTATCTCTAATTTGAAATTGCAATTAACTAAACATAAATTTTAGGTGGCTGATGATAGTATATCTTTTGTGTTTGAACTCTGCTAAAACAGCATTTTGGAAATTACCCAGAAGATAAAAAGTATTTTTGGTGATTCAATTTCAGTAACAAAAGAAATCAACATAATTAATAATTTTCTAAAATAAAACGCAGTAAATATAATTTTGGTAACAAATATTATTTAAACAGATTGCCTATATAAAGGTAGAGATTTACAGAGACATCATCAGTTTAAAAACTAAACGCTCGAGAGAAAAATGTTTTGGAATAAAGGTAAAATAAAAACATGAAAGTGAAACAAAACAGTGGATTATAAATCAAATAAAAACTTGGAGTGTGACCAACAAATAATTGAGAATTGATTTTATTTTACAGCTTATGTTTTCGTTGTAATTCTTTGCTATGGTACCAGCTTTGGTAACTCACAGGGCACACCCATACAGCCCCCATCCAATGCAGCCACGTTAACGGATTTGGAATTGAAGGAGGTACATAAAAATAAATGGAAATGTTTTGAAATTTATATAAATTGTTTACCATTTTCTTTTCTCTTTTACATTCCAGATATGCCAAGGACATGAATTTGAATTTGTTGCACACCCCTCAATACAACAAAATTATATCATATGTGTACCAGGCGGTGGTGTCGAAGAATCGTGTGCTGCCAGCAATTGCTTTGATGAGCGAAATCCACCCTGTTCCACAACCTGCAATGCAAACACAAATACACCCGATCAGAAAACCAAAGACTATTGCAATGATGATGATACCCCCTTATTGGATCGTGTGGCTGATGACAAAGATTGTGAATCTTATTACTTATGTGTGGGTAAAAATATCGATCCGCGTCCACAAAAATGTCCACCAAATCAACACTTTTCCGAAAAACACAATACTTGCATGGACTACCACGAAGCCAATTGTGAGGCCAGCTCAAAATGGTGTAAAAAGCGAAAAGATAACACACGTTTCCCCAAGGACAAATGCTACGAATATTACGAGTGTAAAAATGAACAGGCCCTTACAAAATCGTGCGACTACAATGAGCACTTTGACAGAGATTTGGGTAAATGCGTGAGTGGTATGTGTGGAGATGATAAGAGAGTTCCAGATTGTAAGAATAAACATGATGGGGTTCGTGTGGCCCATCCCAAATGCTATAAGTATTTTGTGTGCCTAAATCAGTCCTTATATGAGGCACAATGTGCCTCGGGTTACTATTACGATGCCGGTCGTAGTGTGTGTGTAAAGGATGTTAATAATATTTGTAATGATATTTAAAAAAATAAATAAATTGTGCAGAACTAAGTATGTAGTTGTGTTTTCAAGATCTTGAAATTATGATAAATTTAACTACATACTTAAATGCGTACATGAAGCAAATATTGAAAAATATAAATATGTATGGACATTAATTTGAACCTAAAACAAGTAATAAAGTTTATCGGTCAAGACCGATCTTATAATACCCTTAAAACTTTCCAAACAAGACACTTTGCTATAGAAAACTTTCCAAACAAGACACTTTTCTATTAAGAAAACTGTCCAAACAAGACACTTTTATATAGAAAACTGTCTGTAACAAGACACTTTTCTATAGAAAACTGTCTGTAACAAGACACTTTTCTATAGAAAACTGTCTGTAACAAGACACTTTTCTATTAAGAAAACTGTCTGTAACAAGACACTTTTCTATTAAGAAAACTGTCTGTAACAAGACACTTTTCTATTAAGAAAACTGTCTGTAACAAGACACTTTTCTATTAAGAAAACTGTCTGTAACAAGACACTTTTCTATTAAGAAAACTGTCTGTAACAAGACACTTTTCTATTAAGAAAACTGTCTGTAACAAGACACTTTTCTATTAAGAAAACTGTCTGTAACAAGACACTTTTCTATAGAAAACTGTCTGTAACAAGACACTTTTCTATTAAGAAAACTGTCTGTAACAAGACACTTTTCTATAGAAAACTGTCTGTAACAAGACACTTTTCTATTAAGAAAACTGTCTGTACAAGACACTTTTCTATTAAGAAAACTGTCTGTACAAGACACTTTTCTATTAAGAAAACTGTCTGTAACAAGACACTTTTCTATAGAAAACTGTCTGTAACAAGACACTTTTCTATTAAGAAAACTGTCTGTACAAGACACTTTTCTATTAAGAAAACTGTCTGTACAAGACACTTTTCTATTAAGAAAACTGTCTGTAACAAGACACTTTTCTATTAAGAAAACTGTCTGTAACAAGACACTTTTCTATAGAAAACTGTCTGTAACAAGACACCTTTCTATAGAAAACTGTCTGTAACAAGACACTTTTCTATAGAAAACTGTCTGTAACAAGACACCTTTCTATAGAAAACTGTCTGTAACAAGACACTTTTCTATAGAAAACTGTCTGTAACAAGACACTTTTCTATAGAAAACTGTCTGTAACAAGACACTTTTCTATAGAAAAGTGTCTGTAACAAGACACTTTTCTATAGAAAACTGTCTGTAACAAGAGAAACTGTATAATACACTGAGTATAGGCAAATAATTATTGTATTAAAATTTCAATAATTTTTTTTCGTCAGTGATTTTTGGAAGTGGACCTTATATGGGAACTATGGCCAATTATGGACCGATCGTAATGATATTTGGTTGAGTAATTTCTTCCTATATTAGACTTACTACTTATATGTGTTGAATTTTTTCTGTATATTTGGATTTAAGAGTTTTATGCTCGTTAAAGTAATGGTCAATTATGAAACGATCCAGTGTGCCTTATTTTGTGTTTCATCCAGTTCTGGCCAATAAAGTCCAATTTCAGGAGGTCATTTGTATGGGAGCTAAATGAAATAATGAACAGATTTTTATCAGTTTCAACAGCCTTCGTCTTTGTGCAAAATTTTATCGAAATAAGGACTGAGATCGAAAAAACCTTAATACATATTTTTTATTAAAACTTTTAACCCAAGTATTATTTGATGTTTTTTATCAAGTTACCTTTTGTAAAACATGTCAGTTATTATGTTTAATATCAATTATGTTCATTTGTTGTTAATCTGATTAAAATTAATGACGTGGAAAAAGTGTTTACTAAAATTATTAAATATTATCAATAAAACCCAACTTGGTCCTACAAAAAGTTGGCCAAACAATCAAAGGTCTGCCGCCAAACTGATTCCAATGTTATTAAACAGTATCGGAAAAACTTGTCCATTGATAGACAACCTGGTTCATGTAGAAGGAATGGTCCACATGATGTTTCTAAAACCAATACATAGAAAGCCTTTTCAAAAGAGCTCCCAACACATCTGCTAGGAAAGCAGTCCGGTTAGTTCAGTACTCGGACTATTTGATAGGGAAAGTTAAAGCCAATGCAGGTTTAAAAACATACAAGGTTAAAAAAGTTCCTGACATGAACGCTAACTAAAAATTTAGAGGCCAAAGACAGAGCACGTTAATTGAAGTCAAATTTTATACAAAAAAAATATGACAAAACGCAGCTTCAGTATTTTTATTTTGCTGATGTTCGAGGAAATGTTGTAGAAATGTTTAGGATCCAAAAGCAAAAAGGTTCTTGGCATGCGGCAAAAGAAGGCATACATTTGTTACAAAGAGCTCTATAAATACCGAAATTTACATCAAGAAATGTTTACAAAAAAGGATGCTTCCATTCATAAAACTTCTTAATGTGTCCACTTACTTTTGTTCTGATTTGGAATACTGTCACTATGGTATGCAAGGCCTTGAGTGGTACAAGTACTATAATGTTGTATTTGTACCAAGAGAGGAAAATAGTCCAAACTACCTGAAGCTAAGGCCAGTGGAGAGATATTGGGCTCTTGTTAAAAGAGAATTGGAGAGCACAAAAAAGGTGTCCAAAAGTGTGGTAGATTTTAAACGGAGATGGTACCTATAAAAAAGTTTTTACCAATTAAATTAGAGACCAACAAAAATACCTGAAATTGAACAGCTTAAAGACCTACAATAAAAACTAAAACTTAACTTCTTAAAATTATACTATATAAAGACCTTCAATTCAAACAAAAATTAAACTATATAAAGACCTACGATTGAAACTAAAATTTCAGAAATCTTTCCTGCCACTTTCAAATGTTCACAAACACTACTCCCTCTTTTCTCTCTCCCATAACCTATTTTTCTTGTTCCAACACAATGCATTACATACGTAGGGGTCCATCTACGATTTAAGCTCAAATTGTTTGACATAAAGAATAATTTTATTGATTTTTTATAATGGAATAAATCTGATATATTTAAGGCCTCATTTTTCACAATAAAACGAAAACTTTTTTTACCGGTTTTTCGTTTCATTTTAAAGAATGAAGGGTCCTTATTTACATTTGCTTTAAATACAAATACATATGTAGATTAATAAAAATCTTAGATTGTAACACAAATACGATCACATGTATTTAATTTAGCGTTCCAAAATAGGTTGTCTGGACAGGTGTGTATATAACTCCAACCATTGCACTGTATAAATTTATGACAATCGTAGGGATGTGGCAAATAGAGATGTTGATAGCCCTCACACATACTAGAGCACTCAGGACATGCCATGTGAGGATTTTCCGTTACTACATTAGGTGCCAGTGGCACGGTTGGTGTTGGCGGGGCAGTAAAAGCAGTGGGTACAGCAACAGAGCTAGTTTCCACTACTACAGCAGGCAATTGAGGCTGTAATTGAGGTTGAACTTGACACTGGGCCAATTGCGGCAAATCACATTGTTCGGTGCGGAAACTCCAATGGTAGTTTCCTGGACACAACATAGCCTGACATTGATAGTATTTCGAGCAATCGTTGGGATATACTTGGTCAAATATATCACCCACATTAGCTGTTGTAGGTATGTTTAAGTTTTGTAATGAGGGGTTTATGTTAGAGCCTATGGCCATGGCCACTCCTGCCGTAAAAGAACAGTGAGCATTATGGGGAAAATCACAGGTTTGTGTCAAGGAATTCCAATGATAGTTGGTGGGACATGCCAGGGCCTGACATTTATAGTATCTGGTGCAATCGTTGGGTTGCACTTGATATATTACCTCACCGGTCAATGAAGCTGTTAAGCCATTGGGGGATACAACTACCGATTGTGGTGGTGTCAACATGCTTGGCGTTTGGCTACACTTGGCTACGTCGGGATAATCGCAGCGATAGGTTAGAGTACTCCATTGCAAATAATTGGGACACTGCTGTAAATAGGCATAACCATTCGAACAGCTGTAATATTTACTACAGTCCAGGGCATAGGGCAACATTACAGCGTGATTAACATCATCAATAAGGGGACAATCACTGTGGGCTATGGGTGAGACCTGGATAACACAATTAAGGAAAACCAACAAAAGAGTCTTGAAAAAATGTCTTTTATCGTTGATACTACAAACTTGGAAAAATAACATTACAACGAAAAGTAGTTTCTTTTCAAAACCAAATTTCCATACTTACCGCTATATCTACAGCCCAAGAGACACAAATAAATGTTAAACCAAATAATACACTCAGAATAGAAGACATTTTTTTCCAAATTCAAGTTAATACAACACGTAGTAAGCTAAGCAACTGCAACTTCTTAAATGCAATCCAGCTCTTTTATATCCATTACAAGAAAACAGCAGTACTTTTTATTTATTTTAAAAAATAAAACTAAAAGAACTTATCTCATTTCAAACTACCTTGAACTAAGCAAAACATAATTCCTTTGTAAGAAAATCCCTGAACTTAATCTTTAACACAGAAAAGTACTATTTGAATACCCACTTGAAATCATAAGAAATTGAAGGAATTTCATATTAATTTTTATTTGCTTATAACAACTTATATGACACACTGTAATGTTAAATAGATAATATATAAATATTATCTAGAAATTGTAAAGAACACTTTTGAAAAGTATTAACAACAAACTGAAGTATCTGTTTGAGTACGATATGTGAAATCACAAGCAAAATTCCAGGGAATCAGCGGCAACTCAAGGTAATACCATTTAAATACATCAAGGCAACAGCAGATTCATAACGACAACAGATTTTAAGGCCAATTGAAAATATTACAGTTTAAACAACCCAGATATTCCTTACTTAGAGATTGATGAATTTGTAGTGAGAAATATTATTTAGGCTGCTGTAGTTGTGACTTTAGGACAATCACCCTTAACACAGGATCCCAGCTGTACATCCCAATAATGTAAAACAGGACAGCTAAGACTAATCGGTTGGTCATTGACACATTCTATGAACTTTTTGCAATCCTTTGGATCCGCATGGTAGTCTTGGAAATTATTTAGGCAGACATTAAGTTCAGTGGTAGCAGTTGCTTCTGTAGTTGTAATAGGGCTAGAGTTTGAGGAGCCATTGGTGGTAGTAGACTCTCTCTCAGCAGTTGAAGCTTTTTCAGTGGAAGATTCTTTTGACGCAGTGGAAGTAGTTAATTCCAATGTGGATGCACTATCGGTAGAATCGCTAACTGAATTTGAAGTAGTAGTTTCCGAGGAGGACTGGTTTGTTGTCAAATCGGTGGCTTCTTTGGAGGTAGTGCTGTCTGCAGTAGAGCCGCTCTCTGATGTAGTGGTTTCCGTTAAGCCATTAGAAGTAGTTTCCGTTGGTTTGGTATCTCCATTGGAGCTAGTAGTGTCTGCTGTTGAGCCACTCTCTGAAGTTGTTGTCTCCACGGTTGAACCACTTTCCGAAGATGATTCATTTGTAGTTGATTCGCTTGAGCCCTTAGAAGTAGTTGCATCTGTGGTAGTTTGACTGTCGGTAGTTGCCACAGAACTAGTTTCTGATGTGGTAGTTTCACTGGAAGAAATTGCTTCAGTAGTATAATCATTTTCGGAACTTGATTGATTTGTAGTGGATCCTTCAGAAGCAGTCACTTCTGCTGTTGAACCACTCTCGGTAGTTTTTGTGCTTTCGCTTTCTGTAGAACCATTAGATGTTGTCATGTCTATGGTAGAACCACTTTCTGAGGAGGAATTGTTAGTTTCGGTAGATCCAATTGAAGTTGCTTCGCTTTCTGTAGAACTACTCTCTGCAGTTGATGGCTCAGAAGCGCCGCTTTCAGTAGTTTCACCTGAAGTTGTTCTAGTTTCTGTAGATCTACTTTCGGATGTTGAAATATCGGTGGCTGTTTCCGTGCTTTCTGAGGTTGAGGCACTTTCGGTGTTTCCATTAGAAGTTGTTGTCTCGGAAGTTGTTGTTTTTTCGGTAGATTCATGAGAAGTTGAGGTTTCTGAGGTCGAGTTACTTTCAGTAGTTTCTGTAGGTTCTTTTGAAGTTAATGCATCGGTAGTAGAATCACTTACGGTCGTTTCACTTGTAGTTGTTTCGCTTTCCGTGGATCCATTTGAGGATTCAGTTCCACTTGAAGTTGTTTCTCTTTCCGTGGATCCATTTGAGGATTCAGTTCCACTTGAAGTTGTGTCGCTTTCCGTGGATCCATTTGAGGATTCAGTTCCACTTGAAGTTGTTTCTCTTTCCGTAGATCCACTAGAAGTTGTTGGCTCTACAGTCACACCGCTTTCGGTGGATCCACTTGGAGTTGTTCCACTTTCTGAAGAACCATCAGATGTGGATTTATCTGTGGTTATCTGCGTATTTTCAGGCGACAATCCACTTTCAGTAGTTCCATTTAAAGTTGTTTCACCTTCTGTAGATCCACGAGTGGTTGTCTCTGAAGAAGAATCACTTTCAGAAGTAGATTTATCTGTAGTGGAAGTTGTGGGCTCTATAGAAGAACCATTTTCGGTAGTTGATGGATTTGGTATTCCCTCAGTGGTTCCGCTAGACGTGGTTTCTTTTGCACCCTCGGAAGTTGTTTCACTCGATGATCCCGCCACTGTTGTATAGTCATTTTGTGAAGTCGATGTGTCGGCAGTTATCTCTGTAGCTCCCGTTGGAATAGTTGATTCAGCAGAAGAACTTTCTGCTGAAGTTGATGCAGTGCTAGTTGGCTCTGTATTTCCATTTCCTGTTATTCCATTTGATGTTGTTACATCTGCAGTTGAACCAATTGCTGGTGTACTCGTAGTTTCGGCAGTTGAATCATGGCACTGACTCTTATCTATGGTACATGCCACTATTTGTTGATTCCAAAAAGTACCATCGGGACATTTGATTATTATCTGCTGACCATTGACACACTGTATATAGTATTCACAATTTGCAGAGGATTCAACATCACCATCTTCACAACCTACTGTGGTTCTGGTCGTTTCTGTACTAGTTTCTAAAGGATTTTTTGTTGCTGCCTCCGATGTGGAAGAAATTTCAGTCGAAGACTCATTAGTAGTAGAATTTTCTGTTGAAGATGCGGCTTCTGACGAAGTGGAAATTTCTGTTGCAGGATCTTTTGAAGTGGAAGTTCCTGTATTTTCTGTTGATGCTTCCGATGTTGTTGAAATATCTGCAGAATCTGTTGTCGTTGTTTCTAATGTCGTTGAAGCTTCAGTGTTTATTTCACTTGAAGTTTCGCTGGATGACTTTGATGTTGTTGAAACTTCTGTTGCACAGTCTTTGGAAGTGGTAGCCTCTGTCGAAGAGTTACCATCGGGTGTCGCTGTAGCTTCAGTTTTCGTTGTGCTTTCTACTGAAATTGTAATTTTAGTTGTTTTCTCTGATGAAAAATTCCCATCTGCAGTTGTAGTTTCTAGCTCAGTTGTAGCTTCTGTGGTAGTTGTGGCTTTTGTCGTAGTTGTTGCTTCTGTAGTAGTTGTAGTTGCAATCTGTTCACTACAATGATCACCAGACCATTGACAAGTCAATTGTTTTTGATTCCAAAACAAAGGAGTAGCACATTTCTGTCTATATGGAGTACCATTACTGCACTGTATAAAATAATGACAATCATAGGGATCAGCATGATATTGCCCGCCCTGAGAGCACACATTTATAGAAATTCCATTCCTGCCCACTGTATATCCCTGAGTAGGCCAGGAATAACACAAAATATTTAAAACTATTAAAAATAGTTTCATTGTTCACAAAACACTTGTTGACCGTCTAGCCGCCTTAAATGTAACCGTTTGAAGTTATTTGCAAAACTGCAAACCTTTACAGGTATTTCGCTTAAATTTATTAAGTTTTTTTTTACAACTTAATAACCATACAAAATTGCTAATAATTATAAACTACGAGTAGTTTTTTCCGTTATCAATTCAGTGAAG
This sequence comes from Calliphora vomitoria, assembly GCA_942486065.2. Classification (NCBI taxonomy): domain Eukaryota; kingdom Metazoa; phylum Arthropoda; class Insecta; order Diptera; family Calliphoridae; genus Calliphora; species Calliphora vomitoria. Next base: position 120,413,490 of record OW818031.2, read on the forward strand.
AGTTTTCGGGGTAAATAAATAAACTATTTTCAAGAGTGATTTATAGCAACAAAGGAAAAACATTATTATTGACTCTTGCTTATTAAAAAAAGAAAGTTATTTCGATAAATCAGAGTTAACAAAATGTAAATTTTTTAAACAAATACAAACAATTGTAACAAATACAAATTGTTTTAATTAATGCCACTATTTGCTAGAACAGGAAATTGACATTAAAATTACAATTGTGAAAATAAACTAAGTCCATTAATGTGATCAAATTTACTAAAACTATTTCATAGAGTTTTTGATGATTTGAGCATTTTTTTTTTTCAGCCTTAAAATATGTTTTCAATTATGTTGTTAGCAAAGACACTTGAAGACCCTTCTTATCGACATTTGTTAAAACATTTTGATATAACCTTTTTTGGTTCTAAGCAACGCACAGCCAATACGGCTGATAACACAAATTGTTATCTAGAAAAGTACACTATCTTCAATTAATTTCCGAAAAAACTTGAAATATTTATGAAAACAATTATGATTAAGCTTTTGGAATAATATCCTTAGTAACATTTAATTTAAATTCAAATTACCTTTCATAAATTACAAGTACTATGTATGCATGACATGTCAAGAAAAATCAACAGTCATTTCCACTACATTACATAAATCAATTGAAACTACATAATAAACATCCCCAGAAATCTCAACTATATATTTTACAGAAGCTATAATAACACAAAGGCTTTTAATAAAGAAAATACAAGTAGAAAGACTTCAGTAGCTTCCATGATACCAAAAATCACATATTCTTTAGAGGCTTTCACTACAAAAGATAATGTAAACAAAAGCTTATTTAAAACATAGAACTAAACTAGAACTGAACTAGAACAGAACTAGAACAGAACTAGAACTGAACTAGAACTGAACTAGAACTGAACTAGAACTGAACTAGAACTGAACTAGAACTGAACTAGAACTGAACTAGAACTGAACTAGAACTGAACTAGAACTGAACTAGAACTGAACTAGAACTGAACTAGAACTGAACTAGAACTGAACTAGAACTGAACTAGAACTGAACTAGAACTGAACTAGAACTGAACTAGAACTGAACTAGAACTGAACTAGAACTGAACTAGAACTGAACTAGAACTGAACTAGAACTGAACTAGAACTGAACTAGAACTGAACTAGAACTGAACTAGAACTGAACTAGAACTGAACTAGAACTGAACTAGAACTGAACTAGAACTGAACTAGAACTGAACTAGAACTGAACTAGAACTGAACTAGAACTGAACTAGAACTGAACTAGAACTGAACTAGAATTGAACTAGAACTGAACTAGAACTGAACTAGAACTGAACTAGAACTGAACTAGAACTGAACTAGAACTGAACTAGAACTGAACTAGAACTGAACTGAACGAGAACTAGAACTGAACTTGAACTATTATTCCAAAATTTAATTTTTATAGTTCTAATCAATAGTGATGAATTTATGAACCTTTTCTGGAAACCCTTCCATTTAGGTTTTTATTGAGCTTTCCATTTAAAATCCGTTTAAAATCTACCACACTTTTTGGACACCTTTTTTGTGCTCATCACTTCTCTTTTAACAAGATGCAATATCTCTGCACTGGCCTTAGCTCCAGGCAGTTTGTTCTTGTACCACTCAAGACCTTGCTTACGATAGTGACAGGATTCCAAATCAGGCCAAAAATAAGTGGATTAAGAAGCCTTTGAATGGAAGCATAAAATGAAAAAAAATGTGTAAAGGTTTTTTCGATCTCAGTCCTTAGAACCTAAACTAGAACCTAAAATTTAATCGGAACTAGATCTTGAACTAAAACCTGAACTAGAACCTTAACTATGATCTAAACATTCAAGGTTTTCATTGCTTTGCTTTTTTATAGGCTAGAGCACCTTGATATTTCTAATAATTTTGAAATAAAATTAACTTCAATAATAAACTTTCCCTTTAAATGATCTGAAACAAATATTAATTGATGCCTAAATGAATCACTTCAAAAAATACATTGATATAACAACTGGCATAGGAGATTTAATTATCTAATGTTTTTTTTTTTTATTTAACTGAATAAACAAACAAAATAATGGAACATGAAGTATATTTTAATTAATCAAAGATAAGAAAATTATATCAAAAGGCACACAAACATTACAATATAGCACTTCAAAATGCAAGCGATTTATAAGATGCATAAATAGTTTATTGAAAACTTTTCAACATGAAAGGTAGTAAGTAGATACAATAATTTGTTTTTAATTAAAAGAAAAAACTTAATAAATTATTTTTATTAGGTGTACTGCTGACTTTGCTAGTGATAGAGTTAAGCTGTAGCTATTCATATACGCTATACGATCAGTTGTGCCGGGGTATTCACAATGGATTTTTACGTCATCCTGTAGACTGTCATAAATTCATAAGATGCAGCCATCAAAAAGCTTATGAGTTTCATTGCCCGGCAAATTTATTGTGGCATCAGGAGATAAAGTCATGTGATTATTCTTATCGTACTCAGTGTAAAGTAAATGCAATTGGAGTTAAAGATCAAGAGGTTAATATCACTGAAATATTGGTGGGACAGCACAACAAAGTAACAACTTCAGATAAGAAATGTGGGAGAGTAGAATGTAAGAATTTTAAGGAAATTGAAGTAGAAGCAGACAGCGTAACAGCAACTACTCAGAAATCAACAAGAAAGCTGCATAATAAAGTTCAAGTTTTAGCGGATAAAATTGCTCAAGTGATAGAAAATGTTAACACAGCAGATCATAAAGAACACTCTGTTAAATTAACACATGCGGATAATAAAAATATTACTGCCAAGGAATATTTTGTTAAAAATGTTACCACAACCAATTCTCTACAGTCTGCTTATCGAGAAAATTTAGTAGCTACAACTGAACAGGCTACCAAAACTTTGAATTTCCTTAAAGTACTTCCTAATAAAGATGTAGCTAAAGCGACTGAAAATGTTAATAACAGCCGTATTAAACGAAACAATTGTAATAGTGTTTCAAAATTAACGGAAAAAGCAACAGCAAACAAAAACAATAAAAGAAATATAAAGAAAATACCTGTTAGCAATGTTAATTTAACAGACAATTCCACTGTTAAGGCAAATATAAATGTTAATGATTCGATAGAAAGTTTTGCTACAAATTCTGTTCACGGCTTAAATTTAACAGAGGAATATGCTGTAAAAATAACAGACAATACTAACAATGAAAATACAACTGTTAAATTAAAGAATGATTTTAATTTAACAGCTAATTCTGCAGAAAACTATAACGCAGCAATGATAACAGAGGACACAGTTCATTATAACAATGTTAATATAACAGAGGCTATATTAACAGAACCTGATTCTGGAATTACAAAAAATCTTAACAATTACTTAAATTTAAATGAAAATAAACAATATGAAACTGTAGGCGGGAAAACAAGTTCTTCAGAAAACAATAACAGAATAATGCCAACAGATAAAACAGTTGCTGTAAATGCTGATAATATAACAGAGGCTATATTAACAGAATTTCCTAAATCCGATACGGCATTTACAAAAAATCTCAACAATTCCTTAAATTTAAAGGAAAATAAACAGAATGAAACAGTAGCTCTGACAACAAGTTCTCCAGAAAACAACAATAGAACATTGTTAACAGAAAACACATACTCTGCTAATACTGTTAATGTAACAGAGGCTATATTAACAGAATTTCCTAAATCCGATACGGCATTTACAAAAAATCTCAACAATTCTTTAAATTTAAAAGAGAATAAACTGAATGAAACAGTAGCTCTGACAACAAGTTCTCCAGAAAACAACAATAGAACAATGTTAACAGAAAAAACATTATCAGCTAGTATCGTCAATGTCACAGAGCCAATATTAATAGATTTTAGAAATGCCTCTACTGAAATTATAGATTTCCCAAAAGCCGCGGCTGAAATTACAAATAATTTTGAAAATTCTTTAAATTTACAGGAACTTACCCTTGAAAATCAAAGTGAAACGGAAGCAAGTTCTAGTGATAATAATAACAGAACACTGTTAATAGAAGATTTAATCTATGTTAATGTAACAGAGGCAATATTAACAGATTTCCCAAAAGAAGCTGCTGAAATTACGAAAAATCTCCACAATTCTTTAAATACCAAAGAAAATGAAAATGTTGATGTGACAGCAAGTTCAATGATAACAACAGAAACAGTTTCCGGTAATGCTAATATGGTAACAGGGGCTATATTAAACGATTTTTCAAAATCTGTCAATAAAGTTACAAAAAATCTCGATAATTCTTTAAATTTAAATGAAAATATCTCTGCTGAAATAATATATAAAGACAATAAAGCTTTAGCTCAGAAACAATCATCTAATGTAGGTAATTCCATACAAAACAGCTCAATGTTAGAGGAGCAAACAGATTATGCTGACCTTATAAATTCGACAGAATCACTGTTAATAGTTTTACAAGAAGTGGCAGCAGAAATTTTTGAAAACTCCAGCAATTCTTTGCAACCAACTGAAGCGAAAACTGAAACAGTAACAGATGTTGAGAACAGGCAAACAACGGCAGCTATTTTCAATTCTCTCAATAGTACAGAAGGTTTTACAGGAAACCATAACAGTACTATGTTAAAGCAGGAGCACAGTTCTGCTAATTTCATTAATTCAAGCGAGACAACAGAAAGTTCTGGATCCACAAATACAGAAAATGAAAATGTTGCTGTTGCTGTTACCAAAACCGTTGCAGTTAATTCACAAAGTTCTACCAAAAATAGCAGCGCAACAGTGACTGAGAAGAAAACAAATGTTGTTATTTCTATTATTTTAACAGATCTGCCAGAAGCTTTACCAGCCAAAAATGAAAATGTTACTAAAATAATGGACAATTATTTAAATACAAAAAGTTATAACGAAAACATTAGCGAAACAGGTTTACAAAAGGACAACAATTCCATTAATGATGTAGATTTAACAAACTCACTGTTAAAAGCCCTTACAGAAACTGCTAAAGCAACTATAGAAAGTTCTGTTAATATAACAGACACAGAAAAAGCTATTACACAAGATCCCGTTAAATCATTTATTTTAACAGAAAGTTCTACTGAAACTAATAACAGAAGTATTGCCGTAAGTATTGTTAATACCTTGAATTTAACAAACAATAACACTGTTATAGTAACAGACAAAAAAAGTGAATCTGAAACACTAGCTGCCCAAGATCCCGTTAATTCATTTAATTCAACAGAAAGTTCAACTGAAACTAGTAATAAAAATAATTTCACATTACAAGAGGCAGATAAAAACTACGCACTTAATTTAACAGAAGCAATGTTAGCTGGTGTTCCAGAAGGTTTAATACTAACACATAAAGACCCTATGAAAACAAAACAAAATTCTGATAAAAACAAAGATGACCATAACATTCCATTAACTGTGACAATGTTAACAGAAACCGAAGATGATAATGAAACTTTAACAGTGGTAGCCGAAAATTCGATTGAAAGCAATTATCTTAACAAAATTGCTTTAAAAGAATCAATTCAAGCGGAAAATATTAACTTAACAGTGAATGCAGAAAATCCCGTTAATTCTTTTAATTTAACAGAAAGCTTCAATCAAACTAATAACAGTGACAGTTTGACTGATTTAAATTTAACAGATAATTTTCCTGTAAAGAAAATGAAAGAAGAAAATGTTAACTTAACCGTGAATGCAGAAAATCCGGTTAATTCTTTTAATTTAACAGAAAGTTTCAACCAACCAAACAAAACCAGTGACAATGTATTAACAGAAAACCCTTTAAGTTCTATTCATTTGACAGAAAATGTTGTTGAGTATATAACAGAAACAACAGCAAAAGACTTTTCTGTTAAATTAATCTATAATGAAAATAAAACTACGACAGAAACCACTGACTATTCCATTAATGACAAGAATTATAAGGAGTCCATGTTAACAGGGGCTTCTGTTAAACCAGCTAATGATGAAAATAAAAATGTTAGAGTCATTTATGATGAAACAACGCCTGTTATAAACGGACACACAAATAAAACCGAAATAGCTACAGCAACGATGTTAACAGCTAATGATGGAATTTTAACAGAAATTACACCTACCAACGAAACCTTTATACAAAATACTGAAAACTCTGTTAATATTGGAAATGTTACAGAAATAACATCAACACAGGTTGCTGTTAATAATGAACATGTTAAAAAAACAATGTTTACAGAAGACCCAGTTAAAAATGTTGATGATGAAATTCACAATTTTAATGATATTTATATTGATACTACATCAATTTTAAAGAAAAATTCGGCTACAACTGAAAGTTTAAGGGAAAATACTGACAATTCTGTTAAAGAAATAATATTTACGGAAAATCCTGTTAAAACAGCTAATGATGAAAACCCAAATTTTAAAGATTTTTCTGTTGAAGCAATACCTCTTTTAAAAGAATACGCTGCTACAACTAATACACATTTGATAGTAGAAACTTCTACAGAAACTCTTTTGAAAAATGTTAATCAAACAATGGAAATCAACAATACTTTGAAATCAAAAAACCTGACAAATTTATCTCCAGCAATAACCACAACACAAACACTATTGAACAAAAATGTTCAATCAGAATCTACAACTCCTGCTCAACTTACGACCTTAGCTGTACCTTTTTCAATTGACAATACCACCGTAGATCCCCGTTTACCATTCCGTTCGTTGGAGTGTCAAGGCCCCAACAATCGTCGCCAGTTTAAGGCCCCCAAATGTTATCAATACTATCAATGTTTTGCCGGTTGGGCTTTTTTGCTCAATTGTCATGAGGGCTGGCGGTTTGTGGTAACAGAGGGCCAGTGTATTTTGGATGTGAATAAAGAATGTGAAATGTAATTAAAATTTTGAAATAAAAAAAAAAAAATATTGAATATTTGAAAATAAATTTTGAGAAAAATGAGTATGGAACTTGAAAATTTTAAATAACTATAAGATTTTAAAGATATAAACTAGAACTGACCTAGAACTAAACTAGAACTAGAACTGACCTAGAACTAAACTAGAACTAGAACTGAACTAGAACTGAACTAGAACTGAACTAGAACTGAACTAGAACTGAACTAGAACTGAACTAGAACTGAACTAGAACTGAACTAGAACTGAACTAGAACTGAACTAGAACTGAACTAGAACTGAACTAGAACTGAACTAGAACTGAACTAGAACTGAACTAGAACTGAACTAGAACTGAACTAGAACTGAACTAGAACTGAACTAGAACTGAACTAGAACTGAACTAGAACTGAACTAGAACTGAACTAGAACTGAACTAGAACTGAACTAGAACTGAACTAGAACTGAACTAGAACTGAACTAGAACTGAACTAGAACTGAACTAAAACTGAACTAGAACTGAACTAGAACTGAACTAGAACTGAACTAGAACTGAACTAGAACTGAACTAGAACTGAACTAGAACTGAACTAGAACTGAACTAGAACTGAACTAGAACTGAACTAGAACTGAACTAGAACTGAACTAGAACTGAACTAGAACTGAACTAGAACTGAACTAGAACTGAACTAGAACTGAACTAGAACTGAACTAGAACTGAACTAGAACTGAACTAGAACTGAACTAGAACTGAACTAGAACTGAACTAGAACTGAACTAGAACTGAACTAGAACTGAACTAGAACTGAACTAGAACTGAACTAGAACTGAACTAGAACTGAACTAGAACTGAACTAGAACTGAACTAGAACTGAACTAGAACTGAACTAGAACTGAACTAGAACTGAACTAGAACTGAACTAGAACTGAACTAGAACTGAACTAGAACTGAACTAGAACTGAACTAGAACTGAACTAGAACTGAACTAGAACTGAACTAGAACTGAACTAGAACTGAACTAGAACTGAACTAGAACTGAACTAGAACTGAACTAGAACTGAACTAGAACTGAACTAGAACTGAACTAGAACTGAACTAGAACTGAACTAGAACTGAACTAGAACTGAACTAGAACTGAACTAGAACTGAACTAGAACTGAACTAGAACTGAACTAGAACTGAACTAGAACTGAACTAGAACTGAACTAGAACTGAACTAGAACTGAACTAGAACTGAACTAGAACTGAACTAGAACTGAACTAGAACTGAACTAGAACTGAACTAGAACTGAACTAGAACTGAACTAGAACTGAATTAGAACTAAACTAGAACTGAATTCTCATTCACACAAAACCATATTTGCTCTATTTCATGTTTCTAGGTATATTATTATAGAAAATTCAAAAAGTATCATCAGAAGTACGAATAATTACCATTTATTCTCCATATGTTTGAGTCTGATACACATCGGCTAAATTTTATATCGATAAGTTTAATAATAATATAATATATATATATAAAGTACCAATTTTCCTTTTCACTCTTGAACGTCTTTAAAAAGGTTTAGGTATAAAATATGAGTGAACACAGATTGAGATTATTTTCCTTAAAAACACAGTATTTATTTTCTGCAAACATATTTATTTACATTTTCATATTTTTGAATAATTACTTTACTCTCTTTCTCTTGCAAGTATTTAATGGGAACGTAAATGAACAGAGCTAATGTGCTTTAGTATATTGAGTTAAATTTTTTTTTAAAATTTCAATCAGGTAATCATGAAACATTTCAAGGTGCATTTTGGTTTTAAAATATTTTACAACATCTTTTATCAGTTTTTACATATAGTAAATTTGATAAAAATTATTAAGAAAAACATAAGTAAAAAACCTATGTATATTAAAACATATGTTTCATCAATTATCACGTTCATTCATTAAAAAAACTACATTTATTTGTTAGAAATTTCACTTTTTTTGAACTTGAATGCAGACCACAAAAAAAACTTCATTTTCCTTTCTGACTATCTTAAGGGTGTGTTCAACAATATTTTATCTCTTATTCTTTCAAAAAATACTCCGCGTACTTCTAAGATTTTTATCGTAATTTTCAAATAATTTTTTACATGTTTGCTTCTGGTCTTGAAGAAATATTTTCTCTAAAATAAACTTTTTGTTTCTTGGAAGTTATTTATTGTCTTTCACATAAGAATGATAAAAACCATTAAATGTTATTGAAATTATTGATAATGATCAAAATTAGATAAAATAAATGTTTCAAATTAATGTTTTCAGATACTTTAATGGGAAAACATTTCTGCTCTCAGTAGAAATATATAAAAGCTGAAAGACTTTTCAAAATATCAGGGAGTTACAAATTGACTCTAGCAACGGAAAGTGTTTTAGAACAAATTGCCAAGAAACTAATTAAAAGTGGAATTTTATAGGAACTAAAATCGTTGTCGGAAAGAAAAACGATAACAAGGATACTTGAAATGAGAGGTGAGTGCTGTGGAATAATACGATTTTGGATATATTTTGTTAAATGGCAAGAAAAGCAAACTTTTTTAAATTAATTGAGATTTAATAAAAATAAAAACAATTTTATTTAAAAGCGGTGAATTTTCAAAATAATAAATAAACTACAAAACTAAACTCATTGAAACTATAAAATTACAGTTATTTTTTTAAGTCTTTATTCTCTATTGAATCTTTCTTTTGAGAAATTTACAATAAGTATTAAAATCTTAACCTAAACTAAAACTAAAGTTATTATTGACGCTGCAATTCCCAACATGAGTGCTCGTTAAAATGATTATCTGGTCAGATCCAGTGTTTCCAAACGCCTCAGTCCATAGGGATCTCAATACGCGAGGATCATCCAAATCCCCTTGCCAAGGAGTTGCTGTTATTTGAGGGTCATATGACCCTCAAATAACAGCAATAACAGGCTGTTCCCCATAGCTGAATGCCGTATAGCCATATCGGTTTTATAACTGTTTTGTACAAAAGCACTTTGTATTCCAAGTCTAGAACTGACTGTAATTTTATTTGTGTATCATTGGCTTCAATATGGTGGGTCCATGTTAAACGGCGATTCAGATGGATGCCGAGATATCTCGTCTTAGAGTAAATGAAACGTCACCGTTTTTCCAAATCGCCTTTATCGAAGGCTTGAGATATGTCAATAAATAATGCAGAGCAATACTGCTTGCTCTCGAAGGTTTTACGAATAAGAGTACTGAGTTGTCCGATGTACCTGTTCGATAGTACTATGCCTCTTACTGAAACCAAATTGATGGTCAGCAATAGTGCAATTTTCGTCAAGGTGTAGTATAAGGCTCTCAAATAACAACTTTTCAAAAAGTTTTGAGGATATTGCCAACAGGCTAATGGAACGGTATGATGTCACTTGAGTGACATCTTTTCCCAATTTTGGTATCATAGCTATCTCTATAGTATTGTGTTAAATATGAACAAAATAATTCTCAGTGCTGAATTGGGCAGATTACTTATCATCGTTGTAATAATTTTATCTATACCAGGTGATGTTCCAGCCTTTAGAGTGTTCTCTTTTCTTCAATGTTTCTAGGGCATTTTAAATGTCTGTAATACCCCAAGGTGACTGGGAGTGTGAGCTAACATATATTTTATAGTGTAACCAGTTCGTCTTCTTGTTAGGGAAAAAACAGCAATAGTTTTCAAATTTACATGGACCTTCTAATAATGTTAAAACTGTAGGCGAGTGGTCTGATGAGAGGTCCAGCGAAGGGATCACTAATTCGCGTTTTATATTTTTGATTACACTGAAGTCAATTAGATCGGAAATCTTATTGAGGTCTGTAGGCCAATAAGTAAGTTGGCCACTAGATATGACATCTAGAGTTATTTAAGAATACTAGATTAATTATACTAATAAATATTTTAAAAGCCTCTTAAGACTTAGCAAAATAAAGAAAAACGACATAAAATTATTCGAATAGCATACATTTTAAAAATCTTCTTTAATTGATCGAGTTAACTAGACTTCAACTTAAATAAATTTGTTTGTTTAAAAAAATTAAAAATTCATAATTATTCGATTCATTTAATTAAAAATAAAAATTATCATTTTTCATTTCGAATAATTTTTTAATTATTCGAATAAATTATTCGGTTATTTTAATCGAAATTGTATGACCTTAAATAACAAAAACAACAAAATAGAAAATTTAACATAAATTTATTCAAATACAAAATTTCAGTAAAATACGAATAATTATTCGAATAAAAATTCGTTAATTTTAACAGAAATTTTCGACTTTATGTGAAATAAAATCTTAAATAGAAAAAAATTTAAAAAATTGAAATTCATTCGAAATAAAATTGTGATTGAAAATCGATTAATTATTCGAATAAATTATTGGATTATTTTAACCGACATTTTATGACCTTAAATAACAAAAACAACAAAATAGAATATTTAACAAAAATTTATTCGAATACAAAATATCAGTAAAATACGAATAATTATTTGAATAACATAATTAACATAAATTTTCGACTTTATGTGAAATAAAATCTAAAATATAAAAAAATTTTAAAATTAATTCGAATTAAAATTGCGATTGAAAATCGATTAATTATTCGAATAAATTACTGGATTATTTTAAAAGAGTTTTATAACTTGAAACTAAACTTTTTCATTTTTCATTTACATTAATTATTCGATTAAATTAGTCGTATATTTTAACCGAATATGTATAAAACTCGGTTAAAATAAATAACAAGAACAATAAAATAGAAAATATAACAAAAATTTATTCAAATAAAAAATTTCATTCATATTTATTCGAATAAATTATTCGACTTTATGTGAAATAAAATCCAAAATATAAAAAATTTTAAAATTAAATGGAATAAAAATTGTGATTGCAAATCGATTAATTATTCGAATAAATTACTGGATTATTTTAACCGAAATTTTATGATCTTCAATAACAAAAACAACAATGTAGAAAATTTAACCAAAATTTATTCGAATACAAAATATCAGTAAAATTTCGACTTTTTGTGAAATAAAATCCAAAATAGAAAAATTTTCAAATTAACTCGAATAAAAATTTTGATTAAAAACCGATTAATTATTCGAATAAATTACTGTATTATTTTAACCGAAATTTTATGATCTTCAATAACAAAAACAACAATGTAGAAAATTTAACAAAAATTTATTCAATTAAAAAATTTCATTAAAAATCGAATAATTATTCGAATAAATTATTCGATTATTTCAACAGAAATTTTCGACTTTAAGTGAAAATTATGTGAGATCAAAATTTAAAAAATTTAAATTCATTCGAATAAACACTGTGATTAAAAATCGATTAATTATTCGAAGAAATTATTGGATTATTTTAACCGAAATTGTATGACCTTCAATAACAAAAACAATATTCGAATACAAAATATCAGTAAAATACGAATAATTATACGAATAAATTATTCGATCATTTTAACAGAAATTTTCGACTTTATTCGATTTTATTAAACCCGAATAAATTGGTAGATTATGTTTAAAAAGCTTTATACCTACAACTAATAATGAAACTAAACTAGCTATAAATATTAATTCGATTAAAAATTGTTTAATTTCCATTAATTACACTGTGCTCGAAATAGACACTTTCTTCTATCAAGCGGTTCACCCGCGGGTCAAACTAATTCGAGTACGCTGAATCCAGTACATATATTAGCGTAACTCTAAAATGGTTTAGCTTTTAGCGAAAAACAATAATTTATTCGAATAAAAACTTTAATTTTTCATTTGCTTTAATTATTCGAATAAATTACTGGAGTAAGAATGAAAAGTATAAAAGAAAAAGTAACATACATCATTCAAATCCGACTAATGATATGAATACTCGATATTACTTTTCCAGGTTTCCTTTTAGCTGTAGCTTTTCTAGCTACTTTTGCTATATCTTTGGCTGTAGATGAAGAATGTGTCCAACGAAAACTACGCGGTCTACCAGTCCACTGGCCCAATCCCACCGATTGTTCCAGCTTTTATCGTTGCACCAATAAAAACATTAAACGCGAATTGTTGTGCCCCGAAGGCAAGGAATACAATCCACGAACTGGACGTTGTAGCAGCAAAGGAAATAATCTCTGCCAGTTGAGCTTAATCGCTCCATTGGCCGAAACAACGAATCCTTGTGCTGAAGAGATTTCGGGCACCTTTGTGGCCGATCCTAAGAGTTGTCGCGGTTTTAATATCTGCAATAATAACTTAGCCTATCCACAGACCTGTGCTGCTGGCAGCTATTTCAATACCGAAGTATCGGCCTGTGAACCCGATACGGAAACTTTATGTTGGGAGAATTTGTGTGTGAAGAAGGCAAACGGTGTGTATGTGGCAGATGCTAACGATTGCAATAGTTTCTATATTTGTTATGATGAAAAGCCAACCCCGCAAACGTGTCCCAAGGGTAGTTATTTCAATGACGAAAGTTTGAATTGTCTGCCCGGTAAATGTCCATCGGATGGATCTATTACCACTCCGGCCACTACTACATGCGCTGACGAGTCTACCACATGTATTCCAGAAACTACCACCACTGCATGCACTGAGGAAACCACCACATGTGCTCCGGAAACTACTACCACTACATGCACTAAGACAACCACAACTTGTGCTCCGGAAATTACTACCACTACATGCACTGAGGAAACCACCACATGTGCTCCGGAAACTATCACCACTACATGCACTGAGGCAACTACCACTTGTGCTCCGGAAATTACTACTACTACATGCACTGAGGAAACCACCACATGTGTTCCGGAAAACATCACCACTACCTGCGCCGCTGTAACCATCACTACTACTTGTGCTGCGGATACAATAACTACAACCTGTGCTGCAGAGACAATAACTGTAAGTCAAGCAACTACCACTTGCATCCCAGAAGAAACCACAACGACAGCAGGTGACGATGATGATTGTTTAAATGTTAGTACTATTTTAGCTATTTTATATTTAACAATTTCTCCACCTATTTAATTCTCTCTCTCTCTATGTCTCTCGTTGCTCTTTGAACAGACCAATTGTGACAGCACCAAATGTGAAAATGCTAAAGACGGTTTCATCTTCCCCGCCCAAGATACCACGGCCGGCTTCTGCGTTTGTGTCAAACAAAGGCCTGAATATCGCGCATGTTCTGATGATGCCAGCTTTAATGAATCCCTACAAATTTGTGTGGCTCAAGACAAAGTTTGTCCCTCCAGCAAATGCTTGCAACAGCCAGACTATACCACCTTCCCCGCTTCCAATACTACAACCGGCTTCTGCAGATGTTTAGAGGGCGTGGCCAGCTATTTCGAATGTGTCGAAAACGATTATGTTTACAGTGAAGTATTGGGATTCTGTGTTAAATCCTCCAACAGCGATGACTGTGAAGAGGAAACTGCAACAACGCCCGCTACAAAATTGTGCAAGGGAGGCTTTAAAGAGGGTGACTTTGTGCCCTATCCCAATAATTGCATGCTTTTCTACATCTGCTATGAGGGTGAATTGGTGGAAAGTAGCTGTGAAACTGGTAACTATTATGACGACAAAATTAAGGCCTGTCTACCCGACACCGAGGGAAAATGCCCCGATTGTCAAGTGGCCCAAACAAGCTCTAAACGCAGCAGGCGTGCTGTTGCAAACTGCATTGATGGTGTAAAGATACCAGCCGTCGATTGCGATAAATACTACAAATGTAGCGGCGGACAGCAAATGTTGTATGGCTGTGCCAAAAACTTTTTATTCAATCCAATCACTTTAGATTGTGAATTCGATGCAGAGAACACCTGTTGGACCAGCTACACCTGTGTCAATGGTGTGAAAACGCCAGATCCCACCGATAGTCAAAATTACTATGAATGTGTTGAAGGAAAACAAGTTTTAACAAGTTGCGAAGCAGACAGTACCTTTAATAAACTCTCAATGACCTGTGTAGCTAATGAGAAATTCACATGTCCGGGTGGTTATAATGAGGGCCAAATTTCGCCCCATCCTAACGACTGTGATAAGTTCTATATCTGCGTTGCTGGCGTGCAGAGAATACAAGAATGCGGTAAGGGCAATTTCTTCAATAAGCAAACTTTAACATGCGAAAAAGATGTTCAAAATACATGCAACGTTGGAACATGCCCAGGTGGCTATAATGAAGGTGATCTATCGCCCCATCCACAGAACTGCAGTCAATTCTACATTTGCTCTGATGACATACTAGTAAATCAGGATTGTGGTAAGGATAATTACTTCGATAAAAATACTCTAACCTGTGAACCTGACATCAACAATGAATGCTGGATCAAGGAATCATCTTATACCTGTCCCGGCGGCTACGAAGAAGGACAATTTTCACCCCATCCCACACAATGCAACTTGTACTACATTTGTTACAATGGCCGTCAAATATTGGAGGATTGTGGTACAAATAATTACTTTAACAAGGCTACCTTAACGTGTGAACCCGACATTTACCATGTTTGCTGGCCAAATTTGTGTGCGGGCAAACCAAATGGTGCACTAGTGGGTAATCCTCAACAATGTAATAGTTTCTTCCTGTGCGAAAATGAGGAAGCCAAACCTAAAATCTGCTTAGAAGGCGAGTTCTTTAATACCAAAGTTTCGGCTTGTCAAGCCGATATTCAGGCCGTCTGCTATAATCCCTGTGAAAGTGAGAATGCTGGTCCAGTTGTTCTCCTGCCACATCCCGTTTGTAATAAGTATTATTTCTGCAATGATGGCAAAACAAATGTTGGCACATGTCAAGTTGGTAGTTTTGACATCGAAACGGGTGTTTGTAATGATGCAAAGAAATGCTATCCTAATCCGTGTGAAAATCCAGAAAATACCATTAGCTTCGCAGATCCAATAGATCCTACGAAATTCTTCATGTGTATAAATGGAATGCCTGTGTCTAAACCATGCCCAGCCGGAATGGAATTCGACCCGACAGTTAAAACATGTCTTAAGGTTACGGACGTGAGTACACTAGTTAATATATACATACATACATACATATATGATTCAAATACAGGATTAATCCAACAATGAGAAGAAGTTGGACAACTAATTCACAATGTTTAACAAAAGCAAATATACACATTTTCAATTAAGACATATCTTGGAAAATCCCATTATCGCACTTTCAAATATATCAAGAAACGTTCCGTAGATCATAAACGTAATATAACTAACATCTTACATCTAGGAAACTGTATTAATAATGTAGCTTTTTAAGAGTTATAATGTGGAAATCTCCATTTGTAATTTCCACATATATATTCTGGATCGTTATAGATAGCGCAGTCGATATAGATATTTCCGTCTGTCCGTCTGTCGTCTGTCCGTATGTTGAACTTTCAAAAGCCTCCAAACAACTTACAAACATTATTTGTACATCAATATGGTGGATATAGTCCTGGTTCGGTTACAATTTAAAATTTAGAAAATCGGCCCACAAATGGCTGAGATATAAGCAAAAAACCACGACCACCTCGATTTATTCTTGATGTATGTCTGCATTACTGAGTCATTAACATATATAATAAGGACAGCTAATGATAGACCTTTTAAAGACGTTTATAATGCCATTCAATGGGTCAAAATCAGGAAAAATTGTTCGCCAACATTTTTTTTTTTTTCATCTCAATTTTTTTTTTATACCCTTCACCTTCGTGAGAAGGATATACATATATAAGTTAGTCATTACGTTTGTAATTTTCACAATATAATTTTCCGACCCTATAAAGTATATATATTCTGGATCCTTATAGAAAGCGTAGTCGATTTAGCCATGTCCGTCTGTCTGAAGACCCCAGATATCTAAGGGAGCCAACTCTTCAATAATTCTGTCAGACATGCTTCCGAGAAAATCCGAGACAACCTCTATTTTTGGCCTATTTTTCATCTATATCTCGATTATTAAGTCATAAATATAGACAATATGGATATCTAATGATAGTCCATTGCAACGATGTATATGAGGCTATAAAATTTTTTTTTTTCGAAAAAAAAATTTCAAAAAATTAAAAAAAAAAAAAAAAATTTAATTTTATTTTAAAGTATAATTTGGTGAAGGGTATATAAGATTCGTCACAGCCGAATATAGCTCTCTTACTTGTTTACCTATAATGTGTTTCCACCATAAAATGTTTTCTTCCAAGAAATTTGTTTCATCAACTAATTTTGCTCAACAAAAATTGTCTCATTATTTTTTACAAAGCAAAATAATTTTATGTTTATTTGCCCCGTGTTATAGCCCGACTGTGCAGTATGCACTAAGGATGGATCTTTCCCCACTTTAGATGAGGGCAACGATTCCGAATTTTGTGTATGTGTTGACGGTATAGGTACCAAAATCGAATGCCCCACGGAATATACGTTCAACTCTGAATTAGGCGTATGTTATTCGGTAAAAGAACACACTGCTTTCATTTAACTATAAGCATACATTGTTTATTGCTATATTTTATCTGCTAATCCTAATTAGAATGCTCCCTGTGATCCAAGTTATTGCTTGGAAAATGATGGTTATATTCCGTATCAAAATCGCAATGACAGCAAGAGTTTCTGTATGTGTATCGACCAACAGCCTGTTATTATAGACTGTCCCAATGGTGGCTCTTTCAATCCATATACCTCAAAATGTTCGGCTAATGAAATTTCGGTAAGTTTGCAAGACAATATAAGAGTTTTTCCTTACACAGCCTGAAACCATGAATAATATTTGTTATTTTCATTATTTTAAAAAAGTCCGAATGCTTACAATCGAATTGCGTAGGTGAAGCAACAGATGGAAAGGTCTTTAATCCCCTTAATACAAAAACCAGTAATGGCATATGTGTATGCATTCAACAAATTGCCACCTTTAAACCCTGTAGACTTGGCAGTAACCTAAATCCATCTCTAACTATATGTCAATTAGAGGAGGTATTTATTGTTTTATTAATTAAACTATACACAATTAAACACAATTATATCAATAACTTAAATATTACAGATTAATTGTAACAACTATCAGTGTCGCGGTTTGCCGGATAACACAAAAATACCAGCTCAGACCACAATCTATGGCTTTTGTGAATGTGTTGCTGGCACTGCCACCTACCATAATTGTCCTGATAATGGTGAATTTAGTGGGACGACAAATAAATGCGAAGTTCCGATTTGCGATTTAACAAAATGTGCTTCTTCAAGTGACGTTTTGCCAGCTTACAATACAATCGATGGCTTTTGTGTTTGTAAGGATAATGAAGGATATACGCCTTGTGAAACTGGCAAAAAATATAATTCAAAATTTAAGACTTGCACGGACCCATGTTCTGATCTACTGTGTAAAGGCCAACCTGTTAATCACCTAATACCATCAACAATTAATGAAAATAGTTTCTGTGTCTGTAATGGGGAGCCTTCTTTCGAACTGTGTCAGCCAGATAACTATATATTCGATGAAGCCAAACAGACATGTGTGGGAAATGCAAAGGTATGTAAATTATTCTTATATTAATGTTAATTTCATCGGCCATAGATTCAAAAGTATTAACTCTTAATTGAATTTTCAAAACAAAATTCAATTTGAACTCTTAACCATTCCGCTAATGAATTCATTAAGTAAACATATTGAATGTATTCCTTTAAGAATTCTTTCTTTATAGAATTAATTCCTTATTATTGAATCATTAAAATTTTCTTTAATTCAAATCCATTACAAAAAAAGCTTTAAAAACGTATTGAGTTTTAAAATTTGTCTTCAATTCATAACCAGTTATTACAAAAAGGTTTTAGACAATTTTTTGACCCGGTGCGCTTCGCTACCCCTGTCGTAGTCAAAAAAAATATGTAAGGATTTTATAAGAAAATAAATGAATATAATTAATACCGGAATTTCTTGTTACCCCTTTTTCCCCTTTTTATCACTTTAACGTCCAAGTAGTGAAAAAGCGTATAGCCTATTGATGTTTCTAAATAACAGTCTATCTATGTTGGAAATTTCAATAAAATCGTTTCGGCCGTTTAGTATTTATGGTTTAAGAACTAAAGGTACCAATTTTACCGGTTTTCCCCCTGTTTATCCCTTCCTGGTCCAAGTATTGAAAAAAGTTATAGCCTAGTAAGGATCTATCTAAGGATCCAAGTAAGGATCTATCTACGTTTCAAATTTCAATAAAATCGATTCAGCCGTTTAGGCGTGATGCTCAAACAAACCAACAAATAAACAAACAAACAAACTTACAAAGACATTTATATATTTACTAGCTTGACCCGGTGCGCTTCGCTACCCCTGTCGTAGTCTATGTTGGAAATTTCAATAAAATCGTTTCGGCCGTTTAGTATTTATTTTTTAAGAACTAAAGGTACCAATTTTACCGGTTTTCCCCCTGTTTACCCCTTTCTGGTCCAAGTATTGAAAAAAGTTATAGCCTATTGACGCTTCCAAGTAAGGATCTATCTACGTTCCAAATTTCAATAAAATCGATTCAGCCGTTTAGGCGTGATGCTCAAACAAACAAACAAACAAACTTACAAAGACATTTATATATTTATATAGATACTAGATTGACCCGGTGCGCTTCGCTACCCCTGTCGATGTAAAAATCGGTTCAGCCGTTTAGTAATTATTGTTTAAAAACTAAAGGTACCAATTTTACCCGTTTTTCCCTCTTTTTATCCCTTTATGGTCCAAGTATTGAAAAAATTTATAGCCTATTGACGCTTCCAAGTAAGGATCTATCTACGTTCCAAATTTCAATAAAATCGGTTCAGCCGTTTAGGCGTGATGCTCAAACAAACAAACAAACAAACAAACAAATAAACAAACAAACAAACTTACAAAGACATTTATATATTTATATAGATGAAATAAAAGCTAAACAAATAGAAAACTGAATTTTAATCATTCATTCAAACTTTTCTGTTATCAATTATGAATGGACACATATGAATGAATTCTTTTTAAATAAAATCCTTTGAATGAAACTAAGGAATTAGATTTTGGGAATGGATTTATGGAATGAATGGCTGACAGTTTTTGCATTCCGAATTAAGATTTTAGTAAATTCAGCTCAAATTGAATTAATTATTCAATTCAAAGCTCTGATCAAGTTTTGTTTTAATTCTTTTATTTCATTCATTTCGAATTTTTCAAACTCTATTTGTCTACATACATATGTACGTACATATATAAATTATTATTTGATTTCCACCATCCGCAGGTATTTTGTGCTGACATAGAATGCAAAGGCAATATTGAAACATTTCCAGCTACAATTCTGACTGGCTTCTGTTTGTGCACACCAGGAAGCTCTGCACCAATGTTCAATGAATGCCCTCAAGGAATTTACGATCCTACAACAGATGCATGCATCCCAACAGCTAAAGTAAGTTGATTTTTTGTAAACAAATTCTAATTTTTCAAACACTCCTTCCTCCTCTACATAAAACAAAGAATCTAAATAAAATAAAAATAACTTTCTTTAGGATGTCTGCGATATTAGCCTGTGTGCTGATGCTACCATGGACCATCCGCTTACAATACCATCCAAATATAGTAATATAGAGTTTTGCTATTGTTCGAGCCCCACCGATGCCATGTTACTTCCCTGTCCAAATGGTAAATACTACAATGCTGACAAGGGCATGTGTGTAAGTACGCTGAAGAACGATGGTGCATGTCCTGATTATATCGAAGAGGGCGAGATGGTGGCTGATAATGCGACCTGTAATAAATACTCAATATGTGTTAATGGCATTTTGGTACCAGATACATGTCCTGCTGGCCAATACTTTAATGTGGATAGCAATGATTGTATCTTAGACACCGAGGGCGTTTGTAAGAATTTATCGGAATATACTTGCTTGGGCGCCTATTACGAGAATGAACATTTGCCACA
Organism: Calliphora vomitoria; assembly: GCA_942486065.2. Taxonomy (NCBI): domain Eukaryota; kingdom Metazoa; phylum Arthropoda; class Insecta; order Diptera; family Calliphoridae; genus Calliphora; species Calliphora vomitoria. The sequence continues at coordinate 120,434,331 of OW818031.2, forward strand.
CCCCAACAATAAGCACTTGTATTATGTGTGTAAAGATGGTATGTTACATGAATACAAATGTCCTGATCGTCGTACTTACAGTGTCACTCAGAAACAGTGTGTCCGAGGCATTGCACCTGCCCCTCCTCAGATCAAACCCCAAAAACGTAGCATTGACTTTAGCAATGATCATGAAGTAAGAACCTTTAAGAAAATTTCTAATTTTTTCACCAAATTTATTTAGTTTAAGCCTTAAAAAAAAAAAAATACTTTTTGTTTTTCTTTTCTCCTTTAACGATTTAAATAATTTTTCCCATTCATCTCCGCTTGTATTTTACTCGAATTCGCTTATACTTACTATCTAACTAACTAACTAACTAACTAACTTACTTATATATATTATATATACAAACATCTTGTATTATGATGCATTTATAAAGATAAGCAAAAAAAAATATTGATTGTAATAAAAACAAAATTTTGAAAACAAAAAAGCAATTAAAGCGAAATTTTTCACAGTATTTTATTTGGCATTTTTATTTTGAACCACGAATTCTGGGATATAAAAACACAGAACTTGAAAAGAAACTATAGTGGTATTCACAATGTAGAGTACTTGGCCTGGTAATGTGGTAAAAGAACACAATATCATAAAACTAAAAACAAATTACATTAGAAATTGAAATGTTTGTTAATGTTAATTAAAAGCTTTTCTGCTTTTTTACTAGGCAAATTACTCTACATTGTGAATACCGCTTATATGTTATTTTAAATTCAATTTTTTAATCGAAATTTTTTTTCAAAATTTTGTTTTTATAAAATGAAACAAAACAAAACCAAAGCTTTTTAGGTTCTACTACACATTTTATTAACGCTGTGGCGAAAATTAATGATTTCAAGAGTCATTCTCTTATTAACTGGGTGTTTCACATTAAAACAGATTAAAAACTCAGTGTTAAACAAGACCTAACTCCTGAATTAAACTAAAATCTGAATGAAATTGTTCAATTTCTTTGATATGTTGGGGAAACACTGGATATTTTGAATTCTAACAATGAGAACAAAAACTGTAAAACAAGTTATGACTACACAAATCAATATAAACATCCGAGTGATATGATGAGTCTGGGAAACTCAAAAAACGTTATAAGTCTTAGAAATTAGAGATAATTGTTTGAAGATTACATTTTAAAATAAATACAAATGAATGAGAAACTGCTTCATAAACCCAGAAACTTTGAAACTCATAGGTACAAGAAAAGTATTCCCTAAACCAAATAAACACAGTCACAAACAAGCACTGGAAACATCTTAGAAACTCTGTGGCTTATAGCAATTATTCTAATACAACTGTAAACTTAGTTGCTACTTATCTAGCAGTTATAATGAAGAAAATTATTTCTAGAGATTGCTGAATGCTGCAGTAATTTATTAAATATACATACTAGAATCATTAGAGATTTAAGCCAAAACTATAAGAAATACATCAACTTATGCGCAAATGAGAATTAGTTCTTCGCTCCGGAACGATCCGAGTCTTACTCAGCCAAAGATTATAAACTCAGCGTCAGCTGTATCAACCCACAGTTTTTTCCCCCGGAAAGATCATAAAGAATATTACAATTATACCATTACAACTATAAATAGAGATATTATATCGGTGTTATATCGGACTTCTCCAGGAACTAGTACTATACACATTTCTAATCAAGTAAGATCTTGGAAAAACACAAAAATTACAAAAATGGGAATAATAACTAGTTAATATTTCAATTAAACTCCAAGAAGATCATATTATTGCATTTTCAAATACCACAAAACACATTCCCTAAGACATAGATTGCATCTTGGAAACTCAATAAACTAAGAGATCTCAACTGGGCGTCCAGAACGTTTGGCAACATCCGTGCTTGTACAGTCATAAGGAAATTCAGTAAACCACTTTTTTACCATTGCAATTGATGGTGCAGAGTTTCCATAGTATTTATCAAGCTTAGCCTTGGTTTGATTGATGGTTTTTTCCCCCCAAAAAAAAATAAATGCTTAGTGAGCACACTAAATTCACTGTTTTCCACTTCCTTATTCAAGTTTTGATAAAAATCAACTGACAGATGCCTTTTGACAGGAGTAGTGTGGCCTTTTCATTCAAAAAATCATTACAGCTCCAAGTAAACTCAATATCTCGGAGAAATCTCACATTTCCATGCCAGATAGATCTTGGAAACTGTATAAAATTCCGTCCACTAAAACTAAAGTATACCAAAAACACAAAATTGCAAATTTTAAAAAAACATTCTTCAGACGTTAGTTTCCAACATCTTTATTACTGTCTAAGGAGCAAGTTATATCTTGGAAACTTTAACAAATTATGACTAAATAGAATGAGTTATCTCAGGCAACGGTGCTCGCGAATGTCCGCCTCGTTCGTGCAATTCAACCCTTTTAGACTTTTTTCTTTGTGGGTACATTAAATCGCTGGTCTTTGCCAACAAGCCAACAACGTTGGAAGAGTTCGAACGCGAAATTCCTAGTATTTCGGGCGATTGATGGAAAATTTGGTCAATTAGCGTATTCACTCGCGCCAGCGCTTACGCGGCGGGCATTTAATAAATAATGGCATCGATTGTACTTTCATTTGAAATAAAAAGTATTTTAATTAAAAAAAAACAACTAATTTAATAGTGTTACCCATTCATTCTCTTCTTTTTTTCTACTAGTTTGGCTGTTTGGAAAACGAAAAACGTTCTGTGCCCTCCAACTGTTCGCAATATGAAATCTGTATTGAACAGGCCTGGCAACGTAAAACCTGCAGCAATTATCGTTACTACAATCCCGAACAAAAGAAGTGCTTGCAGCCACGCGATGATTTTGTATGTTCCTATGCCAAAGTAACCACATTACCATTTTGTAATGCCAGCATGGAACACCAATTGTACCAGGCCAAGACTTGTCAACAGTACTACCGCTGTCGTGAGGGCAAATGGCGCTTGAAATCGTGTGGACGTCAACAATATTTTAATGCAAAGATGGCCACCTGTTTGCCAGTGCCACAAGATCCAGAGTTTCAGTGCTCGAAAATAAACAACAAAACCTTAGAGGTTATAGTAAATCAAACCACAACCTGCCAACACTTGAGCCAACGTTTTTATGGTAAAAATTGTGCCATGTATTTGATTTGCCTGAATAATGACTGGTGGTATCAGTACTGTCCATCTGGTATGTTTTACAATCAAACGCTTAACTACTGTGTGCCGGATGTTCAGCAACAGTGCCCACATGTGATTAAATCCAATAGCACACCTAATCCTGAGGAGTTTTCCCAGGATTCTTGCCAGCAAGATGGTTTGCTAAGACCCTCGGCCATGGCCTGCAATCGTTACTTTGTTTGCCTCAATGGCAAATGGCAGATGCAACACTGTGCCCAGAAGGAATTTTATGATATTACCCATGCCAAATGTTCGCCCGACACGGAGGGTGTGTGCAGCCAATTGTTTGTGGATTGTTTGCCGAATGAAAGAAGAGCCCTGCCTCGAAATTGTTCTGCATATGAACAATGTTCCAGTGATGGCAAATGGCTGAAATTAAGCTGTCCCCAAGGGGAAGTATACGATGAACTAATACATGAATGTATCGCTAATCGGGGCATATGCTCTAAACATGGCCTTAAAAGAGCCTGTAGGAATGAGGAAATTATGGCGGTAAATAAAAATTGTTCCATGTTTTACTATTGTTCGTTGGATACCTGGAATTTGGGCAGCTGCCTTAAGGGTTTCATGTATTTGGCTGAAAAGCAAATGTGTGTTGCTCATACAGCCGAAGATAACTGCAAAGCCCTGACTGAAAAGGAACTACAAGCTAATTCCTTGAGACAAGAAAGCGATTTATGCCTAGGAAAACCTGATGGCACTGCCGTACCTCATCCCTTAGACTGCAGTCGCTATTATATTTGCATACAGCAATCCAATTCCCAAGAAATGCAATGCTCTAAGGGCAGCTACTTTGAGGCCAGCCTGGGCTACTGCCGCCCCAATGATGGCAGCTGTCGTTTACCCTTAACCGGGGTATGTGCTAATGCCAGCGATGAATCTTTAGTAGCACATCCCACAGACTGTCAAGCTTTTTACAAATGTTCCTCCATTAATGGCACCGAATTGTTTAATTGCCCCCAAGGCCAATATTATCACAATTATACCCAACAATGTCGCATTGATCATGGAGAGTGTCATAAAGATTTGGTTGCTGAAAAAAAATGTGCTGGTTTTGCCCATGGCACTCGCCTGGCTCATGAAAAATACTGTAATATCTACTATGCCTGTGTCAAGGGTTTGGCCATACCCGTCGAATGTCCCGATAATTATCAGTTTAATGCCATTTTGGGCAAATGTGTGGCGGATGTGGAGCACCAATGTCAAGATGGCCAATTAATAGATGGTAATATAACCTACAGTTGTGGCAATTTGACAGATGGTTCCTATTTGCCCGATCGCAAGGATTGTACTCGTTATTATATCTGCTCCCAAGGCCAGGCATTGCCAAAGAAATGTGCCAACTCCACTTACTTTGATAACGAACTATTGCTGTGTGTGCCCGATGATGGCTCTTGTCCATTTGTCAATGAAGATGACGGCCAGCAGAATCCGGTAGTGCCAGATCCCTTAATGTGTGAGGGTAAACATGGTTATTTAATGACAGATCCCTTTAACTGCAACAATTTCTATGCCTGCATACATAATAAACTAAAACATGAAAGATGCTACTCCCAGCAATTTTTCAATACCACCACACAGCAATGTCAGCTGAAACCTCTAATGGAAACCAATACAAATGGCAATACAACAGCCTTAGATATTAAGCAAGGCGCTGCTAAAAGCCAAAACCCTCAGTGCCTAGATGAGACTACCTCCATTACGAAGTTATGCTCTGAAATGGGCGAGGGTACATCTTTGGCTGAGCCAGGTGATTGCAGACGTTACATCACCTGCCAGGAATCCGAAGAGGAACCCGTTTCCCAACGTTGCCGCAATGGTGAAAGTTTTGACAGTCTTTTGGGCTTCTGCCGTCAAAACGATGGTACCTGTCTGCTGGAGAATGGCCAAAGGGTGGGGGAATGCAGCGGCAAACATGGCCAATTGGCCAGAGATCTCAATAATTGTCGCAATTATTTTGTGTGCATTAATGGCCAGAAAATCGCGCAAACCTGCGAACCAGATGAATACTTTAGTAAGTCGCAAAATATGTGTTTGAAGGACACACAAAACGTGTGCGCTACCACCCAGACGCCGGAGGAGCAAGTAAAACAGGTTTGTACAACCAAACAATAAAAACTAAAATACATTTTTTGTGTCATTATTAACTTCCTTTACATATTTCTTCTCACTTAAAGTCCTGTGCCGGTTTAAGTGAATCTGTTCTCTATCCCTATATATACGACAGTTGTCGCTCCTACTTCCAGTGTATTAAGGGTGTGGCCAAAATACACAAATGTGCCGATGAATTGTATTTCGATCCTTTGGCCATAAAATGTGTTAAGAATAAAACCGAGTGTATTATGCCTACAGCAAGTTTGCAGAGATCACCAGCCTTTAGTCAAACGTTTAGCCAGGTATGAATGAATTAAAAAAAAAAATTATTTTATTTTGAAATTTTTAGCTTCCTTTGAAGGACTTTATACAGTTCGGTTGTAAGCTTCAATCGTAGGTCTTTAAGATGTTCAGTTTTAGCTTAAATCGTAGGTCTTTAACTAGATTAATTTCTGCTTCAATCGTAGGTCTTTAAATAGTACAATTTTAGCTTCAATCGTTGGTCTTTAAGTAGTTCAATTTTAGCTTCAATCGTAGGTCTTTAAGTAGTTCAATTTTAGCTTAAATCGTAGGTCTTTAAGTAGTTCGATTTTAGCTTAAATCGTAGGTCTTTAAGTAGTTCAATTTTAGCTTAAATCGTAGGTCTTTAAGTAGTTCAATTTTAGCTTCAATCGTAGGTCTTTAAGTAGTTCAATTTTAGCTTCAATCGTAGTCTTTAAGTTGTTCAATTTTAGCTTCAATCGTTGGTCTTTAAGTAGTTCAATTTTAGCATCAATCGTAGGTCTTTAAGTAGATTAATTTTAGCTTCAATCGTAGGTCTTTAAGTAGATTAATTTTAGCTTCAATCGTAGGTCTTTAAGTAGTTCAATTTTAGCTTCAATCGTAGGTCTTTAAGTTGTTATATTTTAGCTTAAATCGTAGGTCTTTAAGTAGTTCAATTTTAGCTTCAATCGTAGGTCTTTAAGTTGTTCAATTTTAGCTTCAATCGTAGGTCTTTAAGTAGTTCAATTTTAGCTTCAATCGTAGGTCTTTAAGTTGTTCAATTTTAGCTTCAATCGTAGGTCTTTAAGTAGTTCAATTTTAGCTTCAATCGTAGGTCTTTAAGTAGTTCAATTTTAGCTTCAATCGTAGGTCTTTAAGTTGTTCAATTTTAGCTTCAATCGTAGGTCTTTAAGTAGTTCAATTTTAGCTTCAATCGTAGGTCTTTATGTAGATAAATTCCAGAATTTCGAAAGCTCCTCGAACATGCCGATTTTTATTAAAAACTTTGATTAACTTAATTATATTTTTTTTTTTTTTTTTCATTTCCAGCTATGCTCTAATAAGAAATTAGAACATACCTACGCTAATCTGGACAATGAGTGTCGTTCGTTTTATATCTGTCATAGCAATGGCGATGTAAGTCATGAATTGTGTCCCTTAGGCATGATGTTTAGCAAGGAACTCAACGCCTGTACGGCTGAAAACAAAACCCAATGTGAAGTAAAAAGGCAGGGAAACAATGGAAAAGGAATGCCAATGTGATTTATGGATTTTAAGCTTTGAATTATAATTTTAAGAATTTAATAAATAAAAGGTGAAGGCAATTGAATTAACATTAAGGGATTTATTTTTTTTTTTTTAATTAAATGAAAATAATAGGAACAATTTCTATTTTTCCCAAACATGTTTTATTAGAAGTATGCATACCTCTACTACATGGTTTTAAAACTCAGGGTCATGACGAAAACTACACACATTTTAATATCATCATTCTAATATAACAACAAACTGTAAAGGAAAGACTGAATTGCCAAATAGATTAACTACAGATGTTTTACAGCATTATGTGGTGTTTATACCAGTGGTCGGCACTCGTAGCCATCAAGGTGCCGAACGAATTCGACAATTCAGCTGTATTGAACAAAACTGTGAGCAACATTTTTTAATATTATCAAAAGGGCAACAAATTGAAGATTTTGCAGGAGAAACACAATCAGAAAATTCAAAACAGAATAAATTTATCTTTGAATCCGAGTAGCTCAGAAATTTGGGAAATATTTAGAAATTGTAGTTAAACTTTTTGGCAATTTAGACCTGACTGTAAATATGTACAAACAAGCAACAATTGCTTTGTGTTTCTAATATCACACTGCAATCACTTGACTATTTCATGACGTCGACAAATGGCCTACAAAATAGACAATACACAAATAGAATCGATGTTAGATGGTTATAAAAATAAGCATTTGATTGAGTGGCAATTATACAATACACAAAAAAAAAACACATGTGTATTCAAAAGCCAACTGCCATTAAAAAAAGTGGATAATAAATTCAATTAACTTATTTCATCAACTCCTGTGAAAGCAGAACGATTCCAGTTTGTAACAAAGTTTTAAAAGGCAAACATATATAAGGGTATTAATTAATAGAATTAAGTTTTAGAGTAATCAATTAGGATATTATGAAAACAATTAAAGACACAAGCTTTTGAAAGTAATTAGTTTGATTTTGGAAATTCTCGGTAGTTTTAAAGGCACTAGCTACATCGCTACATATTCTAACAAAATTTGCTAAGCTCAGGTTTCTCTTCACCAACAGATCGTTGTTAGATCAATGTCCACGTCCAGTGAGATGAGATCTCTACAAGAGCTGCAGAGATATTTAAAGGCAGCTTAAAAATGGAAAACCCATATATTGAACACAAACATTTAATAACAAATAAATAAATGTTTCCTAAAACATTTTTGAGTCACTTTCATTAAAAAAGAAACACTCCTCCAAATATAAAAATAGCCATTTAGTTAATAATTATTTATGTTTAGTACGTTATGACGATTTTCCTTATTCTTTAGTTTCTCTCTTATCACCTAGTGTTGATAGGAAAACTCAATAACTTTAACAACTTAAAATAGATTTTGAATTCTTAAAAAAGAAAAGAAAATAACGCAGGTTTCAAAACAAGACAGCATGTAAGTATTTAGGTTCACTGACGTACTCACTAAAGCAGCAAAGAAAGGTCAGTTTAATGGAAAACTAAAACAATTGACATGAAGTGATTTATGTGTAAGACATTTATGCAAGTGACGACAAACCAATGAATTAAATATTTAAGCAGTTCGAATATTTATAAACGTCATGAGTCAAAAAAAAAAAAATCGTTTATAAAACTTAAGAAACTTATGTTTGCTACATAAAATGTGTATAAAACAAGAGAATTTGTTTCAAAACATTAACATTTAATTAGATAAGTTTAAGCAAAGCACAACTTTTTGGAAAGTACTTTTTGTAAAATATATATAAAAATCTTGATATAAATTTTCATATTTTATTGAAATCAACAACTAATCAAGGAAAATATAAACATTTTTAACAAAAAGTACTTTTTTCAAATACATATAACTTTTTGGAAAGTAGTTTTTACTAAAAAGTACTTTTTCCACATCGCAATTTTGGTAAAACATATACAAATCTCTATATAAACATACATATATTATTAAAATTAACAACTAAACATGGAAAATATACTTTTAACAAAAAGTACTTTTTTTAAAAACAACTTTTTGAAAAGTACTTTTTTCCAAATCGTAATTTTTGCAAAACATATAGAAATCTTGATATAAATATTCATATATTATTCAAATTAACAACTAAACAGCGAAAATATATTTTTAACAAAAAGTACTTTTTCCAAAAAAGTACTTTTTCCAAGTTGTACTTTTTCCCTGTTTAAATTTACAACTAAACAGCGAAAATATATTTTTAACAAAAAGTACTTTTTTCAAATACAACTTTTTGAAAAGTACTTTTTTCAAATCGTAATTTTTGCAAAACATATAGAAATCTTGATATAAATATTCATATATTATTCAAATTAACAACTAAACAGCGAAAGTATATTTTTAACAAAAAGTACTTTTTCCAAAAAAGTACTTTTTCCAAGTCGTACTTTTTGTAAAACATAAAAATCTTCATATATTATTAAAATTAACAACTAAACAGGGAAAATATATTTTTCACAAAAAGTTCTTTTTCCAAATACAACTTTTTGGTAAGTACTTTTTTCCAAATCGTACTTTTTGTAAAACATATAAAAATCTTGATATAAATATTGATTTTGTCTATTATTAAAATTAACAACTAAACAGCGAAAATATATTTTTAACAAAAAGTACTTTTTTCAAATACAAGTTTTTGAAAAGTACTTTTTTCCAAAACGTAATTTTTGCAAAACATATAAAAATCTCGATAAAAATATTATTCAAATTAACCACTAAACAGCGAAAATATATTTTTAACAAAAAGTACTTTTTCCAAAAAGTACTTTTTCCAAGTCGTACTTTTTGTAAAACATAAAAATCTTCATATATTATTAAAATTAGCAACTAAACAGGGAAAATATATTTTTCACAAAAAGTACTTTTTTCAAATACAACTTTTTGAAAAGTACTTTTTTCCAAATCGTAATTTTTGCAAAACATATAAAAATCTTGATATAAATATTGATTTTGTCTATTATTAAAATTAACAACTAAACAGGGAAATTAATTTTGAAAAAAAAGTACTTTTTCCAAAAATATATAAAAATCTTGATATAGTTTTTCGTATATTATTTAAACAATTAATTAGCTAAAATGGAAAAGCACTTTGTAACAAAAAGGATTTTTTCCAAATAGTACTTTTAGTAAAATATAACGAAATCTTAAAATAAACCTTTATTAAAATAGGACTTTTGTAAAATGGTACTAGATATTTACAAATTAGTACTAAAACATATTTACAATCAAATAGTGGAAATTTTACATGTATTTTGTTTTTGTTACAATAACAAAACACATGTAAAATTTCCACTCAAAGTACTCGCTTGTAATATAGAAACATCACATAAAATACATTATCATCACTTAGGTTTTTGACAACTGAGTTAGGTCTTCGACGGGAGCTAGTTTAAAACTCTCTGTTTTAAACTAACTATTACTTGTGATTTATTATACTTATTTGATAATTTTTTTTGAACTTCGTATAGATCAAGTTCTTCTTCGGCTTATTTGCTTATAGTACTTTTGCTTGTTTTACATGTTTTTACTGATTTCTATTAAAACTTTATCGGAGCATCTGTGGTTAAACGAATTTTCTATATTTTTACCAGAATTTAGGATTCTTAAGGTAGCTTTCAGAGTTTTCTAAACAAAATAACTTTAAACTCATTTATGTCCTTAATACTGAAGAGTAAAATAACTAAATAGCGAGTAATTAAACTTAGAAAAGGTTTCCACATTTTGTATTTAATTGTTCTCTTTGAATCGTACTACGAGGTTCAGTCTAAAAAGTCTTGGAAAAACTATACAAAGCACATTTCTTTAAAGCTTTAATTCTTTTAAAACGATAGCAGATCTATGTTATATTTTGAAATTATTTGTTCAGCTGTATAGTTTAGCTTTAATCATGGATCTATTTATAGTCTTGATTTTACTTTGTAGTATATTAAAGAGATAAATTAACATTTTAATAGATAAGCGTTTGGCTTAACTTCTTAAGCCTTATATAGAATTTCTAAAGCCTTATATATCATAAGATTTTCATGACTTCATTAATTGAAAGTATTTTAAAAACATTTAAAAAATCTATATTTTTGCACTTAATTTTTAATTAATTGTTCACTACTTGTGAGTACGCATTATATTGAATACTGGTAGTCTGATATTAGTGTTAATTTTGGTTTTTATTAGTTTTTTAATACAAAACACTTGTGATTTTTTATGAATTTTTAATTAATATTAATCATACGCCACAGTGGTTTGTATTTAAAAATTTTCTTATTTTATAATTTTTGTTATTTCAATACAAAACTTCAGACTTTTGTTGACAAGAAATAAGACAATAATGAAAAGTGAATTAATTAAAACGAAAGTACAGTGGGAAATACTTGTTTAATTTTTGCATTTGTATGAAATATTTTTTTTAAGAAATTTTGAAAATAATTTGAATATAGTTTTATTTTGGGTTCTCTTAGAATTGTTAATAGTTTAATAGTTAATACCATTTTATTTGGGAAAGTGGCAAAATTATTTTTGAACATATTTTTTTCAAATTGATATTTTTTCAAAAAATTTATAAAATTGATTTTTACATAATTTTTGTATGTTTTAAATAGTTTTTAGGTTGTTTATTATGTGTGCTAATTTCAGTTTTTATTAGAATATCTATAAAATTTTCGTGACTTTATAAATTACTATTATTTTGTAGATTTTTAAAAAATCAAATTTTTTCATAAAATTTTAAAAATAATTTTCTTTTACATTTCAGTATAGGTTATATCAAATTCCAATAGTGCAATGCTTGGGCTAATTTTGGTTTATATTAAATTTTTAATACCGATTATGTGTGATTTTTTCTGAATTTTTAAAAATTAGGCTAATAATTTATATTAATCATACGTACGGGGGGACTTTAATTTAAAAACTTAGTTTAGCTGCAATCTTAGCTGTTTTTTTTTATAAATTCAGTTTAATTTGTATAGCTGCCCTCGCTTTATTAGTTCTAGTTAAACTATTATTTTGTACATGACCTTTTTTTACTTCTCATTTATTTTAATGGTAAACAGGACATGTGTGAGTAAAGTTCATATATTAAACACTACACTGAAACAATCATATATATATATATATTTACATATACATAAATACATATATATGTATGTGTAAATGACCATATATATGAGCTAGTATATGTATACAATTGGCCATAGTTATTAGACAGGAAGTGCAAGTTTAATGCGTGTCAATACACGACTTGTTGTTTTTTTTTATTATTATTGTCTTGTATATCATTTGTGGCATTTGAAAATATTTGATACAACAATAAAAGAAATATACAATTTATGAAATATTCGTTCAGAGACCAACAGACAACATTCGTTAGTATGTGGTTAAATGAAACGGTTGTTAAAAACGGATTGTTGAAATAGAAAAAAAAAAACAATAAATAAATAAAGAAAATCAAATCGTGCTATAATAATAATAATAGAAAAAAGTGAGAGAATTACTAAAACAATATTTAATAATTGAGAAATAATTAATAAATGTGAAACAAAAAATTAATTTAAAATTAGGAAAATATTAAGTTTTATTTATATAGAAATTAAATTAATGCCTAAAAGTAGGCCACGTATTTGTTAAATTAGTGTTAAACAAATAAATGCAAAGAAAATTAAGCTAAACAAATATGGCTAACAAATATTAGTTATTTTTAAAATAAAGAAATTAAAACGTATAAAAAATACTAAAGCAAACAAGAAAATTACAAATAATTTTAGTTTTTCCAGATTTTAAAAAAGTTTAAAATCTATACAAATGAATTTTAAAAAATGCCTAAATGTAGGCTGCACATTTGATAAAAAAAAAGTATTTAATGACACAAATTTATAGAAATCAAAGTAAATAATACTTGTTTTAAAAAATATATATTAAAAAAAAACATAAACTAAACATTTCTCGTTTTAAAACAAACATTTTTTGATTAAAAAGTTTTTAATTGAATACTACTTATTACAAATTAACAGCTGTTAAACCAAATTATATAATCAAAACCAAAATATTATCAATTAAGAGTGAAAAAGATATTTACAAAGAATTTTGCTAAATTATGACAATAGATAAAGTAAATTAAACAGAATAACAACGCGTTTTAACAAAATTACTGCTAAAAAATTTCATCTAAAAACATTAACCCCTAAAATTAAAGTGATTTTAAATAAGCCCACTATAACCAAGAATTTTAAATAATCAAAATACTTGAAAATATATTTCGTATAAGAATATCATATCGTTCTGTGGTTTATTGGATATGAACATAAATCTAAATTGAAATAATTTCATCAATAATATTTATGTTAAAACAACCACCAACAGCAATACATTTTTAATACCAACTCAAGGATCAAATCCAATCATAGCTAAATCAAATGTATTACGTAAATGTTATATCATGTTATTAATAAATATTATAAATGATAAATTATTAAGTAGGCGCTAATGATAACAATTATTCAATGATGGATTTAAAATCGAATCACTTCGTTTTCGTAGGTCTTTTTACTGTCATATTTACTGTCATATAATGTATACAGTTATATTTTAGCTCATTTTTCATTTGCGAACCCATAAAGTCTATATAATCTCGATCGTAATAGATAGCGGATAGCGATTGTATGTTGAAATCGACTTTTCGAAGTCACCAAATAACTTAGTTACATGATTGATGAGTACAACTTAGATTGCTATTTAAAATCGAGAAAATCGTCCCACAAATGACTGAGATATAAGCAAAAAAACTGCGACTACATCGATTACCAAATAACTTACATACATGATTGATACATCAAGATATCTGCTATAGTCTAACTTTTGGGCAAACAAAAATTTTTAGTTGCCAATTTGGCAACACTAAATTATAGAAATTTGGCAACACTAAATTATAGCTGCCAGTTACCATCTGTTATACCATTTATACTATTATACTGCCAACGCAACTTTAGTTCATTTCCCGTAATGCCTGATGGAGACATAGACTTCCTATGCGGGATTCCGTTATCTAAATGCAAGTAGCGAATTAGGAACTTTTATTATGTGCTGGGGGTGTGAACCCACCTGTACGATTACCAGAGTGATATGGTCTCGACTAAACCGAGGGCGCACAACATATTTTCTTGGCCTAACACGCCCACAACTAAGTAATGCGGTGATAACCGCACACTGCAAATTTGGCAACCATGCAAAGAACTATGGGCTGCCTTATAATGACTTCTGTAGAAGCTGTCAGAAGTCAGTGCCCGGGATTAGGAGATCTACTCATCAGATTTCTAGGATAACGTTCCTTAGATAGTCTTTCTGAACTCTGGGTTATGAAGTTAGAAGGCATCAATGCTTTTATAAGGAATAGCAATTGGCTACTCACGCCAAACACGGAAATCTCCTCGATGTGACCTAGTATCCGTCAAATGACTGGAGTCTACTAATCTACATCTTTCTCCCCATCTGACCTCTTCCTGTATATTTTTTCTACACCTTTACTCTATCTAACTTTTCTCTTCGCTTTTGCTTTCTATCTGGCCCTCTTCATTTCTCTATTTTCAGATAACACAAACGGACCTACTGTATGGACCCAAGTGAGAAGATGTCTTTCTTGCTTCTACTACACGGTTGAATGATAACCAAACCCAACCATCCATAATTAGAGATGCTAATCGGGACTGATTTTTGAAAATCCCGGGAATTTTCCAGAATTTTCGGGAATTTCTATTCCCCGTTTGGCATCTCTATCCATAATATACACATTAGGTTACTGTTTAAAATTGAGATAATCAAGGTCGTTGGTCTTTATATAGTTCAATTTAAGCTTCAATTTTAGCTTTAATCGTAGGTCTTTAAGTAGTTTAATTTTAGTTTCATTTCCAGCTCTTTGGATAGTTCAGTTTTAGCTGGAATCCCAGGTCTCTATACATAGTTCAATTTAAGCTTACATATTAGCTTTAATCGTAGGTCTTCAGTTTCAGCTACATTTCAAGCTATTTGGATAGTTCAGTTTTAGCTGCAATCTTAGGTTTCTATACCGTCACATCGTAGGTCTTTAAATAGTTTAATTTTAGTTTCATTTCAAGCTCTTTGAATAGTTCAGTTTTAGCTGGTATCCTAGGTCTCTATACATAGTTCAATTTAAGCTTACATTTTAGCTTTAATCTTAGGTCTTCAGTTTCAGCTACATTTCAAGCTATTTGGATAGTTCAGTTTTAGCTGCAATCTTAGGTTTCTATACCGTCACATCGTAGGTCTTTAAATAGTTTAATTTTAGTTTCATTTCAAGCTCTTTGAATAGTTCAGTTTTAGCTGGTATCCTAGGTCTCTATACATAGTTCAATTTAAGCTTACATTTTAGCTTTAATCTTAGGTCTTCAGTTCAGTTTCAGCTTCATTTCAAGCTATTTGGATAGTTCAGTTTTAGCTGCAATCCTAGGTCTCTAAACAGTCACATTCAATTGGGTGTATGACTTAAAAATGCGCGATTTGTTCAAAAGTTTAGCTTTTCTTTTGAAACATTTGTAGAATTTAAATTTATTCAAAGTATTGGCCATTGTTAGCTATAAGTTTTTCCAATCTTTCTGGGAACGAGCCAAAAGAACTGCTCATCTTTGGAGGCAAATCACGAATCAAGCCAATATTGGATAGTCTGTTCCAAAGTGAAGCGTATCCCAGAGAGAGCGCTCAGCATCGATTGAATGGTTTGAACAATAAAATGGGTGAGACAAATTTTTCCAACCACTTCATTCTAAATTCTTTTTAAAAGGTATTGCAACATGTATCAATGTTGTCATGATAGAATATTTTACGGTTCAATATCTGGCCGCATATTCTGGGCTTTTTTTCGGCCAATGCACTTTTCAAATGAATCAAGCTACGTACACACAGTTGTCAGATTGTACAATATTGTCAGAAAAATGTTCAGAAAATGTCTAACAACCGCGTGATCTTACAATTTTTGTCATACAACGTTGACAGAAAAAGTATTGTCAGTACATTGTAAGGCAATGCTATTGTCAGACATCTGACAATCGTGTAAACACCTTACGTTGCCATTGCCAGATCATTTTAAGATCATTGTCAGAAACTTTTTATTGTCATATGTGCGAAGTTTATACAATGATGCCATTGTCAGATAAATTATTTCTATTGGCAACACTGTGCATATGTATTTAAAATAAACAAAAGTGAAGAAACCGTGTGAACTGACAATTTTTGTTGGCAGAAAAATTTATTGTTTGACAATTGTCTGACAATGAAATTGTAAGATTTTCTTACATCGTCTAAACTGACAATTTACCTTTTGCTAATAATATTTCATTGGTAGTACATTGTTAGATCTGACAACATTGTAAAATCTGACAACCGTGTGTACGTAGCTTCAGTTGCGTTCGGTACAGGTTAACTGTGATGGTCTGGTCAGATTTCAGCAGCTCATAATAGATAGGACTCTTTAGCTCCCGCCAAATACAGAGCATTAACTTAGCGCCATGGATATTAGCTTCGGGTTATCGTAATGGATTGTGGGTCTGAATCGAAGGTCTTTATACAGTCACATTTAGATATTTTCTAAGGAATATTAAAGACAGTTTTCAATTTTGTATAGACAATTATAATTAACATTATATTTTCTATAAATAATGTTGTTTAACAAAAAGTTTTTACTGTTTCTTCTTTCTTTTAAGTTAAATCTAATAATACACACCTAAAATTGTGTCATAAACTACTCTTTTTATTTGTAATTTTTAAAGTTCACTTTTATTTTATTAAAAAAAAAAAAAAAAAAAAACAAGAAAATTTATTTTCAAAATGCGTGTGAATAGACTCTATATTTACTTTTTAATCATATTTCCTTTGACATTAAAAATTATACTATACATTTTTATTATATTAAAATCTGTGGTGTGAATCATAGCACATGCTTTATATCTTCTTTAAACACTTAAACATTTCAATGTGATAGAAAGGATATATTAATTAAATCATGACCATTGTAATATTTAGTCTCTAAATGGGTTAGAAACGAGAGGATTTAAATTCTGAGAAGAGGATTTTAGAGTGCAGAAATTAAATGTAAAATAAATGGTTTAAATTATTCAGAGCAATATATGAAACAGTAATATTAGCAGAATTCATAATACATAGAAACTAGAAAAAAAACTTAAACAAAAAAAAAAATAAAAAACTCATAGTTTTTTTACTAATACATTCTCAACACTTTTAGGTTTTTCAAAACTGAGTTAGGTCTTTGACAGCAGATTTTCCGCTCTATATATATTTTCTCTATGTTCACAACAATTTTACTTAAAATCAAGGCAATGACTTTGCAGCTAAAAATTTAGTTTGCTTCCAAAAGAGAGTTGGAAATAAAATAGCATACATACATTACAGCTAATCACCTAATATAAAACTATAGATGTTTTTCTTCGATATCTTTTCTTATTAGTATATAGTCAATATAACGTTCAAATCGAGTATGACACTTTTACTTGACTCTCATTTTAAATCGATAATTAATGACCGGTCATATTTCAAAGAGACCACAAATAAAAGAACTACTCACGACTTCCATATATTTTATTATCTATTTTTATTATTTACCTAAGTACTGCTGCTGCTATGGAGTTGCAAGTTAATTTTGTATGTATTAATTTATATTGTAGATTGTACTAATATTTACATTTTGCTTGATGACTAGCATAGTTACATACATACTCCTACATGACTGACTTCATTAATTTCAGTTTTATTCATATACTATAGTTATTTGAATGGTTTGGATGTTTGTTCTACTGTTCTACTGTTTTGATTTCCGAAGGTCAAAAACGTGGTACAATAAACTTGTTGCGTTAATGTTGGTGTTGGTCTATAAAATGTTGTATGTTAACAGGAAATTTGAAAGTGTGTCCAGCAATAGTTTTAGTTATTGTTTTCTAAATATGTACATGGATAACTATTCTATAAAAATATAAAGTTATCAATCGTAGGAGTTTATATAATTAAGTTTTAGCTTCATTTAAAGGTCCTTATATAGTTAAATTTTAGCTTCAATCTAAGGTCTTTATATAGTTAAATTTTAGATTCAATCGTAGGTCTTTATATAGTTCAATTTTAGCTTCAATCGTAGGTCTTTAGGTAAGTCAATTTTAGCTTCAATCATAGGTCTTTATGTAGTTAACTTTTTGCTTCAATCGTAGGTCTTTAGTTAAGTAAATTTTAGCTTCTATCATGGGTCTTTAAATACTTAAATTTTATCTTCAATCGTAGGTCTTAAAGTTGTCAAATTTTAGCTTCAATCCTAGGTCTTTAAGTAGTTCAATTTTAGCTTCAATCGTAGGTCTTTATATAGTTCAATTTTGTCTTCAATCGTAGGTCTTTATATAGTTTAATATTAGCTTCAATCGTAGATCTTTATATAGTTTAGTTTTAGCTTCAATCGCAGGTCTTTAAGTAGTTCAATTTTAGCTTCAATTGTAGGGCTTTATTTAGTTTAATTTTAGCTTCAATCGTAGGTCTTTAAGTAGTTCAATTTTAGCTTCAATCGTAGGTCTTTATTTAGTTTAATTTTAGCTTCAATCGTAGGTCTTTAAGTAGTTCAATTTTAGCTTCAATCGTAGGTCTTTAAGTAGTTCAATTTTAGCTTCAATCGTAGGTCTTTATATAGTTTAATTTTAGCTTCAATCGTAGGTCTTGACATAGTTCTATTTTGGCTTCAATCGTAGGTCTTTACATAGTTCAATTTTGGCTTCAATCGTAGGTCTTTAGGTAAGTCAATTTTAGTTTCTATCATGGGTCTTTAAGTAGTTAAATTTTTGCTTCAATCGTAGGTCTTAAAGTTGTTAAATTTTAGCTTCAATCCTAGGTCTTTAAGTAGTTCAATTTTAGCTTCAATCCTAGGTCTTTAAGTAGTTCAATTTTAGCTTCAATCGCAGGTCTTTAAGTAGTTCAATTTTAGCTTCAATCGTAGGTCTTTATTTAGTTTAATTTTAGCTTCAATCGTAGGTCTTTAAGTAGTTCAATTTTAGCTTCAATCGTAGGTCTTTATATAGTTTAGTTTTAGCTTCAATCGCAGGTCTTTAAGTAGTTCAATTTTAGCTTCAATCGTAGGTCTTTACATAGTTCAATTTTGGCTTCAATCGTAGGTCTTTACATAGTTCAATTTTGGCTTCAATCGTAGGTCTTTAGGTAAGTCAATTTTAGTTTCTATCATGGGTCTTTAAGTAGTTAAATTTTTGCTTCAATCGTAGGTCTTAAAGTTGTTAAATTTTAGCTTCAATCCTAGGTCTTTAAGTAGTTCAATTTTAGCTTCAATCGTAGGTCTTTAAGTAGTTCAATTTTAGCTTCAATCGTAGGTCTTTAAGTAGTTCAATTTTGGCTTCAATCGTAGGTCTTTAGGTAAGTCAATTTTAGCTCTATCATGGGTCTTTAAGTTGTTAAATTTTAGCTTCAATCGTAGGTCTTTAAGTAGTTCAATTTTAGCTTCAATCGTAGGTCTTTAAGTAGTTTAATTTTGGCTTCAATCTTAGGTCTTTAAGTAGTTCAATTTTAGCTTCAATCGTAGGTCTTTAATTAATTCAATATTAGCTTCAATCGTAGGTCTTTAAGTAGTTCAATTTTAGCTTCAATCGTAGGTTTTTAAGTAGTTCAATTTTGGCTTCAATCGTAGGTCTTTAGGTAAGTCAATTTTAGCTTCTATCATGGGTCTTTAAGTTGTTAAATTTTAGCTTCAATCCTAGGTCTTTAAGTAGTTCAATTTTAGCTTCAATCATAGGTTTTTAAGTAGTTCAATTTTAGCTTCAATCATAGGTCTTTATATAGTTTTGTTTTAGCTTCAATCGTAGGTCTTTATATAGTTTAGTTTTAGCTTCAATCGTAAGTCTTTGTATAGTTAAATTTTAGCTTAAATCGTAGGTCTTTATATAGTTTAGTTTTAGCTTCAATCGTAAGTCTTTATATAGTTAACTTTTTGCTTCAATCGCAGGTCTTTATATAGTTTAGTTTTAGCTTCAATCGTACGTCTTTATATAGCTCAATTTTAGCTTCAATCGTAAGTCTTTGTATAGTTAAATTTTAGCCTAAATCGTAGGTCTTTATATAGTTTAGTTTTAGCTTCAATCGTAAGTCTTTATATAGTTAACTTTTTGCTTCAATCGCAGGTCTTTATATAGTTTAGTTTTAGCTTCAATCGTAATTCTTAATATAGTTTAGTTTTAGCTTGAATTGTTATATATAGTTAATTTTTAGCTTTAATCGCAGGTCTTTAAGTAGTTAAATTTCAGCTTCAATCGTAGATCTTTATATAGTATAATTTTAGCCTAATTTCAAGGTAATTTTATAGTAAATTTTTATCTTCAATTGTAGGTCTTTATATAGTATAATTTTATCTTTATTTCGAGGACTTTATATATTAAAATTTTAGCTTCGTTGTAAGGTCTTTACATAATTCAATTATGTTTTCATTTCAGGGTCTTTATATCGTTCAATTTTAAATGCAATTGTAGGTCTTTATATAGTTCCTTTTATAGTTAAATTTAAGCTTAATTTTAAGATTTTTTATATAGCTATATTTTAGCTTTGCGATTTTTGTTTTTAATAACTTATATGTCATTTTGAACGGTACATAACTGTCATTAGTTTTCACTTACTAATTGAACATTACAGTGTAAACAAAGCTTCATATGAGGCTAGTTTTGATTTACTTATTTAATGTGAAAAACAAAGTGCAGCTGAAGCTTATGGTGAATATGTTCCATTGGTTTCAACATGCTGGTAAATTAGACACGCAAGACAATGATCGCCTAGGCCAGCCAAAAAAGCTTGAAGACCTAGAATTGGAGGCATAACTCTATGAAAATTGTTGTCAAACTCAACAAAATGTAGCAAAATCATTGGGAGCTACTCAAGCAGCAATTTCAAAATGTTTGCGAGCAGCAGGATTCATCCAAAACCAGGGAAACTGGGTACCATACGAATTGAAGCTGATAGACCTTGAAAGACGATTTTGTATGTCTGAAATGCTGCTTCAACGCTATAAAAGAAAATCATTTTTGCACCGAATCATTACTTGCGATGAAAAGTGGATCCATTACGATAACCTGAAGCGTAAGATTCGGCCAACCAGCCGAATCGACACCAAAGACTAATATCCATGGCGCTAAGGCAATGCTCTGTATTTGGTGGGACCAAAAGGCTCCTTTGTATTATCAGCTGCTCAAATCTGACCAGACTACCACAGGGAACCTATACCGAGAGCAACTGATTCAGAATATACGGCCAGACATGAAACCGTAATATTCCATCATTTCAAATGCTCGGCCACATGTTGCAATACATGTTAAAAACTATTTAGAAATAAGTGGTTTTGCCTCTCCCGCCTTATAGTAAAGACCTTACCCCGTCCGACTACTATTTGTTTCGAACTCTCTGGGATACGCTTCACATTAAAACAGAGTATCCGAAATTGGCTTGATTCGTTCCTGGCCTCAAACAATGAGCAGTTCCTTTGGCTTGGAATACATATGTAGCCAGAAAGATGGGAAAAGGTCATAGCTAACAATAGCCAATACTTTGAATAAACTTATATTGTACAAATGTTTCTAAATAAAATTTAAAAAAAAAAAATCCCGCATTTTTAAGTCATACATCCAATATACGATATATTTTATTGAAAAAGTGTCAAACTTCAATTTAACACTCTTTGCTGGGTTAAATCTCCTTCCACTAAACAAACATACAACAAATCTATACTATTTTGAACACGTTTTGTCAATTTATGAATGTTATAATAAATACATACATACATACATATTTTATACTAGTAGTTTTAAAATAACAAAAAAAAATAAAAAAAATATTCTCCATAACTAAAGTGAAAAAGCAGAATAAAAGAAGCAAAGAGGGCGAGCCAGAGAAACAAGGATATTAAGTTTAACCATTTTATGTTATTTGAATTTTAATTTCAATTGCTTATTAAATATTCAACAAAAACTATTCATATTTAATATGTTAGACAACATGGGAACCAAAGAACAACATCATCAACTTCATCATTATCACCGCTAACAACATTACTATCATAATTTTGAAAAAATAAATTTTTTCGTAACACGCTATTGTCATTATAGGGGTTTTTTTTTAAAAAAATAAACAATCCATACTTATTCTTGTACTAGTAAGTGTATTGAAAACTGAAACAGATGAAACCTAAAGAGAATTTATATGAAATAGAAACTAAAATCAATATATTTTATATTCAATAAATGCTCGTACGTTTTTTTTTTTTTTAACCTATTCATATGCAATTAACTTAATTGTATTAACCCAAAAATGACAACAAATTACGAAAAACACTTATATTTGAAAAAGGTTTAAAATAAAAAATATCAATAATTTTTCTATAGAAATTCAAAGTTATAGAAAAATTTTCCCTGAAAGTTATAGTTTTGGCAAAACAAATTTATTTGTTGGCTACAAGACGTATGATTAATTTTAGTTTAGTGGTACATACAAAATAAATAATACTCATACGCCATGAGTAGGCAATTTGTGAAGAAATTTATGAAAAATTTCTGGAGAAATTTAAATCTCCATGTACTTTTTATGGTTAAAATCTGTTTAGCAGACACTAATAAAAACTAAAAGTCTTGTTAATGATAGTCAATCACCCAGACATTGATAGACTTGCTAACGCGCAGACCCTTACACATGTGTATATGGCAGTAGATTGTGCGTAAATTTCATATTTATTTTATCATTTTGTAACAATTATTAATTGTTGACTTTAAGGACACTCATGTCAGTCAAATACTCGTCTGCAGGAATATACATTGTATGTACATATTAACTAAACAAATAAAATAAATCATAAATTTATACTTAATTCGACTAATTTATTAATAGTTTGTTGTCTTACCTCCCATTACCACTTCTTTTTTTTTTTTTTTTTTTTTTTTTTTTTTGTATTTGCTATTGCTGCATTTACTTTCATTAATATACGTACAATAAGTATGTGTGTTGTTTTTATTTCAGTTTGTCTATTTGTAGGTCAAAGTTCTTATAAATTCAAAAAATATAAAAAAAATAAAATAAAAAAAATGTCACACTTATGGCGTATGAGTGTTATTTATTTGTATGTCACGAAATTAAAAATAATCATACGTCATGAAGAATTTCTTTGATGTTGCGTGAAAGGTTGAACGCTTATGATTAATATAATTTTAAAGCACAATAATCTTTTAAAATAATTAAATATATTTAACTATAGTT
This sequence comes from Calliphora vomitoria, assembly GCA_942486065.2. Classification (NCBI taxonomy): domain Eukaryota; kingdom Metazoa; phylum Arthropoda; class Insecta; order Diptera; family Calliphoridae; genus Calliphora; species Calliphora vomitoria. The sequence goes on from OW818031.2 coordinate 120,457,432, forward strand.
GTTTATAGAAAATAGGGATGGCTATAATTATTTTGTAAATACTAATTAGGAGTATTTACATACTTTTCTATGAAAATATAAAGTTATCAATACAATTTCTATAGAAAAAGAAAGTAGGCTACAAATTTTTTTATATATAAATAAAAAATCGATAAATTTTCAATAGAAATACAAAGTTATAGTTTACTTATCTATAGTAAAGTAAAGTTATCACGAGTTTTCTATATAAATTCAAAGTTATCGAAAACTGTTCTTCAGAAATATAAAGTTATGGATAACTTTTCTATAAAAAAACAAACAAAGCTATCGAAAACTTTTCTACATAAATACAAAATTATCGATAAATAGAAATAAATTTCTTTAGTAATAGCAACTTACAAAAATGATTGATACATCAATATATCGGGAATTCTTCCAATTCAGTTGATATTCGAAATCGAGAAAATCGGCCGCAAATGGCTGAGGTATAAGAAAAAACAAGCAAGAAAGTATGGTCGGTCATATAATACCCTACACTAAGTAAATGAGCAAAAATATTTTTCTTTCAAAATTTCAATAATTTATATTCGTGAGCGATTTTCGGAAGTGGGCCTTATATGGGAGCTATGACCAATTATGGACCGATCACCATGAAATTAGGTGGTGTGATTAATATCTATATAAAAAGTTATTTATGTTGCATTTTATGTGTATACCAACATTTTTAGGAGATTTATGATCGTTAAAGTGATTATCGGAAGCAGGCCTTATATAAGAACTATGACTAATTATGGACCGATCATCATAAAATTTGGTGACATGAATTCTGTATATATAAAACTTATTTGGAGAAAAAATTGTGTAGATATATAACATTTATGACCGATAAAGTCCAATTTCGGTAGGACATTTGTATGGGGGCTAGGTGAAATAACTAACCGATTTTAGCCAGTTTCAATAGGGTTCGTCCTTGGGCAGAAAAAATGATATGGACCAAATTTTGTCGAAATATCTTCAAGATTGCGACCTTTACTCTGCGTACAAGGTTTACATGGACAGCCAGCCAGACGGACGGATGGACGGATGGACGGACATCGTTTAATCGACTCAGAAAGTGATTCTGAGTCGATCAGTATATTTTAAGGTGGGTGTTAGAATAATATTTTTGGGCGTTACAAACATCTGCACAAATCCAATATACCCTCCCCACTATGGTGGTGTAGGGTATAAAAACCAGGACAACCACGATTTTTAACCAATTTTTGAAATATATCTGTATTACTAAGTCATTAATATAGACAATATATATATTTCAAGGACCTTTGCAACGGCGTTTATAAGGCCAAAGTAAGTCAGGCGTACATGGTCAAAATCGGGAAAAAAAATTTTTACCCAGAACAAAAAAAAATTTTTTTCGCAAATAATTTTAAACACTTTTTTTTCTAAATTAAAAAAAAATTATTTAAAAAATTTGTTGCCTTAAAATTTTTTTCAATAATAAATTAATATATATTTTTTTAATTTTGTTTACTTAAAAAAATATTTAACTTAACCAAGATCTTGTGACAATCTCTGAATGGTGTTGTGCGAATAAAGTCGATTTCAATGCACGCAACACTCTATATTATATGTTAACACACAAACGCACAACAGATCATGTTGCTCCATCTGTTTTTATGGGTGGTGTAAATATTAAGGAATCAGAAGCTCTTAATGTTCTAGGCATTAGAATTCAGGGCGAAGTCCACTGCACAAAACACATTTTTCGAGTGTCGAAAGAAGCATTCAAGTGTCTTTGGTTTCTAAAACGGTGTAAGACATACGTCACTCATAAAATTTACACCACTTATATCCAACCGAAAATGGAATACAATTCTCATGTGTGAGCCGGTACTTCAAAGTCTATTTTGGAGTAACTAGACCGCGTACAGGAGAGGGCGAAGGTGCTTATTGGTGAAAGTAGGGTATCCAGCTCTATTGACTCACTGGAACATCGTTCACTGTTCTACCGATACTACAATGGTATGTGCTCTGCTGAAATTAGGGAACTTGTTCCCGAAACCCCTAGTTGTTTGCGCAATACACGTTCTTCGGCAAGGGCTCATCAATTCGTTGTCGACTGGACAGTAGATTGCACAACACATTACAGGGTAAATTGGTTCTTTAGCCGTACTGTCCGTATGTGGAATAAACTTCCACCTGATGTCTTTCCTGTCACTTTCAATATAGGAAAATTGAAATGAAATGTCCACAACCTATTTTCCTAATTCCAACAAAAGTGCGGGCTTTACAATAGATGATTTATTTTTTGGACGCTATTTTTGTTTTTAATAACTTATATTTCATTTTGAAGGCTACATATCTGTTATTTATTCTCAACTTTGTTGTGTAAACAACAAAGTTTTTATTACTTCGAAAATGTCGAATTTTGTACCAACAAAGCGTCATATGCGAGAAGTTTTGCTTTACTTCTTTAATTTGAAAAAAAAGTACCGCTGAAGCACATCTATTACTCACCAAAGCTTATGGTGAATGTGTTCCCTGAGTTTCAATGTGCGAGAGATAGTTTGTGCGGTTCAGAAGTATTAATTTTGATATGGAAAACCAAGAAAGATCGCCCAGGCCAGCCAAAAAAGTTTGAAGACCAAGAATTGGAGGCATTACTCCATAAAGATTGTTGTAAAACTCAACAAGAGCTTGCAAAATCATTGGGTGCTACTCAAGCAGCAATTTCAAAATGTTTGTGAGCAGAAATTTTTCCCTGACGTTTATCCAAAATACCAATAACTAAGCACTTTATAGTTATATGATCCCTTTAACATTTATCAATTTAGTTGCGCAAGTCTGTAGTGCTTGTAGATGTCAGATCTTGAGATAAGGTCGGGTTAATCAGAAGAAAATTTAGCATGTTGTTTTTTTGTCCGAAATCAGGAAAATTGGGTACGATACGAATTGAAGCCGAGAGACCTTGAAAGATGATTTTGCATGTCCAAAATGAAGCTTGTAAACTATAGAAGAAAATATTTTTTCCAACAAATCATTACTTACGATAACACTAATCGTAAGAAATCGTATGTGAAGTCCGGCCAACCAGTTGAATCGACACCAAAGCCAAATATCCATGGCGCTTAGGTAACTCTCTGTGTTTGGTGGGAGCAAAAGGGTCCTATCTATTATGAGAGTTAGAAAATACTTTAGCACGCTGAGAATATTAATTATTCACTTAAATTATGCTTAAATTTCAAATTAAAAAAAATATTTTATATTTTTTAAACCGCGATAACTTTTGGGCCCCTATAATAAATTAATTCAAACCCATTTTTTAAATGTATTCAAAAACCTAACTCTTGCAACAACAAACTACATGTTAGTCAATGAAATTTGTTGTTGTTGTATCAGCCATATGATTTGTTTAATTTTTGTTTGACAAAACGTAGTAACTCGTCTCTAGCTCTTTGATTTTTTCAATAATGACAAATAAAAGTTGCTAAATGTCCTTTAACAGCACAGCTGACCTTAATAAACATTTTTTTTTTCAACAGCAATAACTGTTTAAAAATTCTTTAAACTGGAATAAAAAAGAAACTTTATTGAAATAAAAAACCACATATAAATTTTATGATGGAAACTAAAACAGCTGCTGTGTTAAACAAGCGCTAGTAAAATAATAAGTATTGAAAATAAATCAATGAATTTTAGGTTAGAAACGAATGCCACCAACCAAAAGCGGAGTAGCTTTACAAACACAAATTTATAACCTTCAAACAAATAATGATAAATAACATTTTAAAAATGTTCCTATTAAATAAAAGCAATTAAAAATATTAAATAAAAAAAAATACATATCCAAATATAAGCAGACCAGGAAATGTTGAAAAATAACTAACAAATTTTGGAAACTAAAATTTAAATTCTGACTTTTATTGTGAAAAAAGGAATAGTGAATATAATAAGAACAAAGTTTTCAAACAACATCTAGAAATTAATAGGAATTAAGTGCTACAACTTTAACTGTTTGTTATAAAATTTTTGTTTAAATTCTAAGCTTTTTTCTCTTTTCTACATTAGTTTTTAGTAAAGAACCAACCCTGATCAAACAACCAAAACTATTTTTACACCTTACAATGTCTATAAAGTGAATAAAAATAAACTGATTTAAAAATAGCCTACAACAAAGTAACAGTCAAATTTACAACAGTTTGAATATGAGTGAAACAAATAGTGCATACCGTAACAACAACAGAAACAGCAGCAGTAATAGCAACAGCAACAACAGCAACAACAACAGTGCCAGCCGTGAGACGTATTCGAACACGCAACCCAACAAACATTCATATCAACTGCGTATTGATAGTGTTGAGGAGACAAGTACAGCACCCATAACTGAATCCAACTCACGTGAAGATTTAATCGTTAATGATGATCCGGATGATGAAGAGGACGAGAAAGGGTCACAACAACATCGTGCAGTAGAAGGTTTACAATTTCCCAGTAAGTTTAATGATGTTTTGTTTGCTTTTGCGTTACTACCATATTTTTTTGTGAATATTTAATAAAGTTTTTTTTTCTAATTTCTGTTGTTTTTTTGATTTTATCCACGAAGGATTTCTGTCAGTACCAGCCTTGCGCAATGCACCCACACAACAGATGACTAAACGTGAGATTGTTTCAAGTCCAGCCAAAAGTGAACGTATGGCCAGAGATTGCTCGAGTACAAAATTACCAGCGAGAAGATTAAGTCAGGACAGTGGTATAGTGGCGGGACGTTTATTTAATGGTGGGGTGAGTTAATGAAAATATTAATGAATTATTAAAATTCTATAGCATTTTTAACGGTAATTTAAATTTTAAATTTAAATTACTTATAAACAAGGTATTGATAACTTAAACTTTCCATGAAAAATGTATTAATAAGTTTATTTACTACAGTAAAGTTATCGATTACTTTCTATTTATATAAAAAGTTGTTTAATAACTTTATGTTTCTATAGAAAATATTATTTTAATATAGAAAAGTTGTCTATAACTTTATATTTTTACAAAAAAGTTATCGATAACTTCATATTTCTACATATAAGATATCGATAAAGTAATTTTCTATAAAAATACTTTAGAAATTTTATCTATAACTTTATATTAGTATAGACAAAGTTAACGATAACTTTATTTCATTACAAAAAAAAATATATAGAAAAGTTATCGATAACATTATTTTACTTTTGATAACTTTATTTTGCTATAGAAACTTTATAAATAACTTTCTTTTGTAATAGAACAGTTATCGATAACTTTCTATTTCTGCAGAAAACTTATGGATAACTTTATTTTAGTATACATAATTTATTGTTAACTTTATTTTAATATAAAAGAGTTATTGTGTAGAAGAATTATCGATAATTTTTTATAGAACAGTTATCTAAAGAGAAGTTATCGATAACTATATTTTTCTATAGAAAAGTTATATGTAACTTTATTTTTCTGTTGAAAAGTTGTCAATAACTTTATTTTTCTATGGAAGAGTTATCGATAACTTAATTCTATATATAGAGTTAGTTATATTAAACGTTATTTTTCTATATACAGTGCAAGCTCAGTATTCACGAATACCCATTATCGCGACGACCCGGTTATCGCGACGGCTTACTTTTTAACATTGCAGGTTCTATAATCGCGACAGTTTACGAAAAACTGGTTCTATTTTCGCGACTTTTATCTGTTTGTTTTAAATTTGATTACAAAGTCTATAAACAAAAAAGGCAAATCTTCAATTTTGTCAGTTTATTCGTGTCATGTCATTTTTGTGTAAATACATCTTTTAATATGGAAAAAGTTCAACATATTGTAAAACCAACGATTTGTCAAAAATTTGCGATTTTAAGAAAAATTTAAAACTGGATATTCCATAAATTCATTTTGCATGAATTACAAGTTACATAAGTCTTCGGTTTACCGCAGTATAAAGCAAGAAAATGCAATAAAAAAGTTCAGAAAGTGGACCTGGCAAACGTTGCACCTTAACAAAAGCCGAGTACCCAAGAATGGAAAAAATGCTTATAAGTGGTTTCTAAAACAAAAAGAAAGAAATGTTCCAATATCAGCAGCGATTTTACGAACAAAAGCCAGTCAATTTGTTTTCAAAAATGTATCAAACCAATTCAGGTTTTAATGCCAGTGAAGAATGATGGAAGAAATTTAAGTGTCGTCTTAGAATTAGATTTTTAAAAATTACGGACGAGACGAATTGTCTTCGAAACCTCAACTTATTGATCTATTTGTGAAAGAGTTTAAGTATTATGTTGACGAGCATGGGTACAATGCCGACGAATCTGGTTTGTATTATAGAATGCTTCCAAATCACACTCTTGTCGCATGTAATAAGAAAACAGCGCCCGGAAGAAAAATATGTAAAGAACGAATAACTTTTTTTGCCCCGTTCAAATGCGAATGGCACAGACAAATTGAAATTGTTGGAAAATCGAAAAACCCATGCGCCTTTAAAGGCTATTTCAATAATCCTGTAATATACAACTCCAGTAATAATGTCTGGATGACATCATTTATATTCAAGGACAGGTTCCATCACGAACTTTTTACCCACGTAAGTTAATTTTCACCAATGAGTAAAAGTAAGTTGTTCATAAGTGAACATTTTGTAGTTCCGAGAATTTTTGGCTTCAAAAGGTCTGCCGCAAAAAGCAGTTTTGCTTTTAGATACCGCGACGTGTCACCCAGTTGAGGAACTAAAAAGTGATGACGGTTTAATTATTAGCAATGAATATATCACCCAATTGCGCTGCGCTTTAGATCAAAACGTTATCAACTTGGTCAAATTAAATTATAAAAACAGAAGGAAACAAATTTGGAGATCAAACTAAAAAACTTCAATCTCAAAAATGCAGTTCAGATTCTAGCTACGTCCTGGAATAATATATCAGTGTCCAATATACGATAATCCTGGAACGCCTTGTTCGAATTCGGTAAATTTTTTTACAAAATATAATTCAGGAAGAAAACAAAGATTTTTCTACTATTGGTACACTTGTAGCTCAAATTGATAGGAAACAACTTTTCACGAATGCTGACATAAACAACTGGATTCAAGATGAATTTCATGTGGAAAGTAATGAAGAGCAAATGGAATTATCAGATATGAAAACGGAGGATTTATACGATAGTGGTCATGAAGAAAACAAAATTAAAGTGTACGATTGTTTAACATCGATAAACATATGCATACAATGGGCTTTGAAAAAATGATAAGCCGACAACAGCACAATGTGAACTACGTGATTCAGCTGTTGTTTTAAAACATAATTTGCCAAAAAAGCAACTCCAAATCTCCAATTTCTTTAAAAATGTTTAATATGTATATCATTATTTATTATTACATAAATTTTTTAAATAAAATTTTGGGTTCTGAATTTTCGCGACAGGTCTGTTTTTTGATTAGTTGCGAATACCGAGCTTGCACTGTATAAGTTATCTATAACTTTGTATGTCTAAAAAAAGTTATCGATAACCTTATAATAGATACTTTATCAACAACTACCTTTTACTATAGAAAAGTCATCGATAACTTTATATTTCGATACAAAACTTATCGATAACTTAATTTTTTTTTTAAGAAAAATTGATAAATTAAAAAATATTGATAAAGAAAAACATCTAAATTACTTTTAATTTCTCTAGAAAATTTTATTATCTAACATTTTATTTTCCCTTTACAGGACATAAATTTCTTCGATTCTACACCATTCACCCTACATAATCCCCAAAAATCTTCGACCGACAACATTTACGCTCTGCTCATCAATGAAACTGAAGCGAAAGCCGCCGATAAACGTACAAATAATAATTCTTACAATATACAATATATACCGCCGACACCAGCGCCCTTAACCGAAAACGAAATGACAACGTTACCACCATTCTATCACAATCATCGACCGCCGCCTATAAATTGCAATGCTCCGTACAATGAAAAATGGCGGCCTGGCTATAATTCCAATTACTATAAATCTCATTCTATCTCTATACCACTGCCTACACATTTGGAAACCGATTCGGCTGAACCTAGTCCTACCCTGGCATTTGGACCGAAAATAGAAAATTCCGATATACCCGGCACGGCCATGCTTAAAGAATTGGGTTTAAATTTAACCGCACCACCCACCCCCGAACCGGAAGAATTTGTAGCCGACTCTGAGGTCTTATCTGCTCCCGAATTGGAGAGGTCAATAAATAGATCAGAGAAGAATATGCTGGAAGATCAATTTGCCTACAAGCAATTAGTGCCTTATGAAAAATCACGCCAAAATTCAAAAACCTCCTCTATGGACTCCAGTCTTAATGGCAGCCACTACAATAGTCGCAAGCATAGTAAGCGCAATTCGGCCAGCGAAGATGAGGAGTTGGCCAGACGTGTTAGTAAACAAGATCGCGAAGGTCTTGATTCAGAGTCTCTGATGTTTAGAGATGGTAGACGCAAAATCGATATGGTTTTAGCCTGGGAGGAGGAAGATTTGGGTGTTATGACGGAAATTGAGTCAAGGAAAAGGGATTATCGTAAACATTTTATGGAGAATTTAATAAAGGAGGGCTTAGAAGTAGAGCTGGAGGATAAAACACAATCATTCAATGAGTTGACATATTTTTTGAAAATTCATCTGCCCTGGCGTTTAGAGACACGTTTGGCGGAGGTTATGAATATTAAATTGCCGGTTAAAAGGTTTATAACCATATCGGTTAAGTCATCATGGGTAAGGGAAAGCGAGTTATTTTCTATATAGAAAAATATTTCTTTAATAATTGATTTAATTAAAGGACGAGGAAAATATCATGGTACGTAATATACAATATTGGAAAGAGGTGTGGCAAAAGTTAACCAAAAAGATACAACTGGAGGAAGCCGTTTTGGAAGGAGAGACTACATTTAAGGCGGCCACGGCCAATGGTAACCCGGAAGAACAGTAAGTTTATTGTTAAAAAAAATAAAAACTGAAATTACTGATTCTTACATAATTTTCATTTGATACTCCACAGATTTATAGTCAAAGATCGTGCCACTTCATTTACCAGTGCCCAAAGATCCTTAATGGTCATGCAAGTTTTACTACGTACTCCCTTCGATGACAGTGATCGCTGTGGCATACGTCGTTTACTCAACGACAACACTTATCTGGCTTGTTTCCCTTTACACGAGGGCCGCTATGATCGTCCCCATTCTAGTGGTATTTCCCTCGATCGCCGTATATTGTATTTAACCTGGGCCCATCCTTCACAATGGTATAAAAAACAGCCTTTATGTTTGGTGCGCAAATATTTTGGTGATAAAATTGCCTTATACTTTTGCTGGTTGGGCTTCTACACGGAAATGTTGGTGTATCCAGCCGTAGTGGGCACCTTATGCTTTATTTACGGCCTCGCCACTTTGGATTCGGAGGATAATACCCCCAGTAAAGAGATATGCAGTGAAACTGGCACCGGCAATATAACCCTGTGTCCATTGTGTGATAAGGCCTGCAATTATCAGAGTTTGCATGACTCGTGTTTATTCTCAAAAATCACTTATTTATTTGACAATCCTTCAACGGTTTTTTTTGCTATATTTATGTCCTTTTGGGGTGAGTTATAGGAGGAGAATAGACATATTTTGGGATTATTTAAAGAGTTGTTGTTTTTGTGTTTAGCTACCACATTTTTGGAATTATGGAAACGTAAACAATCGGTTATTGTTTGGGAATGGGATTTGCATAATGTGGAATCGGATGAGGAAAATCGTCCCGAGTTTGAAACGAATGCCACGAGTTTTCGCATGAATCCGGTGACTAGAGAAAAGGAGCCGTATATGTCGACTTGGACGCGAGCCATACGTTTTGTGATCACCGGCAGTGCAGTATTGTTTATGGTAAGGAAAATAAAATGTTACTTAAGTTACTCCTATTAGAGGAGATTTAAGTCATGAATGAAGATTTCAGACGGAATTTTTAAAATGTCTTTACAAATTTGCAGGTTTTCTGGCTAATTTCACTTAATCCTTGTACGAAAGTTATCGATAACATTATATTTTTTATAGAAAATTTATCAAAATCCTTTAATTTTTATAGAAAATTTATTGATAAATTTCTATTTTTATACAAAAGTGATCGATAAGTTAACGATAACTTTTTTTCCATAGAAAACTTATCGATAATTTTCTATTTCTATGAAAAAGTTTTCGATAACTTTATATTTCTATAGAAAAGTTATCGATAACATTCTATTTCTATAAACAATTTATCGATAACTTTCTATTTCTATAAAAAAGTTATCGATAACTTTATATTTATAAAGAAAAGTTATCGATAACCTTCTATTTCTATAGAAAATTTATCGATAACTTTATATTTTTATAGAATAGTTATCGATAACTTTCTATGTCTATAAAAAAAGTTATCGATAACATTCTATTTCTATAGAAAAGTTATCGATAACATTATATTTCTATTAAAAACTAACTTTTCATATAGAAATGTTATCGATAACTCTGTATTTTAATAGAAAAATTATCGATAACTATAGAAAACATATTGATAACTTTTTACTCCCACAGAAAAGTTATCGATAACTTTATTTTTCCTTAGAAAAATTATCGATAACTTTCTCTTTCCATAGACGAGTTATCGATAACTTTATTTTTCTATAGAAAATTATTAAAAACTTCATTTTGCGATATAAGAGTTATCGATAACTTTATATTTCTATAGAAAATTTATCGATAACTTTACATTTCTATAGAAAAGTTATCGTTAACATTATATTTGTATACACAAATTATCGATAACTTTCTATGTCTATAGAAAAGTTATCGATAACTTTCTATGTCTATAGATAAGTTATCGATAACTTTCTATGTCTATAAGTTATCGCTACATTTTTATTCTATAGAAAAGTTATCGATAACTTTATACTTCTATAGAAAACTTATCGATACATTTTTATTCTATAGAAAAGTTGTCTATTATTTTATATATCCCCCCATTTTTTTTTAGATATTCATAGTTCTATCAGTTTTCGATAACTTTCTATTTCCATAGAAAAAATATCAATTTATAGCTTTCAATGTTTTGTGTTTAAATTAAAAAAATTCTTATCTTAACTTTTTCAGATATTCATAGTCCTGTCTGCCGTTTTGGGCACCATCATCTATCGCATTTCAGTGGTTACCATAATTTATGGTGGTGGAGGATTTTTTGTCAAAGAACATGCCAAATTATTTACCACAGTAACGGCGGCCCTTATTAACTTGGTGGTTATTATGATTTTAACCAAGGTAAGTTTACTCCAATAAAAACTATATTCAAACTTTAGTTATACAATAGCCACTTAACAGATTTATCACCGCCTGGCCATACGCTTAACGAATCTGGAGAATCCGCGCACTCAAACCGAATACGAAGACTCCTATACTTTTAAAATCTTCTTTTTTGAGTTTATGAATTTCTATTCATCCTTGATTTACATAGCCTTTTTTAAAGGCCGTTTCTTTGACTATCCGGGTGATGATCAGGCTCGTAGAAGTGAATTTTTCAGATTGAAAAATGATATCTGTGATCCGGCAGGTTGTTTATCGGAATTGTGTATACAATTGGCCATTATAATGGTGGGCAAACAGTGCTGGAATAATTTTATGGAATATTTATTTCCCAAATTCTACAATTGGTGGCGTCAGCGTAAACACAAACAGGCCACCAAAGATCGTTCACATTTGCATATGGCCTGGGAGCAAGATTATCACATGCAAGATCCCGGCAGATTGGCCTTGTTCGATGAGTATTTGGAAATGAGTGAGTGCAGGAAAAATCTTTATATGTTCTTTATACTATATTACAAACATTTTGTTTCGATTTGATTTCAGTTTTGCAATATGGTTTTGTAACTTTATTTGTGGCCGCCTTTCCCTTGGCTCCTCTGTTCGCTTTACTTAACAATGTCGCGGAAATACGTTTGGATGCCTATAAAATGGTTACCCAATCTAGAAGACCTTTAGCCGAACGTGTTGAGGATATTGGGGCCTGGTATGGCATATTGCGCATCATTACATATACCGCAGTCGTATCAAATGCTTTTGTGATAGCTTATACCAGCGATTTTATACCGCGTATGGTGTATAAGTTTGTGTACTCGGAATCGAATACTTTGGTGGGTTATATAGAGCATTCGTTATCGACATTTAATACCTCGGATTATAAAGAGGAATGGGGTACCAAAACGGAAAAGGATCCTGATACTTGTTCCTACAGGGGTTATAGGTAAGAAGAATTGTTTTTAAATTTTTTGAATGTTTGTAAAATAGTTCTATTTTTTTTAGAAATGGTCCCCAAGACTATGAACCTTATGGCTTGAGTCCACATTACTGGCATGTGTTTGCGGCTCGTTTGGCATTTGTGGTGGTATTTGAGGTAAAACAAAAGATTTTGTATATTTATTAAACAAATGTTTGATTATGTCTCTATTTTTCTCCTACCAGCACATTGTTTTCGTCATTACCGGCATTATGCAATTCATCATACCTGACATACCGGCTGAAGTCAAAACCCAAATGCAACGCGAACAATTATTGGCCAAAGAGGCCAAATACCAGCATGGCATGAAACGTGCTCAAGGCGATAACCAGGATCTAATGAGCCTATTTCGTGATGCCAGCAGTCGTAACAGCATCACCACTAACAGTTTACCCTTAAATGGTACTGATGGCGGTGCAGCCGGTCAATTTGCCACAAAACGCAATTGGGCACGTAGATTTTCACGTTTAAGTGATGGACTCGATGCACATGTGGAGGTGGCCGCCAGGCCCAGACGTTCTATGGAATCTACGGTGTGGGAGGTTTCTTGACATGAAGAGGAAGCTGAATCGGAGGATGTTATATATGCCAAAAGTAAACATTAAAGCGATAAACAAAATTTTAAAAAAATACATATATGTAAAGTTTTTGTGTAAAACAGTACAAAAGAGGTTGTAAAATTTTATGTTTCAATCAATTTTTAATACTATAAAAGAACATTTATGGAAATTTATGTAAATAAAGTGTTAAATTAATTTTTTTTCTTTAAAAACAAACACGTGTTTAATCAGAAAATAGAGTATAGGTTTTAAAGAAAATATAAAACGTAAGTCTTAAATATATAGCTTAGGTTTAAAGCTTTATTATATGGCAAGTCATTAGAGCTTAAAGCCTTTGGATATGTAGATAGCTAAAGCTTATATATTTATTATATAACTAAAGCTTTAATATCCAGCTAAAGCTTTTATATATAGCCAAAGCTTAAAGCTTTCGAATATAACTAAAGCTCAATGCTTCATTATACAACTGAAGCTTAAAGCTTTAGTACTCAGTTAAAGATTAAAGCATTAGTATAAAGCGAAAACTTAAAGCTTTAGTATATAGCTAAAGCTTTGTTATGTAGATTAAAACATAACGCAAAAAATTTAAGCTTAGTATCCAGCTAATGCTTAAAGCTTTATTATATAACTTTACTATAAAGCGTTAGTACTTAGTTAAAGCTGAAAGCTTTGTATATAGCTAAAAATATAAAGTTTTGTTATATAGTTAAAGCTTAAAGGTTTAGTGTATTGCTCAAGCAAATGCATTAGTATATAGCTCTAACTTTAGTATACAGCTGAAGCTTAAAACTTTATTAAATACCTAACCTTAATTATATAGCTCAAAGCTTTAGTATGTAGCAGAAGCTTTAAAATGTATTATAAGGCTAAAGCTTTGCTCTATAGCTACAGCTTGAAGATTTAGTACATAGCTAAAGCTTAAGTATATAGCTTAAAGCTTTAGTATATAGCCAAAGCTAAAAGCTTTAGTATATTTCTTAAAGCTTAAGCTTGATTTTAGCAAACATTTAAAGCTTTTTAAATATAACTATTTTAAAAGATTTCAAAATTGTGTAATCTCCCTGGTATCCAATCGGCTGTTGTCATGGTTTCACTGCACACTTTATTTATTTTCTCTAACAACTTTCCCATTGTTTATTATAAATTACAAGTCAATAAATTTAAATTAAAAAAAAAAATGTCGAAAAAATCTCCAGAAGATGCTTTTTATGACAATTTGCTACTGGGCCTCAACGCCACCTTAAGTAAGAGATAAAACTTTACAAAATAACTGATCAAAACATAAATTAAACAAAAAATTAATAATAATAATAATTTCAGGCAATGTACCACGTATTTGCAATGTCAGCATGGAAAAGAGAACACCTTGTGAGAAATCCAGTGTTATGACCTGGGAACAAAGGCATGGTGTGTATTTACCCGAGGATATGAAGAAATTTTATTTATCTACAGATGGTTTTCTATTACACTGGAGTTATCAATATGCACGTAAGCCCTGTTTAATGAAAATATGTATCTAGCTATAAGTTGTTACACATACTATCATTCTTCCCAGCCAATGACATTCGCCGCGTGGGCTACATACATTTCCCCCACCTGGTGCAAATAACTTTGCTGCGTGAAAATGTTGAACCCGTTTTCCAAACTAATAACGATAGCTCCTCTACCTCAAACACATCTATAGCTACTAATCTTAACGCTAGCCTTATTAGTAATACTATAAATTCCCATTTATCTGCTCATAGCCTTAATACAGTCACCAATAGTTCCTCGTCCACCTCTGTTGCCTCGCTCAAAGATCAATGGGGCAATCCTTTGCCTTTAATAGGTCCGAAAACCAAAATTTTCGAATTAAATACTGTGAATGAAGTGGCCAAAGTTTGTTTGATTTATGACTCGAGCAGTTCAAATAATCCCAAGATTTATCTATTGGAATTGGATTCGTTTAAGTGGGTATTTTTGGCCGACAACTTTAGTGAGTATCTGCGCATGGCTATAGCCCATTTGGGTTTGCCCTATTGGGAGTTGTGTTTTGCCTCGTGTGGCCTGCCCTCATGGACGGAGGTAATTATTATGAAAATGTATGTATATTAAGAATTGCTATTAATTTTTTGTTTTTAGCAATTATTTTTATTGCTGGCTCCTCATTTGTTGGAAGAAAATGAACCACGCCGTGCCCGTTTAATAAATCCCGCTCCCGAACATCCTTATACTATTGTGGATCCCAATATATTTCGTGTTAAGGTCAAGTCTAATACCTCGAAAACAAATTTGAATGCTAAGCATAAATATGAGGGAAAGAAATAGAAAAATGTATTATTATTAAAATTTATAAATAAATATGTACACACAAAAAAATAATCGAGGCTACATTAACTAAGCTTGCATAGTTAATTTCTTTTTGTATGAAAATGAAAAACTAAGTTTTATTATCTATGCCAATAGGTAATTCAAACAATACATTTTACCTAAAAACTAAGTTATTATAACTATTGGAATTAGTAACTCATTCTTCGAAATTTTTTGTTTATTTAATTGTCAATTGAAAATATTTTTGGTGCAAAAGGGTATGTATATATTAAATTAACTTTAAAAAATATAAAAATTTACATAAATTCTATCATACAGCCCACAATAAGCTCAATTCCCGTCAAATCCACCTACATGGCAAGTCCTCAACTTTTGAATCCATCAATAAAATCAACGGATGTGTGTGAAAATTACAGCAGTCGCGAAAAGTTAGAAAAACAAGCAGATAAAGATGATTTAGCTGGTCTTTATCATCGGTATTTTTGTAATTATTTGGAACTAACCGGTATGTTGACGGCCAATGCGGTGTCGGAATTGGCTCAATGTAATATAGCCAGATGCTCTATGCGTGTCTTACGCCAGCAACAAAGGGAACGTCTCGAAAGCGCATGAGTTCAAGGGTCTGAGTGATTCTAATGCGAATCACGAACAAAAAATGCATATGCAAACCTTTTTTTATTAAATATCGTTTATGTACACATAAAATTAATTTTGTAAATACATTTTTTTAAATAAAAGCTAAAGATTTTGTAAATATTATTTTTAAATAAATTAATTCTATGTTACAATTGTTCCATAGTCAAATTATCAAAAATTAAATTATAAATTTACTTTGCTTTCATTGGTAAATTAAAAAATTTTATAAGGAATTTTAACAAAAAATTTTAGTTGATTTTTCGAACATTGGAATTATCTAAAATTTTAGTCATATTAACTAAGAAACTTTGTAAATGCCATTCTACCCTTGCGCTTAGTTAAATTTATACTATATTTTTAGGAAATATAACCTATGGATTTTTTTGTGTGTAGATTCTTTCTAAATGAGTTTTGAAAAATATTGAAAATTTAAATCTAATGCTGGGTATACACGATACTATTTTTCGTACTAATCGTAGTATGAGTAGAAGTACGGTTTTGTGATAGACGTTACTACACACAAAAAAATCCATAGGTTATATTTCCTAAAAATATAGTATAAATTTAACTAAGCGCAAGGGTAGAATGGCATTTACAAAGTTTCTTAGTTAATATGACTAAAATTTTAGATAATTTCAATGTTCGAAAAATCTACTAAAATTTTTTGTTAAAATTCCTTATAAAATTGTTTAATTCACCTATGAAAGCAAAGTAAATTTATAGTTTAATTTTTGATAATTTGACTATGGAACAATTGTAACATAAAATGAATTTATTTACAAATTATATTTAGAAAATCTTTAGCTTTTATTTAAAAAAATGTATTTACAAAATGAATTTTATGTTTATATAAATGAAATTTTATAAAAATTGTTTGTAGATCCATTTTTGTACGTGATTCGCATCAGAATCACTCAGACCCTTGAACTCGTGCGCTTTTGTTGCTGGCATAAGACACGCATAGGGCATCTAGTTGAATTATATTATGCCAATTCCGACACTGCATTGGCTGTCGACATACCGGTTAGTAACAAATAATTACAAACCTCATGCTGCTGATGATCGATACCAGATAAATTTTCATTATCTGTTTGTTTTTCTAAATTATCGTCCGTTGATTTTTTTTGATGAATTTAAAAGTGGAGGACTTGCATTTAGGTGGATTTGACGGGAGTTGAACTTATTGTGGGCTGCTTGATTTTTTGAGTTTTGAAAATAAAAAAGAATTTTTTTAAATTTTTATATTTTTTAAAGATAATTTAATATATACATACCTTTTTGCTCCAAAAATATTTTCAATTGACAATTAAATAAACAAAAAACTTCGAAGAAGAAGTTACTAATTCCAATAGTTATATTAACATAGTTTTTAGGTAAAGTGTATTGTTTGAATTACCTATTGGCATAGATAATAAAACTTAGTTTTTCATTTTCATACAAAAAGAAATCAACTATGCAAGCTTAGTTAATATAGCCTCGATTATTTTTTTGTGTGTACAAATCGTACTACTTCCATTGAAAAAAATTAAAAATAAAAAAATATCACAAAAAATCTAAATTTTTTGATTTTCATACTTCGATAGTACGACAACATGATACACGTTACTAATTTCATACTTGTACGATTTATCGTACGACTTATCGTAATGTGTATACCTAGCATAATGCTGGGTATACACGATACTATTTTTCGTAATAATCGTAGTATGAGTAGAAGTACGGTTTTGTGATAGACGTTACTACAAATCGTACTACTTCCTTTGAAAAAAAATTAAAAATAAAAAAATATCACAAAATAACTGACATATATAAATAAATCGTTGAAGAAATACATTTCGTAGCAGGGCAGCATGATACACGATACTAATTATCGTACTTATCGAAGCTCCACCCACAAAAAATCAAACATTTTTAATTTTCATACTTCGATAGTTCGACAACATGATACACGTTACTAATTTCATACTTGTACGATTTATCGTACGACTTATCGTAACGTGTATACCTAGCATAATGATAGACGAAGTAGGGAAATCAAATTTTAATTTTTTTGAGGGCGGAGCTTCGATAAGTACGATAACTACTTATTCCTGGGGGGTTACTCCCTAATTCGATTCGAAAGGAAATCGTTTCGAATTTCAATGTATTTAGTACACATTTTCGAACATTTCCGTTTTCGGATTGTGTTACGCGGTAACCCCCCTGTATATTGTTACCTAAAACGCAAAATGCCCTAACTAACAAAAAAGTTATTTTGAGGTATTTTTTTAAAATTTTTTTTTTTAAATGAAATAGTACGATTTGTAATAACATCTAACACAAAATCCTACTGCAGCTCATACTACGATTAGTGTGAAAATTAGTATCGTGTTTTTCGTTTCATTGCTAGAGAAAGTACTCTACACTGCGAATACCGCGCTATTGAGTTTTATTCTTTCTTTTTTAATAATTTACAACAAAAATATTTTTAATAAGTTTTTAGTTTGTCAACTGCCTCAATCTCAATTTAAATATTATGGTTGTATGCCCTAAAATTTATTATTGGGTCACAAAGCTAGTTCCTTTTTATTCTTAAAAAAAATAAAAAAAAATATTTAAAATTTTTCTAATCTATCTAATTAGAGAAAAAGTCATCGGCCGCATTTTCTAAATCAGCAAACATTTTATCTTTAATTTGTGGTTTGGGGTCCTCCTTAATCTCTGTAGCAATAGCACCCACTTCACCCAACATAAACTCCAATTCATCCAAAGTCAATTTATCTCCTCTCAACTCCAGCGGGCCAATAAAACGTTTCTTCATTTGTCCCTCATGATAAATGAAAATAGTGGGCAGGTTCTTTTCGGGGAAGTTTGGTATGCAGGTGGTGGCTACAGAACGCAGGAATTTTGTTTGGGGAAAACGTACGGCTAACTGTTGCATGTGGTGGTGTATCAGGGCACACAAAGGTACACCATTGGCATACAGATGTAATACTACCCAAATACCCTCACCGGCTTTGGTCACTTCACTGACATAATCTTGGCCGGAAATTTCCCTCACCGAGCCGAATTTAGCCTTATCAGCAAAAGCTCTCATTTCAGCTATACGCTGTTGGCGATAACGTTCCAAAACTTCCTCATCCTCGGAATCCTCCAATTCATCCAGCTCATCCAAATTCATATCATCCATGTGTTTGGAGCGACCCTCATTGAGATCGGTACGCTTGTCAATGGCCTCATCGATCATGGCCTGGATTTGATCTTCGGTAATTTCAGCTTCCTTTTGTTTAGGGGGCAATATGCCCTTAGCACGTAGAATATCATTCCACTCGGTATCTTCAGTGCCGTCCTGATATAAATTAAAAACATCATTTTAATTACTATAACAATTGTTTCTTTATTTTCTATAGCAGTACATAGTTTCTTTTGTTTATTTTTACCCCCCACCCACAATACTACCATATAAGGAAATAATAAACACTGGCAGCTAGCTATGCAGCAACAATGTGCACTGGCACAGCTTTTTTTGTACTCCAGATTAATCTTATTTCTCTATACAGCCGTTTTGTTTTCCGTATTATTTTCTTATTCATTTTCATAATTACCTGCATTTTATGATTTTTTGTAGTTTTAAATATGAAAAATAAATAATTTAACTAATAATTTCTTGAATTATTTAATACTTTTACAGAAAATTTTGTTTTTCTTGGGGTGCAAATGGTGAAGTGACTAATGTAGTCACTTTAACAGTGATGATTATTTAGCTATTTTACCAAATTAAGCGATTTTGAAAACAATTTAGCGATTATTTGCATGTACAGAATTTAGTACTTAAAAAAGGAACCTTGTTGTATAACATTAAGGTACTGCCAACTCTAGTTCTGAAAATGAGTTGCCAGATGCAACTTTTCAGCCGTTAATATTTGAAAGTAATAAAAAAAAGAAAGTGCGTTCGAAAAATCATATTTGCCATAATTGATTTACGTCAAAGATTTGTTAATGCAAATTGTTGGCAGTGGTGCTGCAAATTTATGGAGTTGGTGCAGATTGCACCGTTGGAATGGCTCAATCCAGTGTCAAAGCCGCTATCTTCTTTCCTTGACATAATACAGCCAAAGCTTTTCACATTACTCTGGTGTTGTAGTTTTTGACCTGCAATAAACTAAATAAAACTTTAAAATTTATTTAAAACAAAATTAATAATGAACAAAATATTTATAGCATTTTATACTTACATTTGTTTAAATTTCAAAAGAAAAATTTGAAACGAAATTAAACGGAAAAAATTACGATTCGAATGATGACATTGCAATGAACTATTATATTACGCTTCAGAAATTCTGACCGGGTCAACATCGGAACACTATTTTTGAACCCGATTTTTTTACCAAAAAAATTTATTTTCACTCAAATTTCTTTTTTCACCTAAAATTTGTTCACAAAATACTTTTTCACCAAACAATTTTTTTTTTCCCAAACAAATTTTATTTCACATCTTTTCTCATTTACAAAATTGTTTCATCAAATTTTTTCACAAAAAAATTTTTTTAACCAAATTTTTCACCAAACATTTTTTATTAAGTTTATATAAGATTCTGCACAGCAGAATTATTATAAGCCTCCGATTTGCCCGTGTCCTAAGAATTAACAATTTTAAGTTCTCATGTGGACTCAAATGCAACTCATCTTGTATAGGACAGTTTTAAAACCAATTTAGACATACGGAATCCAATTATGGGGAACTGGAAACAATTCAAGTGTAGATCTCACACAGAGAGCACAATCTAAAATTATTAGAAGAGTAAGGAGAGCTTCGTGGTACATAAGAATTGAAAACATTCAGACTTAGATGTCAACCTAACCTACTTGTAGTAACTCAAAACAGATCAAGGCTACGTAGTTTGAGGTAAATTTGAGGTTAATTTGCCAAATATGATTCTCCACTGAGAGAACAATAATGTTAGACATTAAAGAATGAAACAATATTATAATAAACGTATAAAAAAATTAAAAAAAATGGCTTATTCCCAGCTATTTATGGATAATTTGAACTGAACTGAAATTGAGTGTCTTATAGGATCTCAATTGAATATTCTGTGGTAAAAGGAAACAAATGAAATCACTGCTTTAAATTTTTACATAAATATGCTTTAATTTTTTTTATTATTATTTTCGCTTTGCTGTATTTTTATTTTTTGTGTAAATCTATCATCTTCAATTCGTTTCAATTTTTTTTTATCTTCTTCGTTTAATTTTACATTCTTTCTTTTCATAAAGTTTTACAAGAACAAATTGAATGAATAGTAGTATGTAATATAATAATAAAATATATGAGTTGGCAAAAAAAGAAATTAAAAACTTACAAACTAAAGTTTAAAGGCTTGTTTTATTTTTTTTTTTAAATTTTAGTTTCAACAAAATGAGAATTATTTTGTCTACATATTTAGCTTAGGCCAAATTAATTTGTTTATATTGTATTTGTATGTGAAGTAGTAGTGAAGAAACTCAACACAAAGAGTTGTTTAAAAAAACAAAATTAATGACAATAAACGGCTATTATTTTAAATAAAGTTTAATAATATGTAATAAAATTAATATTATTTTATGTTTTAGATTAATAGGCATACAATGCAATTGGTTTTTATTTTAACACAAAAAGAAATATTTTAAACTTTCCCTAAAACCCTAAAGATTTTGTTAAAAAAAATCTTTAGGCGAGAAACAAAGGATTAATCCCTTATGTTTTGCCGATTATCTTCTCTTTTTTTTTTTGTTTAAATAATATTAGTAGAAGTGAGTAAAGAAGTTAGTTTAGAAGTAGGATTAAATAAACAACTTAACTCGTCGCTGGAAATTTATTACAGGGTTGTATAATCGAAGTTTTACGCGCAGGCACTGATTCAGGTGTGGGTATGGCATCGCCGGTTGTTACTTTATTGGCAAAGACCTGCTTGACGCCGCCACCTTTTTGTTTGGCCATTTGATAATCACCAGAATCGAAATATTTTTGCTTTAAAACAAATTACATTAAAACGAATTTATTATTTTATAATATAATAAATTAAAATAAATCTATCTTACGCCTTTTTGTAATCTTTTTTGCAAGAAAGCAGTATGGCCGCCAGGGCCACGTAGACCTACAGGATATTTTGATTTTAGCTTCTCTTCTTCAATTTGTTCCAATTCACGGGCATTGGACTTTAGTTGATGTTTAAAAGCAAGAAATGTAATTATATTATTATTTATTAAACGTTCTTTTGATAATAATTTGTTTATATTACCTGATCTTCGGGTCCATCTTGAGGAGTGGTAGCTTGGCTAGTTTCTTCAGTGGAACTCATTTTAATAATTTGGTTTGTTTTATTACGACAAAGAACAACACAAAATAAAAATGCTGCAATCATTTTCAAGAAATTGGAAGAAAATTCATATTTTTTTTTTTAATTACTCCGTATATGGTAGAGAATAAATGATGTGAAATCATGTTGTTAGGAGTATTATGCACAGTGAGTTAGTTATAAAGCAGTTTAATTAATCAAAATATAAAAATAAGATATTAAAGCAAAAATGTAATTCATTTTAATAATTATTTAATATTTAGCGTGCTAAAAGCGTAAATGGTAGAGAATTAATGATGTGAAATCATGTTGTTAGGAATTGTGTGCCGAGTGAGTTAGTTTTAAAGCAATATAATTAATTAAAATATAAAAATAAGATATTAAGGCAAACATTTAATTTATTTTAATAGTTATTTGATATTTAGCGTGCTAAAGAAGTTAATTAATAGTGTATCAAAACTTTTAACTTCATCAAATTAAAGAACTATAACTGAACTAGAAAAAATACAAATTATACTTTTCAATTACTATGCTTAAATTTACACACCTCGTCTTGATTAAGTTCAGAATGAATAATATTAAAAATGTTAAGATTAATGGTCTCAGAATATGCTGAATTTTGTCATGAACTAAAAATAAAGATGTCAAACAACAGTTTTTAAGATAAATATTATTCTAAGCGGCATAACCCAGAATAATACACTTCTGGTGGAAAACCGAATGCTAATACAAAAAATGCATTAATGATTGTTTAATTCTGACATAAAAATAAATAGTTATGCAATTTCACTATATTTACGATATGCCTATAAATTAATTTCTTAATGAATATGTAGTAGTAGTTTATATTTTGAACTTTTCCCCCCTGTTTTCGATAGACAAAAGGATACAAATTGATAATTTTAGAATTTCATAACGACACATTCATTATTCATGCCAGCCTCTATATTATAAAAAATTACAAAATCAATAAATAATTTATTGGTACAAGGAAAAGAAATATGATTTTTGTTTTACAAATGACCCGATTTAATACTCAAATCCATATACACTGTATAATTTACTTTACTAATAATACGTCATTTAAATCATGTTCATTAAATTAACACAATTACCCTTCAAATTTATTTATTTACAAAATTCTCCACCAGACTATAATTAGTACTATAAATAGAAGGGCATACGCACCAACAAACAATACACTACAGTAAACTCTACACCTAAACAATGGCAACTCTAACGGCGGCAAACTATTGACAGTTATAATTACACCGAAATGAACAAACACACAATGTAAACAAACATACCAATAAGAATTAAAAACACAAGAGAAGCGAAAGAAAATCAAAATGAAATAAAAAACAAAGACAGCAAAAGAAACCCGCAAAATAATGCAAAATTTCCCACAGAAAAAACATTGATTTTTCAGCAAATTATAAAAAAAATAATAAAAAAAAAAAAAACTTATAAATCATACATATTTCTTTAAATAAACAACAATAAAAAGCTATACTAAGCAAAAACAAATAATAAATGAGTTTGATTAGTTTTTGTTGTTGTTGCTTTTAATAAACCATTTCAATCAAAATGGCGTAGCAGAGATTGTAGCGAAAATAAATTGCAATACACTAAAAAGAAACTTAAAAAACTACTGATGAAAAGTTTAAAATATCACAAGGGCAACCACTTCCAGCAGAGGTTAAAATTAACAAATGTAATCACAAATAAAAATACATATATATATTATTTAATTTAAACACAAAAGCTTAACTAAATATGGTGGTTAGTTGTTATCCAATTTACTTAACTATATTTTACATACCTTGAAAATTAATAAAATATGCAATGTTATAATTTACGAGTTCTCCACAGAATATTCTTCTTTCTAGTCTTTGTATTTAATAGTTCAATTCTATAATTTCACACTGTTTCACTATTTCGTAATAACTGTTCGTTTCTTATTTTTTAATTTACCAAAAAAAATCCAAATTTTCCACGTTAGTTTTTGATATCTGGCGAAAAATTGTAGGTTTTTTCAACTTTTTTTTAATTTCTCAGTTTTTTTTTCTTGCGGCCTACAGTTTGCAATTTTTTTTTCTTTTGTGCTATTGTTTCGTTTCAAGTGGAAAAAAGTTTTGTTTGGCTTTTTTATAAAAGACAACTATAACCGTCTCTTTCGTTCTTAATCAAATGAAAGGAGAGTGAGAGAGATGCTGTTATATGTTTTTGTAACGGATTATTAGTTAAGTTACATGAGCGATAACATAATATCGATAACATACGGTGTGATTTTAATGTATTAGGTAAGGGTAATAAACTATTAAGTTAATTTTAGAAATACAACATTCAAATTGTACATTTTTTACACCAAATTATGTGTAAAAAAGCAAAATCTGCAATCACCACTTTTTTAGTTCTGTAATAACAACAAAACGGATTCACATATTTAATATTATATATGTTTTGTTACTCACTATTTTAGAATAAATTTAAGATTTAAAACAAGTTTAAAGCTAATCCTTATACAAGTTTTCAGGTAAATACGTTAAGAAATTTGGAGATTGTTGAGATAGTTTGACAACCTCTAAAATTAAGAATACTAACACAATTTTAGTTTAAATTAGAGATATTTAATTAATATTTAATAACAACTATTTCTAAAATTCTGAAACAACGTTAAAAATATTTTATTAATTCTCAATTCAGCCTTTTTAGAATTGAAAGCCAAACTTTTTTCAAAACAATAAATAAATAGCAAAAACGGTTTGCAAAAAGTTTCAATTCGAAAGCCATAGAATGACTACCTCATAATGAGAGCAGAACAAAAGTTACTACCTCCAATGGACATTACTGTCTTTGCCTCAATCGGTTGTTTTTGACCAATTGATTTATGTTGTTTAAAAGTGAATTTGGTATTAGCAAGTAGAAAAATTATTAGATAAGTTGACAAAAAAATTAATATTGCAAACTTTGCTTTTATAACCCTCAAATGGAACTAAAACACTTTCGAGAAAAACATCAAACAAATAAACTTAATAAAACGTCGTTAATTTTATCAACATGTTTTTTTAACAAATTTTTCCGAAAAATTTTTTATATTTTATATATTTTTAACAAACGTTTTTTTCGACTTAAAAAATCTAAAAAAAATCGTCTTTAGTCATATTGGACAATAAGAAATTAATTGAGTCTGCTCCTACTCATGTGTGCATGATTCACAAGTACCTAAACTCAATTGGGTCTGACCAGACACATACGCTCATCGGAGTATTAGTTATAATTTTTCGCCATTTGTTTTGCTATGGTCTGCCCACAGTGGTTTCAATTGTTATCAGACTGATCCCCTCCTTTCACCGGCATCTTTATTTACCCTACTACTCCTAAGAGTGTGAAAGAGATGAATATATAGTTTTCTTAGTAATGATAAATGGGCGATAACATTATGTTAACGACAACTGTTTGTTCGTTAATTTTTTAAGCAATTATTTGCGAATTCTTATTTAAATTTCGGATTCGTGTAATTCGGTTATAGCAGACAGAGTGTTAGTAAAGATGAGATAAAATGTGGGTCGGAAAAAAAAAAATAAAAATCAGTAGATTTTGTATTGGCTTGGTAATAAGTTATAGATTTTTAGAAATTGTTTGGCAGTATTTATAGGCAAACATTTTAAATTAATCTAGGTATAATTTTTTATTTAATTTATTCATTTATTTCTGTTTTTATTAAAATATATTTGCCAAATTGTAATGAATATAATGTAATTCACTAAATTTTCTGATTTGGTGAAAATAGTTGTGAATATGAAAATTGTAGTCAATAAAAATTGTGGTGAAATACGGAAATCGGATTCAATAAATTTTATGAAACCGAAATCATAGAGAAATACACATAGAGCGGAAGCTAGAAAACAACACGAACAAAAAAATTACTCTAAACAATCACACATACGATTGTGTTTTTGTTTTCACATAGTTTTTTTTACTAATAAATTCTTACCACTTAGGTTTTTGACAACTGAGTTAGGTCTTTGACAATAGAGTTTCCGATCTATGTGTATTTATAAATGACCGAAATCACGAAAATAGAAAGAAATTTATCACAAATTTAGGTGTGTGTATAAAAATGGATAAAAACGAAATCGAGGCCAATATAAATAAATTCACCAAAAATTACGTTATGTGAAATTTTAAAATCATGCCAAAAATATTGTTGAATAAAATCAAATAAGAATTTATTTAGTGATTGAATATTTGTATTCTATAGTATTCACCAAAATTAAAAAATTTGTATAAAAATTACAATGGTTTGTTCGTTAATTGTTCAACTATTTAATACATCTCTGTCTTCTATGCAGCTGTTGAAACAACTGTTAACCAGCTGCTGTTGTGAATTATTTCCAAAGTGATTTTGTTTGAGCTTGTTTAAGCAGGTCTAATCCAACAAAAAAATAAACATCAGATTAATAAATAATTAACGAAAAAGGCTATTAACAATTTAATAATGAGCTCTAAAGATAAGGAATTGTCCAAGTCCAAGTTTAAATCGTTTCTTAAAAATGCAAAAAATCCACCAGGTTTGTAATTTCACCAAAGCCAATAAATTTCATTAATAAAAACGAAATTGACACAAATAGGTTCCAATGACAGATGTCTGAGACCAGAAATCGAATGGGAACTTAGGCCTGAACAGCCAGTGGCCCAAAGATGTAAGATATTGAAAGATCTAAGTGAGGTGCATTTGCAGTCCTGCAATCTGGATGAGGTATGTTCTATCATAACTTATGTACAAATATTATAAATTTGTTTGTCCTTTTAGACCACCATTATAAAACTTTGGGATGTTACCAAAGATTTACTAGTACCTACCAAATCCTCCGAATGTCGCCAGACCGCTTTGACATTCTACAAACGTTTGATTTATACCCAATACAAGAATCTTACTTATATGCGTGAGCAGTTCTTTTTGGTCATACAAAATCATGAGGTGCCTGAAGATCTTAAACATAGATTGGAACTGTTGGATACTTTGACGGAAAATGGCAAGGATATTAAGAATCTAGAGGAAAAGGTATTTGCTTTTTACTTTTTCTAGTTTATAGAATTCTTTTTAGTTTTTGTTTGTGTCTTTAGATAGGACGCTTTATGTTAATGTGGCTGCCAGCCATACACCAGGCTAATCTTTTGCGACATTATTTAGATATGCTAGTGAATTTGATTAAATTCAATGCCGCTCATTTGGATAATGAGATTATTATTGGTATAGTGCAGTAAGTATTTTGTATTTTTAATTATTTTTGTTTTTTATATTAATTATTCTTTGGGTTTTTAGAAATGCGTGTAATTTAAGCTGTTCTGTTTCTGATGAAGACATTGGCTTACAATGTTTATCCATTTTGGAAATGGTTATGAGCTATACCATTTTTCCTAGTGATCCTTTGCCTCTATTTGTTTTTACCTTATGTCGCACAGTTAATATTGGTCCATATTGTCATCCCTCGTGGAAGGTAAGTGTAAAAGTTTAATTCTCTTGTTTTATATAGAAATATTCTCTAGTGTTTGAGTTTAATATAATCTGGAATTTCATAAGAGGTTAACACGTTTGATCATTAAGCTTGATATGGCAATTAGCAACTGACTAGCTGCTGCCAATCAGCATTAGTTTCAATCATAATTTGTAATAATCAGACTACCCTCCTGCCTAATTGCTACAAAATAGCTTTTTATAATGCCTCTATTACAGTGGCCACACTGTACTAACGGAGCTGTCAAAAAGGGTTTATTTTCATCACCTTATTCACTCTATCTTATTTGCAATGAAAGTAACATAGGCACTAATCGCCTGAGTTTTATGCACTAAAAATAGTACTAAATTTTGTTCTCAAAATTCATGGTATGCTCTATATTTTGGTATTGAAAATAGTACTAAAATAGATAATTTGTAAAGATAAATATTCAAAGATAAAAATATGGGCAATTCCACGAGAATGTCACGTGCGATATTAAATTTTATTATGAAATCATCCAAAGATTATTTTTAGTTAAGTATGACGGATTGTAAAGGACAAATATTTGGTTTAGTGTAAGAAATTAAAAGAAAGCATGACGCCTCTCACGTTTCGTAAATTATCGCATATTTCTACATGTACCTCAAAATGACTACCGTTTTATGTCACGTACGATATACCATTATTTCGCTCAACAACAATGTTTCGAAAGGACTTATTATTTTTTTAAAATGTAGTACCCTCTGAATGGAACATAAAGACCAAATTATTTTTCAGATACTCTTATTTGTGCAAAATCTATTCAACTCTTTAGGCGTACAAATGTCACGTACGATGACATGGAATTGCCCATATGAAATTTTCTTATTGAAATAAAATAGAAGCCCATACGAAAGTTGCGCTTGAATTTCTGCTATTCATCTCTTAATTATGTAATATTAGCTAAATAATTCCACTGTCTAATTTATTTTCTACATTCATTTAATTTATTATTTATTTAAATTATTTTAAATGAATTCCAAACATTTTTCTTTGCCTTTTGGAATAATTTACTTTCCACTATCAATCAAAATTGTCTTAATTGTCTAACAAACATGTCAAAAAGACAGATGGCCCTGCTTGCTGACTCAATTCTCTATAATTTATTGAATAAATAAATCAAAACAATTTCCAATATTATAAAGATAAGATTAAGGATACAAAATTTTTATTTATTAATAGCTATGATCAATTTTTATTAAAAAAAAAAAAAAACTTAAAACTAAAGTTAACTAAAATATACACTTTTATGAGGTTCTGCTTTTAAATACTGTAAGTATTCATTTTATTTAAAACTTTAATAAATTTCGAAAATTATTTATTTTCTTGGAAAATCTTTGCAATTTCTACAATTTCCTTATTTAAAGTTTAATTTACAGTTAAATGCTCTTTTGCCTTAAAAACATTTGTTTGAATCATCAAACACGCAATACATTTTATCACTGTCGTAGTAAAAGTCCTGGGGACAATGTTGGGTATACAGTTGGCCATTGACACATATATAAAATGTATTACATTCCTTGGGGAATGTTTGAAAATGTATACCCTGCAAACCCAATTTTGCACAGGCAGTTTGAACACCATTTTCCATTTTATTTGAATTGTTAACACTTAATTCCTCTTCTAATTCTGGTGTAATGGTGGGTTTCATTAGGCACACACCATCCAAATCAGTTATACAGGTATTAAGCTGTACATTGTAGTATTGACCCAAAGGACAATTTTCCAAAATGGCGGATTTTTTACGACAAACATAATAGGTCTCACAGTTATCTTTATTCTCCAAGACCGTATGCTCTGGCATTAGGCAGTTGCATTTAAATTCAGCATCATATGTAAAGGGTACACAGTGAGCTTGTTGAGCATTAAAATAGTAGTTGGGAGGACAGTTGAGTTTTTGATATTGTCCCTTAATACAAGCCTCAAAGATATAACAATCGTCTTTTACCGCTTGAATTGTGCCCTCAGAGCAAGTTGCTGGTTTGTTAGAATCACTAGAGCAAGATGAACCGGCTACACATGCGCGTGTTGTGGCATCGTAGTGGAAGTCGGGATCACAGTTGTATTCATAGGGCTTGTGATTGACGCAGATATAGAATTTATGGCAGTCATTGGGGTTGTCTATCAAGGCTCCATTTGGATGAGATTTGCAAAGGTTGTTGGGCTGGAAAAGGGAGAATAATAAAGAAGTTAGTAGATAAATGGGGGATTTGAATAGTGTTTTGTTGAGAGTTTTGAAAAGATTAAACTATTTTTCTTTTTTAAATTTCACTAAAAATCAATTTAAAAGCGAAATTAAATGTTTGAAATTATGTATTTTGATTGATGTTTCGCTTAAAATTTTAAAATTGGCAAACAATGTAGAAAATGGTGAATGATTATAAAGAGCACTTTTGTAAGTCTCCAATAAGTGGAGATTAATTTGTGTAGAGATTTCAAAAAGTGGAGACTTGAAGAAGTTTGCAAATTTCCGAAAAATTATTGAAAAAGCGTAATTTTATTTTTGGAATGAAACAAAATGTGGAAATTAATTGTTAATGATATTTCTAAAAGTTAAAAATCTTAATTTTATTTTAGAAATTATTTAAATTCTCTGGTCTTTAAACTATGTATGTAGACTTGTATAAAAATATGTCTACAACAAAAGGCTGCAAAGAATTGTTTAAGTTTCCTAAAAGTTATTATGAGACATTTTATAAAGTGGAGAGTTTTAAACATTTTGCAAAAATTTCTTTTTTCACTTTTAAATATTAAAAATTAATTTAATTTATATTAGGCTAAAATTGTTTAAGTCTCCAAATTATAAGTTAGTTAAAAATTGTAGTCTCTAAACTTTAGATTAGTAATTGGAAAGTTTTTAATAAGTGTAGGCTTTATAAATTCCTACTAAAATTATCTGATGAATTTAATGCTACAGGCTTTTTGTAGAGTTCCGAAAAAACTGGAGACTTTTCAAACTAGAGAAATTTTAAATAAATTGAAAAAGCAATTTTATGAATTTCCAATTTAAAGGAGTTTTACCTTTATTTTAAACGAGTTTTAATTTACTTTTTGTTTTGCTGTTTTTTTTTTTCAAGTATTATTGAATGCTTACCTTTTGCATAAGTGAGTCTGTATCCTCGCCTTTTACCAACTGATTTATAGCCAAAAAAGCCAGTAGCACATAAACTTGTTGTAAGAAATTCATGGTAATATTTGTGTTTAATTTAAAACTGTTTTCAATATTTCTTGTTTAATTTCAAAATTAAAACACTTTAATTTTTTGCGGTACCACAATTCTTTAACTATGGTAAAGATATCTTTTTAAATTTGTTTTTTTTTTCTTAACTATTTAATTGTTAATGTTCTGTTGTTAACGTTTTAATTTCAACTGTGTCGTGTTAACAATTTTGTAGCAGTTTATAAACCTGCTAGCAAATAAATTTTTAAACAAAATTTGATTATCAGCTTTGTTATCAGTAACTCTTATTGATTGCTAAAGGAACTACATATGTTTATATGTGTGAGGGTGTTTAGTTCCGATTTTTTTTCTCTTCTTATTGCTGTTATTAACTTTATTATTTTGTTTTTGGTTTAAACAAATTGGTTTTGATGATGAATTTTTTTGTTTTGTTAATATTTTTTTTTTACTATAATTAGGCTCTTATCTGTTGTTACCACCAAGTTTATTAACAAGTACTAAACAACAACAAATCAATACATAATATCTTAAAAATCTGTTAATAACAAATTGTTGCTTTTTAGGTGAAACAATTTTAATCATATTCTGTGATTGATAAACCCTACACTTTAATATTGTAAAATTGTGGGCCAATTAGGTTATTTATTTGATGTTAATATTACGACGCAGTATATAAGAAACTATGTTTTCAAATTGAAAAATTGGAATAATTATATTTCTTTACCTATCGTAATTATGTTTCAATTGAAACTAGTATTAGTTTAGCTTTAATAGCAGCAGTTTACATATATAGTCTTAGTTTAGCTGCAATAGTAGCTGCTTTTAAAGTCTTATTAAGCTTTCTTCATAGCTGTTTATATAGTCTTAGCTCAGCTTCAATCGTGGATGCTTTTATGGTCTTATTTTAGCTTCAATGGTTTATATTTATATAGACTTAGCTACTTTTATAGTCTTAGTTAAGTTGTAATAGTAGCTACTTTTATTTGTTAAGCTGTAATAGTAGCTGCTTCTATATATCCTTATTTAAGTTAGCTGCAATAGTAGTTGCTGTTACAGTATTAGTTATGCTTTTAAAGTCTTAGTTTAGCTATAACAGTAGCTGCTTCTATAGCCCTATTTTAGCTTTAATCTTAGCTTGTTATATATTCTTAATTTAGCTGCAACAGTTTCCGCTAATACAGCCTTAGTAAGGCTGCAATAGTAGCTGCTTTTAAAGTCTTAGTTTAGCTGCAGAAGTAATAGTTTTTATTATCTTAGTTTAAATGTAATAGTAGCTGCTTTTATAGTCTTTATTTTAACTTCAATCGTAGCTGTTTATATAGTTTTAGTTCAGCTGCAATAGTAGCTGATGTTATAATCTTATTTTAGCTTCAATCGTAGCCACTTATATCTTCTTACGTTAGCTGTAATAGTAGCTGATTTTAAAGTCTTAGTTTAGCTGTAATATCAGCTGCTGTTACAGCCTTAGTTAAGGTGCAATAGTATCTGCTTTTAAAGTCTTAGTTTAGCATTATTAATTGATGTTTGTATAACCTTATTTAAGCTTCAGTCACAGTTACTTATATAGTTTTAATTTATCTGCAATAGTAGCTGCCGTTGCAGCCTTAGTTAAGCTGTAAATGAAGCTGCTTTTATAGTCTTAGTTTAGCTGCAGCAGTAATAGCTTTTAATATCTTAGTTTAAATGTAATAGTAGCTGCTTTTATAGTCTTTATTTTAACTTCAATCGTAGCTGTTTATATAGTTTTAGTTCAGCTGCAGTAGTAGCTGATGTTATAATCTTATTTTAGCTTCAATCGTAGCTGTTTATATAGTCTTAGTTTAGCTGCAATTGTAGCTGCTTCTATAGCCATAGTTAAGCTACAATAGTAGCTGATTTTATAGTCTTGTTTTAGCTTCAAACCTAGTTGATTATATAGTCTTAAATAGGCTTCAAGCATAGCTGTTTATATAGTTCTAGTTTAGTTTCCATTGTAGCTGTTTAATAATCTTTGCGTAGCTGTTTGTATAGTCTTTATTAAGCTTAATTTGTAGCTGTTTCTTACTTGAGCTTGAATCATAGCTTTTTATAGAGTTTTAATTTAGCTTATTTAAAAACATTTTTTAAATTAGCTTACTGTCCCTCCAATTCGTATTGTATCGCCTCTATATTCCACATTAATATTCATTTCTTTATAATTATGGTTTATTTGTTAAACGAAAAACATGTCTTCAATACTTTCTTATCTCAGCATATTAACCAAATTAACCAGAAATCTTACTGCTTAACAAAAACAAATTATAATGGCATGATTTATCGCAACAAATAGTAAAATCAAAAACATTACAATTACTCATTTAAAGAAATATGTATTTATATGGCCCAAAAGAAATTAATATTTTTGCTTTGTTGTTGTTTTTCTGCTAAATTCCCCTTTTCAAATTGCCACCTATAGGGACCGGGTGTTGTCAAAATGAAACCCCTCCATAATTTAATCAATTTTTTTATCATTTGCTTATAAATCTTCTTTATAAAATTTAAAACAGTTGTGAAAACAAGTGAAAGTATTATATTTTATGCACTAAAAATTTCAAATATTTATTTAATTATCAATTTAATTTATATTGTCTCTTTGGGTAGAACAGAGTCCAGAGTTTCGAGTACTTGAACATGGACGGAAACAATTGACAACTCTTGCTGTTACTAGTTAGTGGGAAATGCAAAATATGAAATATTATTTAATGTTTAAGGAATTTCTTTATCTAGAAACGTGTTTGAATAATAGGTTTTTTGAATTTTTTATTTTTTTCTCAGGAATGAAAAGTTTTTCCCATGAAAGCATTGGTTAAAATTGTTGAAATTGTTTGATAAACGTTTAAAAGATTTTGGTTATTGTTCTAAAGAAGTGCGCAATTTTATTATAAGTATATAAGATTATTTTTTGTTTTTTCTTTAGAAATCCAGTATAAAGTGGTTATTAGCTTTTAGATTGTTTACTTCTTTAACATAATTTTGTATTAATCATCAAGATTAAATTAGTTTAGAATATTTCGTGAGAATAAGTGGCGACAGAGTATATTGACGACTATAAAAACACCTAGGATTGAAGATAAAGTAAGACTACATCTTAAGCAAAACTATGACTATATGCAGTAATGATTGAAGCTAAACTAAGACTATATAAACAGCTACGGTTCAAGCTTAGCTAAGACTATATGAAGAGCTACGAATAAGCAAAACTAAGACTATAAACAGCTATGATTGAAAGTAAATTAAGACTATAAAGATCTACGATTAAATTTAAACTAAGTTTATAATAACAGCTACGATTGAAGTTAAACTACGTTTATTTAAACAGCTACGTTTGAAGCTAAACTAATACTATATATACAGCTACAAAGGAAGATAAACTAAGGCTATATAAACTGCTAAGACTATTTAAATAGCTGGAATTAAAGATAATCAATGTCGGTATAAATTGCTACGAATGAAGCTAAACTAAGACTATATAAACAACAAAGTATGAATATAAACGAATGCTGTATAAGGAGTTACGACAGGAGCTAAACTAAATGTATATAAACAGCTATGATTGCAGCTAAACGAAGACTATATGAACATCTACGAAGGAAGCTTAACTAAGACTATATAAATAGCTACGAGGGAGACTAAACTAGGGCTATATTAACAGACTATTTAAACGGCAAAGATTGAAACTCAACAAAGACTATATAAACATCTCCGATTAAAGCTAAACTAAGTGTTTATAATCAGCTGTGAAGAAATCTTAACTAAGACAGCTTTGAATGAGGCTAAACTAAACAGCAACGGTTTAGCTTCAAACTAAGACTATATAAACAGTTACGATTAAAGCTTAACTAGGACTATATAAACAGCTATGAAGGAATATTAGTAAGTCCATATATTGAAGCTAATCGAAGACTATATAAACAGCTACGAAGCAAGCTTAACTAAGACTATTTAAATAGCTACGAGGGAAACTAAACTAGGGCTATATTAACAGCTACGAAGGAAGCTAAACTATGACTTTTTAAACGGCCAAGATTGAAACTCAACTAATACTATATTAACATCTGCGATTAAAGCTAAACTAAGTGTTTATAATCCGCTATGAAGAAATCTGAACTAAGACAGCTTCGAATGAGGCTAAACTAAACAGCAACTAAGACTATATAAACAGCTACGATTAAAGCTTAACTAGGATTATATAAACAGCTATGAAGGAATATTAAGTAAGTCCACATATAGAGGCTAATCGAAGACTATATAAACAGCTACGAAGGAAGTTTAACTAAGGGCCTAATGCAGAAACACGAAAGGAAAACAATTTTCAAATTTTTGTGTGAAAATCATTCAGTTTTTAATTGTTTTCCTTTCGTATTTCTGAATCAGGCCCTAATTCTATTTAAATGGCTACGTGGCTAAACTAAACTAAGGCTATATAAACAGCTAAGAAGGAAGCTAAAATATGTCTATTAAACGGCCAAGATTGAAATTCAACTAAGACTATATAAACATCTGCGATTAAAGCTAAACTAAGTGTTTATAATCCGCTATGAAGAAATCTGAACTAAGACTATATAAACAGCTTCTAATGAGGCTAAACTAAGTTCATTCAAACAGCAACGGTTGGAGCTAAACTAAGACTATATAAACAGCTACGATTAAAGATAAACAGCTCAAATTCAAGCTTAGCTAAGACTATATAAACAGCTACGATCGAAGCTAAACTAAGTCCATCCAACAGCTAATCTAAGACTATAGAACAGCTACGATTGAAGCTAAACTAAGTCCATCCAACAGCTAATCAAAGGCTATGTGAACAGCTATAATTGGTGCTAAACTAAGACTATATAAACGAATGAAGCTAAACTGAGAATATACAAAGAATTCCCCTAAATAATGTTTAGAATTATAAAAATTCCTTTTATAGTTAAACAAATAGTTAAAATTTCTTTTTATTTTACATTTAAAACATATAACAATCTCACGTTTCACAATTTAAAATTCTCCACACAGTCATAGCCCCGATGTTGTATTTTAAATGCCGCCACATGATTTCCATAGTCCATGGCCTCCTTTAAATTCTTATTTAAATTATTCAAAGCAAAAATAACCGCCGCTACAAATGTATCACCAGCACCCAACGAGTCAACAATATTTTCCACCGAAACAGCCTGCAAACTAAAGTAATCATTATTAAAAACATCTAATGCATCCGAACCCGCTGAGCCCCAGGTGCATATAATCTTTTGCGAAGGCCATGGTTCGCTCTTTTCTTTGGCCTTTAAATCACTTATGATACTCTGAGAACTATAGACAGCCTCTTTAGCACTTGTCCAGCCCATATGTTGGGCTATATCTTTGCCCACAAACACCACATCTGCTCTCATGGCTAGAATATATAAATCCTTATTAAGTTTCTCCAATTCCACAGATATTTTTATGTTATTCTCTTTATGCTTTTCATTATATTTTCTAATCATATCAATCATTTGTTTGGTTTCCTCCACATTACGTCCCTCAAAATGTATCCAGTTATAATCGTGTAAATTTATTTTTTGAAAATCTTTAAATTTCAAAATCGGAAAACCTGTATTGGCATGAACTATGGTGCGTGTTCCCTGATTTTTCACTAATATTACACTGGAAAATGGTGGATTCATTTCACTTTTGGGGCAGTTTTTAAGCTCTATATTTCGTTGTTTACAGTCTTCATAGAGAAACTGAAACGCGACAGCTGAGGAGGTCATGCCTAAGAATTCACATTTTGCTCCTAGTTTATTGAGGACGGAGCAGTTATTTGAGGCATTGCCACCTCTTTGCCAATAGCCATCCAAACAACGTTTATCGGTATCTTCTTGGGGATATTCAGCACACACGTGAATTATGTCCAAAACACACATGCCCACGCATAGTATTCGTGGCTCCGACATCTGGAGGAAGTGAAATGGTGTTAGAAAAGGATAGTTAATACAAAAAATAATTAGAAAAATATGTATTTTTAATGATATGAGAAAAAAGGAACCTTAGATTCTTACTCCCATTAACACGATGTCTGGTTATATGTCAACTAATAGTTATACTGTCGGTAAAAATTATTTTTGTATGAATACTGTTAGTTAACACATAACCAGACTTTGTGTTAATGGGGGTTAAAAACATTAAAACTAGTCTCAATTGTTAAAATTTGAATCACAAATTTCATTTAATGGGTATTTGTGTGTTTTTAAGACACACGTGTACTTTTTGTTTACTGTTTAAACAATTTATGATTCCTTCAGACTTTATTGGTAAATCCTTTCTTCACAAGATTTTTAGTAACAGATTTAATACACAGTTTAAATTAAATGTTTTTTTAATTTGTTTTTTACAAACTTCACTTGGCAAACTCTGAAAATCTGTCGATCCACTTGTTTTATTTTGGTACAATTCTTTAAGACGTTAATCTTTAATGGTTTACCTTAATTTTAAATCCCCTTGGTTGTGATCACAATTTCTATTAACAGATTAAATGTTTTTAAGTGTATATTTATTTGTTTAACAAAAATTTCACATTGCAGACTATTACATTCTGGCGATCTTTTGTTTTTTTTACAACTTTTTGTATTTTTTCGTATAATAATCTTATCAATAATTAGCTTTTTTAATAAATTAACAATAATAAACAGCTGTTGCCAACTTTTTATGATCATTCACACGCTGGCTCTCTTAAATCACTCTTAAATTATTAACTAAGAGGTAGTGTAGTGTTACCTACTCATAAATTAAAACTAAAAGGGGAGGGCTATAAAAACTTGGGGGTATTCCATTATTTTTAATTTTTAAATAGCTATAAAATCGTTTGAATATACATAATAATTGTTACAAAATTACTTTCAATATTAAACCTACATTTCAACTTAAAGTAACTATTATCTGGAAAGGTGTCAATAAAAGATATTTAGTCTAATAATATCAAGTATTTTAACTGAACGGACTTGTGGTAATTTTCAGCCCTATACTAAATAATTTTTATATGTTTCGTAAGAAAAAGTGGTCACCGAGCGACTGAAATACTATATAAAGATGTAGCAGATAAAATTGAAGCTAAACGAAGGCTATATAAAAGATAGAAATGAAGCTAAACGAACACTATTGAAGCTCTAGGAAGACTATATAGAAAGCTATGAATCAACGACTATATAAACCGATTTGATTGAAGCTAAACTAGACTATATGTATAAACAGATAAATAAGTTTTAATTAGTTAGCTTATATACATTAAAGTTGGCTAATAAACTTTTCAGTAAAGAAATAATCAAGGATGGCTCAATGGTATTATGATACCAAAAAAAAAAAAAAAGAGAACGAAACCAAACTAAGGAGTACTTTTTCGTTCTTCAAAATGGCAGTTTCTAAATTTTCTATAATATTGACCTAGAATCAGGAAATTACTTTGATTTCAAACTTGACGGGAGTTCAAGTGTGGAAAATTGGTACTTTTTCTTCTAATGGTACTTTTTATTATATTATACTAGCTTGACCCGGTGCGCTTCGCTACCCCTGTCGTAGTCTATGTTGGAAATTTCAATAAAATCGTTTCGGCCGTTTAGTATTTATTGTTTAAGAACTGAAGGTACTAATTTTAACGGTTCTATCTAACGTTCCAAATTTCAATAAAATCGATTCAGCCGTTTAGGCGTGATGCTCAAACAAACAAACTTACAAAGACATTTATATATTTATATAGATTATTTTACTTATATGTATACATAATTGTTGGCTGATATGCTTTTGAGTAAAGAAATAAAGTCATTAAAACATCTATATATATGACATTGAGGTAACAAAATTTATTAGTATTTTTTTCGTTCTTCGAATGGTATTTTTTGAAATTTCTCTAATTATGAATTAATGATCCTGACCGTGTTAGAATCCAACTAATAATACTTTTTGACTATTTTATTATAATAAAACTAAAAATTTAAAATTAGGCACACATGATTCTGAATGAGTTAGAATTCACAAAAGGAGACTTTAATGGTACCTTTCTTTAGCAATTTGAAAACATAAAAGTAAAAATCGAAGAATAATTTTCGGTTTCGGTTTTAGGCCTTGAAAAACCGCGGTTTCGGTTAAAACCGAACTGGAAACTCTAGTTGTGAGTATTGTTTACGATCGTGTTGTGTACATTGTGTAAATTGGCGAAAATCTTCGTAGTTTGAACAATATGAATGCGCATCACTGATATAAACAGCTACGAATTAAGCTAAACGATGACTATTTATACAGCTACGGATAAAGCTAAAATAAGACTATATAAATAGCTACGAAGGAAGCTAAACTAAAACAATATAATAACACCTACGAATGAAGTTAAACTTAGTTTATATAAACAGCTGAGATTTGAAGAAAAACTAAAACTATAAAAGGCGTAGTGAAGCTAAACTTAGATTACTATTAAAATATTTTGCTGCATGATTTGTGGCTTTATAACAGATATTTGATGTTTCTCGTTTCTTTTCGAGATCAACGATCATACAACATTTAATTAGCTTCAAAGACATTTGAACTATAGGCATCTTCATTGGCTCGGTCTGTGGTTTAAAATTAGCTTCTATTGACAAATTGGGACATAGTTGTTCGATTTCTTACCTAAACAGTAAAAAGCTTCTAGCAGTGCGCATGTTTCTAACATGAACACAGGATTCAAAACTGGTATTGGATTTGAACGTTTTGTGAATTTTTCTCGAACAATACACTTGAGAACCACAACGGAAAATAAATGGAACAATCTTTAACTGTAAACCTTCATCCTGGATGCTTTGATGTTGGTGAATTAATAGTGAATCTTTTGCCAAATTTATGGGAAATCAAAGAACTACAGTGAGGCCTCGATTATCCGTGATTCGATTAACCGGCAACATCAATTATCCGGGAAAGAAAAAGAAAATGTTTTTGGATCGATTTAAATTTGTTTGCATCGATTAACCGTAATTACCTCTATTATCCGGAATTATAATTTTTTTCGATTATTTTTGTACAATCAAACACAATGTGAATAAAACGAAAAAGTGGAATTCCCTCGATCGATTTGTAAGGCCAACATTTTTTGATATTGTGCCATGGATTTTTCGATAGCTTTTGGCGTAAGGAGTGTTAGATATTATAAAAAACAAAGTGATTCTGTTATTGGCTTTGGAAACCGAAAAACTTTAAAAACTGCTGAAGAACCAAAAGTAGATTTTGCAGTTTATGAATGGTTTGGAAGGAACGATTTGAAGGAACTCCAATTTCTGGATTAACAGTGAAGGAAAGTCCAAAATATTCCATTCAAAATTTAAGAAAAATATTCCGCTTGTGAAATAAATTCACCAAATTTCATAGAATGGCACAAGGTCTCAAAGGAGAGACTAACTTTATTAGTTTGCGTTAATGCTGTTGATACACACAAGTGCAAAGCATTAGTTATTGGAAAGAGCTTTAAAAAATGTCCATGAAAATGGTTTAAAATCACTTAGTACCAGAAGTGAGAGAAAATTTTAAGAAAATCGTTCTAAAATATTATAGTAAAATCATTCTGCCATTGGACAACATCCAGACGTGCAGGATTTCAATGCTGAAAACGTTGTTGTGAAATTTTTTCCACCAAATTGGACGACTTAAATTCAAGTGCAATATGGAGCATTAAATTTCATTATCTACTACTACTTGGTACTCAATTAACCGGGAAAATTGATTATCCAGAATGCTCCTGGTCCCGACCATTACGGATAATCGAGGTCTCACTGTATATCTATAAATGTTGCATATTTGTAATGTTTACTAAAAGGCTGTGCCAAGATCTGAATTTGATGACATTTGTGAGGTAAAATGTTGACAATTACTCGAGTTAACAATAAATTGTTAAACAATATATCAAAAATAATTAATGTTTTTCGGACAAAATTATGATAATTCAGTTAAGCACATTTTGGCTTTGTTTATCGACAAAATTGCTGCAATTGTGGTTTATAGAAACCATTTGTTATTATTGAAAAACGAATGCATCCACAATGTTTAACGGTTTCGTGCGTATTATGGACTAGACCATAAATCTTTTATAATAAGGCCGATATATGAATGACTGTTACTAATGCTCGATATCGCGACATGAAAACAGCGTTATTTCTGCCTAAATTTGCAGATATTTTCACATGAACGCCAGTCCGTTATACAATTGAATTACAACATGATACCCATCCTCATCATGTACCCTATCGTTTCTTTTTACGTGGTTATTTGAAGTCAGTGGTCTATGGTAACAATTCCACAACCAGGGTTTTCAATCCCACAAAGAGGATATTAAATGCTTCATCTACATAGCATATTTATGCAAAATTTCAAGATTTTATTTTTATGTAGCTTCAAGAATATTTGTTTTTTACTCAGGGAAAATATTTTAAAGTACATATGGCAATCCTAAACCAGAGAGAGCAGCTTTGAATGAATGACGCTTTAATAATGTTAATTATATATCAGAGACAGACAATTCAGTGTTAATGCACTTTTTAACCTGCAATTTGTTTAGGACCTTTTCTGTATTTTAAATGTGTTTAAATAATTCTTATCTAAATACCAAGTGTTATGCTAATAAAGAAGGTTGCGGACCATTTTGAAATGTTTTAAATTTGTTTTCATTGTTAAAGCAAGTATTAGTGCTATATTCGGCAGTGCCGAATCTCATATACCCTTCACCAAAAATACTTTAAGATAAAGATTGAAAACAATTTTTGTTGAAAATAAAATTATTTATAAAAAAAAAAATTTAGAAAAAATGTTAGAAAAATTTTTTTTTTGTAATCAACTTTTTTGTTAAAATAATTTGTTGGTGAACAAAAATGTTGGGTGTATAAATTTTTTACCCATTGTCGGTCAAAATTTCTATGGTTTTATATACGTCGTTGAAAAGGTCTTTGAAATATCTATAATTTGATATCCATATTGTCTATGTTAATGCATTAGTAATCCAGATGTAGATGAAATATAGGTTAAAAACCGAGGTAGTCGTGGTTATATCTTAGCCATTAGTGGGCCGATTTTCCCGATATTTAATAGTAATCGAACCAGGACTATAGTGGATATATTGATATATCAATCATGTATGTAAGTTATTTGGGGGCTTCGAAAATTTTATTTCAACAGACAGACGGACATGGCTATATTGACTCTGATATCTATGTATAACAATCTAGATTTATATACTTTGTGGAGTCGCAAAAGAAAAATGTATTGTTACGTTTTAACCTTTTTAAAACGTTGGTTTATTTCCTTTAAATAAACCGAATACCTTTGATTGCAAATAAAATGCAGTTTTAGTAGTTTAAAATTTGTAACAAATCTTTATTTAAAATGTACAACAACAGCAGTTCAAATAGTCACTCAGTGTCTTTATACACGTTTATCAATTCGCAGAAATGCACATACACTTTATAATGTTCAAACTTAAATGTACAAGACAGTTGATGTTAACTCTAACAGCGCCTATCTCAACTCACGACTGCAACCTCTGCCACTATTTATACACACATTATCTTTCGTGATTCTTCTACAATGCTCTTAACGGACAAACTAGAATGTTCGAATTCTAGAGCTTTCGATGTCAATGTTAGCAGCTTAAACATTTAGTGTTGCCATACTTATAAACAATGCCAATAACCGCATGCTATTGTTGATAAGTAGAAGCTTCTACTGATGGACGTGTTTATAAACATGATGAATGCTGCAGGCACTCGTTACAGATCGCTATTGCAAATTCGTAACAGTATAAAGTACAAACGGAACTTATATATATCCTTGTCACTCATGGTGAAGGGTATAATAACTCCGGTTTTCTAGTAAATTGACTTATTGCAATTTCAAATTTCAATTTCTTAAAGGAATTTTTAAAATGCTTAACATTAAAACTTCTAAGTATATTCATATTTAGAGAAAATAATGACAATAATACATACTGGTTTAAATTTGTTTATATACAATCTGATTTGATAAAGTTCTCTTTCTGTAAATTCCGGGAATAAATCGATTTTTTAAATATTTCCCAGGAATGAAAGCTTAGTTGTGTCATATTTCCTATATATATATATTTTTTTTTTTGATACTTGTGGTTCCCTTAAATCTATTAAGATACGTGGGAAATTATTCTAAAGTGTTTAAAACTATTAAAGCACATTATTTCCAACTTTCCATTTAATTCGAATTCTTACATAAAACACAAACTGTTTAGTACCTTTATTCTTAAATAAGTACCTTTTTGCTTAGGCTTTTAGTACTATTTTATGATTGGTATGTTCCAACTCTGTTATAGATAACATTGTTAAGCTTAAATTAAGCTTCTGTTGAAAGTTTTTAGAAAAAGCTTTCTTATTACAATTTCATATACCCTACGCTATGGAATATACTAAAAGACCATAATGAAAAGAGTACTAATTATATAAAAAAACAAGTAAGAGAGCTATATTCCGCTGTGCCGAATCTTATATACCCTTCACCAAATTATACCTTAAAATAAAATTTAAAAAAAAAATTTTTTAATTTTTTTTTTCAAAATATTTTTTTAAAAGTTTTTTCCAATATTTTTTTTTTTAATTTTTTTTTTTTCAAAATAGTTTTTTAAAAGTTTTTTCCAATATTTTTAAAAAAAAATTTTAATTTATTAGTGAAAAAAATGTATGACAAAAGAATGTTTTTTTGTGAAAAAAAATTCGGGTTAAAAAATATTTTTCCCGATTTTGACCCTTTGTAGGTCCAACTTTGTATAGCCTTATATACATCGTTGCAATGGACTTTGAAATATCTCTCATTAGATATCCATATTGTCTATATTTATGACTTAGTAATCGAGACATAGATAAAAAAATAGGCCAAAAATATAGGTTGTCTCGGATTTTTGCTCATATCTCCGTTATTTATGAACGGATTTTGCTGATTTTAAATAGGAAACTTTTCGAAAGCATGTCTGACATAATTATTGAGGATTTGGATCCCGAAGATATCTGGGGACAGACGGACATGGCTAAATCGACTCCGCTATCTATAATTCAGAATAGGGTCGGAAAATTATATTGTGGAAATTACAAACGGAATGA
This sequence comes from Calliphora vomitoria, assembly GCA_942486065.2. Lineage (NCBI taxonomy): Eukaryota > Metazoa > Arthropoda > Insecta > Diptera > Calliphoridae > Calliphora > Calliphora vomitoria. The sequence goes on from OW818031.2 coordinate 120,501,390, forward strand.
CAAATTTATATATACCCTTCTCACGAAGGTGAAGGGTATAAAAAGAATTTCAAACTCTGATCGAAATCTTAATAGAATTTAGGGACATTTTTCCTATTTAAATGAGTGTTAAACTAGATCAATTTAAGCTTCTGTTAAATGTTTTTAGAAATAGCTTTCTTAATAAAATTTGATATACCCTATGTTATATAATACGTTAAAGTTCGTTAACGATCAGCCTAGCGATGGTTTTAATAAAACTAATAATTTCAAATTCTGTTGATCGATATCGAAATCTCAATATAATTTTACAGGATATTTTTAATAGACAATGAACGTACTTAATTAATTGAGGATATATTTTGCTAATTTAATGGAATTCTTTTTTTAAAAGATCTTTATAATTTGGACTTTATTATATTATTTATATTTAAATATGTATTTATAAAATTTTCGAAATAAAGAAATCCCTTTATTCCTTTTAGATCATGAAAAATCTCTTGGGCACCGAGCTGGGTTATCATTCTATGAAAATGATGTGCAACATTTTAAATGATCGCAATCTATATGAGGATAATTTTCTGCTAAGAGGTGCCGTTTTTCATTTGAATATGAATATTTTTGGTGCGCCCATGGTTTTTCAAGTGTCACCGTTATTCTATGCCTCCATGGTGTTGAATAGTTTTTTAAGGGTAAGTTTGGGAAAATATTTGGAAGAATTATGTTTTAATTTTCTTTAATTACTAGGCTCTGGATAGTCGTCATGTTAGTGTCACCTATGAGGTTATCATCGGCATACATATAGTGATTACGAAATATAAATCGGAATTACCGGAAATTATCTGGGATCGTATATGTGATATAATGTCAGCCATTGTGGATAATATAGAGTATTATGGTAAGAACCTTTTAAAATGTTATGATTTTTGTATTCCGGTGCCGCTGAATATTAGATTCTTCCCTGTTTTATTTTTTTTATGTTTAATACAAAACTTTTTCAGAGGGCTTTTCCACCACGACCAATGGGTTGTTGCAACTAAAAAATCATTTCCATGAGAATATCAGCTGCATTGAGAAACTTTTGGAGGATGATAAAACCAAAATTCTAGCCAACTATGAGCGTATTTACGATCTTATAGAACGTGTTGCGGAAAGTAGACCCGAAACTTCCGTCTTACTCTTAATCGACTACCGATCTTCGAAAATAACTGCTACTCGGCCAGAATGGTTACTGTTGCTTAACACCTTCGTGCAACGTTTCTATAAAATGTCCAATACTCCCATACGCATCAAGGTCATACAGTCATTGGTGAATATTATGGATTTGAATCGTTCATGCTATGAGGAGGAAATTTTAGAACGTGTTGTCATTCCCCTGTTTGCTCATGTCTGCAATGAAACGGATGTTCAATTGAGAAGGGCCGTAGCAGATGCTTTGATAGATTTCACCCGGCACTGTGACACCAAACGTTGTGGGGAGTTATTGGATATATTGGAAAAGATCATAAATCGTCCCTATGAGTTGCACAAACAATATGGCACGGATATTAAGACCGAACAAGAGATACAAGATGTCATAACCGCAGTAGATGGTTTAATAGAAGTGTTTGTTATAAAATTGTATCGTTTGCCCTCAAGTCATGCCATTAAAATATTCAATATATTAGTGGGCCACTTGGAGTTGCACTATCAGTATCCCAAAGTGTTTGATCAAGTCAATGTGGTTAGATATAAGGTATTTTGTTATTATTTAATGAAAAATAAACTATTTGTTGTTAAATTTATTTGATTTTTTGTTAAATAGATCTTTTGCTGGATGTTAAAGGCTCGTGCCAATGCCTCTTATCATATTGGTTACCCCGATCCCTCCAATAATGATAGTATCAAGTTTAGCTATTATTTGGGCATTGATTCTAGCCTACCGGTACATGATATTAGCCATCATCATCAACGTCATTCTATAATGTCTCAATCTAATCATGATGTTGTGCCAAATGCTCATTTCACCACGATTTCTATAAAAAGAGCTTGCGAGACTATTGTCAAGTGTTTAGAGAAGGATAGAGGTGAGTTTGATATAAATATAAAATGTTTGGGGTCCAAACAGAGCAACTTCTTTAAAAGTATCAACAAATGGTTAATTAACTTCTAAAGAGTACGGTTTTAAATTTTGTTTCCCTCTCTTCTTAGATTTTCAAATCTTCCAATTGGTTATCAAAGAACTTCCCAAAGTCATGCAAAATAAGGCTTTGATACAAGGCAACGATGTAGAATCCCTAGCAGCTGCTCTTTTCAAAACTATATCCGAGAGCAATAAAGCTCTACACGTGGTGTATAAATGTACCATAGACGAATTAAACTCTCTGGTTTTACCCGCCATAGCCGCTCTCGTTATCTACCATCAACATCTACAGCCCTCCAATCAATATAAAATAATTGAAGTGCTTAAAATGGGCATCTCCAATATTGGCAGTGGTATAGCCACTATAGCTACAATATGCATTAATACCATGACTACGATTATATTGGAAATGCCAGAGGCATTAATGCGTAAGCTGCCGGATATTTTACTACAAATGTCGAAAATGTCCGATACACCGCCAGTGGCCATACCGGTATTGGATTTTTTGTCCAGTAAGTTGTTGAATCCCCACAAAAATGAAAAGAAATTATAAAAGCTCTGCGTTTTCAGTACTCAGCCGTTTATCCAATGATTTATGCACTAATTTTACTTCACGCCAGTACATGTATGTCTTTGCCATATCTCTGCCCTACACCAAACCTCATCGTTATGATCATTATGTGGTTTCATTGGCTCATCATGTTATTGCTGGATGGTTTTTGAAGTGTAAACTGGAGTTAAGAAGAAATTGTGTTAATTACATTATAAATGTAGGTCATAACATAAAAATGTTAGTCTTAATTTAATTTATATTAAATTTGTTTTTTATTTCTTTACAGTCTATACAATCGAATGCCAGCATGTTATATGAGGATATTAATAATTTGACGCGTAATGTGCAACGTCAAGATTTCCAGAGTTTAAATGAAGACTCCTCGAATCGTAAGCGCAGTACCAGTTTAACCGAACGTGGTAGTCGTAATACTGCCGCATCGAATGCACGCAATCATTCCGAAATGCGTCCTTTGATGAATGAGGGTCTAAAATCGTTTCATGCTGAGCTGGCTGAGACATGTATTGATTTTTTGGCACGCCACACATTTTCGCCCTGTTCAGCTTTGCCGAAAAGGTAAGTCATTTCGAGGCGTAGTAAAATTAATATGAATTCGAATTCAGTATCTTAACAAATAACATAAATTTTTGATATTTTTGAGTTTTCATGAAAACCATGATTCGCACCTAAAAAAATAATTAAAAATTAATCACAATAAGGCGCCAATTTAATACTAAAATTACTGCAAATGTGTCAACAATATGTTACGGAGATAAATCTCATGAAAAACGAATTTATAAAGTTTTGTTAAAGAGTTATTTCTGTTTTGGAATTCAATTTAGCTACACTTCTTATAACTTGTAACGTTGTTTTTATTTAGACTTCCCGCCGTGGAATATCTTTTGAAAGATGGCCACTCTCAGACTTGGTTAGTTGGCCATAATTTGGTAACCATTACCACTTCGGGTTGCCCTTCGGGACCAACACGTAATGGTTTGTGTGATCGCTGCTCCCAGCTGGGCAAAGCTTACACTTTAACTCCCAAAAATAGCACCGATACTAATCCGGGTACCACACCCATATCACCGGAAATTAATCATACACAGGGAGCTCCCACCTATGAACATCGTTATACCAAAGTCTCACTGCAACACAGCAGTGGTAATGAGTCGGCAGGCAGCACTGATCTAACATCATCCTCTTCTTCGACTTCACACACCACACAACGGCAAACATCCAATAGTTCAACGGCTTCGCTAGAAGCTTTATCGCGTCGTGGTTCTAATCCCGAAGCGGGTAGCACAGATTTGGGTGTGGGTAGTACAGCCGGTGGTGTGGGTGGCGGCAGTTGTACTTCTTTGTTGGGCAATTCCTTGTCTTCCTCTAGTGTCTGTGCTTCGTCCATATGTGTGCGTTCCTGTACCGCCTGGGCAGAAATATTAATACGTCGTCCTACCGGCAATATATCTTGGATCACTCGCATACAAAATCCCCTGTCAAATGATTGTTTTGGCTATGATGTACCCTTTAGCAGCATGGTTTCACTATTCTTGCCCACCCATCATGGTGGTGTCTTTGGACCAGATTTCTTGCAGGCAGAAAATCTAGAAGAAATTAATGCTGTATCTAAAGAAATTAAGGAAACCGTACAAAATGAGCCTCTTAAACACGAACTAAGCATGACAAAATCTCTGGAAGAAAGACCCAAAACTGTGACTAAGGCTAGAGCTTTACAAAGACAAGAGGAAATTTCTTCTTCGGTCCAGGCGGTGGCTGGTACACAGGCCATAGACATACCCAAAATGACAGCGTCGGGTAAAAGAGGTAAAGAGGCCTTGTGTGGGAGTGTTAGTGATGGTGAGGCCGATGAGGAGTACTTGGCCATAGAGGGAGGGCAAATGCGTGCACGCAAACCGGTGCGTAGAGTTAATTCCAGTCCGGAAATGTCTTCTAGCTGGCGCAACACTTTCCTTGCGAATAAACCGGCTCCGTTGTCACAGGAGACAGTGGCTGCAGTAGAGGCCAATTCCGAAACGGAATTGCATGCCCAGCATCAGCAACAATTGCAGCAGAAAAAGAAGAGTGTACAATACAGCAAGGTAAGCTGTGAGGCCATACCCGAGGAAATAGCGGGCTCTACACCACCTCAACAGGCTGGCAAATCCGATGGCACACTCAAAGCTCCCGAGGCCTTAACATTGCCGCCCAAACAATTATCAGCCGATGATGTTAGCCAGAAATCAACAACGGTTCAAATGGCTGTGCAACAATCAGCTTCAGCCACTTCACTGAAATCCACCGGCACTGGTAATACAGGAGAAGAGAAAATTGTGGCCAAACCGCCCTTGTCGCCTGCACCAATACACTCACCACGCATGGAGAAAACGCATGCGCCCGCCATTAAATCAACTTCCTTTGGTTACCACCAAGGTCTGGCCAAATCCAGCAGTGGCGGTAATAACTCCAATATGTCCTCCTCCCAGGGAGGCCCTAATCAAAATAATGACTACAACAATGGCGAAATGCGTGGTCGCTCCAAAACCATTTCTGTGGTAAGAGAGGTAAATAATGGCAAAACCCGACCAACCACTACCGCGTTCGCCAGATATGGAGCCCCCAAGCCCCAGCTTAATACCAAACTTTGCATGAATCCCAGTTTTGTGTTCATGCAATTGTATCACACCGGACAAATGCAGGTAACTGATGTGCCGATCAAAGTGCCTCCAGAGCAAATGAGTGCTGTTAATTTGTTAGATTTGGCACCACCCTTTGAAACCCACAAAATTGGTGTACTCTATGTGGGCCAAGGCCAGTGTAATAATGTAGTGGAGATATTGCGTAACTCGCATGGCAGCACCAGATATGTAGAGTTTTTACGCAGCATTGGCACTTTGGTTAGTTTGAAAGAGGCCGCACAAAATAATTTGTTTGTTACACTCGATACAGATGGAGCGGATGGTAAATTTACCTATATATGGAAGGATGATATAGTGCAGGTAATTAGGGGGAAACGCAATTTCTTTGTAACAACATATGAATTTTTATGTTTTATTTTTTGTTGTTAATAAGGTAACCTTCCATGTGGCCACTTTGATGCCCACCAAACTGAACAGTGATCCCAATTGTAATGAGAAAAAGAAACACATTGGCAACGATTATGTTAATATTATATACAACGAAAGTGGTGAGGAATATAATCTCAAAACAATATCGGTAAGTAATTTAAACGATATTCAAATTTTTTTAAAAAATGTTAAATTTTATAGCAGAAATTTGTATACCCTTCACCATGAGTGGTATATAAGTTGGTCATTCCGTTTGTAATTTCATAACGTATACATATTCTGGATCGTTATATATATTGGATACATAGCCATGTCCGTCTATATGTTGAAATCAACTTTTCGAAGCCTTACTTTTCAATAACTCACAGGATTGATATCTCAAAATATTCGCTATAGTCCCTGCTATTTAAATTCGTGAAAATCTGCCCACAAATGGCTAGATGTAAGCAAAAAACCACGGTTAACTTGATATTTGGCATATTTGTTTTATCAATAACTGGATTACTAAGTCATTAACATAGACAATATGGATATCTACAAAAATAATAGATATTTCAAAGACATTTCCAACGACGTATATAACTACATAGAAATTCGGTTCGAAAATGGGTCAAAATCGCAAAAAAATAATTTTTTCCCAAAAAAAATTGTTCACCCTAAAAATTTTTTTTCCAAGAAAAAGTTTTTTTGCCAAAAAAATTTTCACAAAAAATGTTTCTTTAACCAAATTTCATTTCAATTAATCACCTTTATCGTGGTTGGCCTACGACAGTTCCGTACAAGATTAAAAATAAAATGCAAACGGTTTCTTTACGCCAACCATGATAATTGTGATTATCTTAAAGGGTATATCAAATTCGGCACATCCGATATAGCTCTTTTACTTGTTTTTCTGTAGAATATAAATGTTAGCGATAACTTTTCTACAGAAAATCATTTTATTTTCTATAAAAAATCATGCTAATCAATTACTTTTCTACGTAAAATCAAGGTAATTGATATCTTTTCTATTGAAAATCAAAGTTATCGATAACTTTTCTATAGAAAATAAAGACGGTTAGTTGAGATGGACGGTTAAGATACAATGCTGTAAAGCTCAATTCAAATGTGACAGCATAAAATAAGGATGCCAGATTGTATACTGGTTAACAGGGTTACCCCTAACATCTCCCTTCTTTAAGTCTGCTGAGGTGATCTGGAAATAGGTTCAACTGGTTCTCTGCGGGAAGCTATACGTGCAGGATTCCAAATCACTGGTGAAGTAGGTGGTGTTACAAAATCGTCTGGATCGATTGGAGTTGCAATTTGAAACTCGTTCAGTAATATATCCAATGGTAATTGGGAACTTATATTCCGTGATGTATTCTCCTTTGAAGTTCTTGTTCGTAGTTGATCTGCATGAGCTCTTACAAGAATCTTGCGATCACCAACTTCGATCAAAGTGTTGTAAATGACATTGCCGACTTTTTCCATTATTTCGCCTGGTACCCAATATCTTGTGTTACGTTTGAAGTTCTTGGCGTAAACTAAGTCTCCGGCGTTAAAGCTTCTGTTTCTAGTACCGTACTTGTCGTTGTACTGATTTTCCATTTTGGTATCTCGTAACAATTTGCTTGGCACAGGTTTCAAAATTACATCGAAAACAGTCCTCATTTTCTTTAATAAATATAGTTTAAGTTAAATATTAAACGTTGTCTTTTATTTTATGTACATTTAAAAGTACAACACAAAGTTACCGATAACTTTTCTATAGAAAATCAAAGTTATCTATAACTTTTCTATAGAAAACCAAAGTTATCTCTAACTTTTCTATAGAAAATCAAAGATATCGAAAGCTTTTCTATAGAAAATCAAAGTTATCGATAACTTTTCTGTAGAAAATCAAAGTTATCCATAACTTTTCTATAGAAAATTAAAGAAAAATTTAAGAAAATCATTTTATTTTCTATAAAAAATTATGCTAATCAATTACTTTTCTACGTAAAATCAAGGTAATTGATATCTTTTCTATAGAAAATCAAAGTTAAAGATAACTTTTCTATAGAAAATCAAAGTTATCGATAACTTTTCTATAGAATATCAAAGTTATCTATAACTTGTCTATACAAAACCAAAGTTATCTCTAACTTTTCTATAGAAAATCAAAGATATCGAAAGCTTTTCTATAGAAAATCAAAGTTATCTATAACTTTTCTATAGAAAATCAAAGATATCAATAATTTTTTACAAAAAATCAAAGTTATCGTAACTTTTCGATAGAAATATAAAGTTATCGATAACTTTTCAATCGAAAATCAAAGTTATCGATAACTTTTCTATAGAAAATCAAAGTTATCGATAACTTTTCAATCGAAAATCAAAGTTATCGATAATTTTTCTATAGAAAATCAAAGTTATCGATAAATTTTTATAGAAAATCAAAGATATCGATAACTTTCCATAGAAAATCAAAGTTATTAATCACTTGTCTATAGTAAATCAAAGTTATCGATAACTTTCTATAGAAAATCAAAGTTATCGATAACTTTTCTATGGAAAATCAAAGTTATCGATAACTTTCTATAGAAAATCAAAGTTATCGATAACTTTTCTATAGATAATCAAAGTTATCGATAAATTCTTTATAGAAAATCAAAGTTATCGATAACTTTCTATAGAAAAGCAAAGTTGTACATAACTTTCCAATAGAAAATCAAAGATATTGATAGCTTTTCTATAGAAAATCAAAGATATCGATATTTTTTTACAAAAAATCAAAGTTATCGATAACTTTTCTATAGAAAATCGATAACTTTTCGAAAGAAAACCAAATTTATCGAAAACTTTTCCAAATTTATTTTATATTTTCGCCCCACATCATCAAGTTTTAGAAACTACTTGGTCCTACTTCTGTTTCTGTTAGCTTGAGGGGAAAAAAAATTTTTCTAAATATAATTTTTACTAATTTTTCTTTTATCAATTCTATTTTAGGGACAATTTAGTTATGCCTGTGTCATAGTAGAACCCTTAGAGCTTAATACCAATCGTATTTATGTCAAGGCTCGTCCTGAGATTGCTGAGTTTGTATGTCATCCGGGACCGAAAATTGTATCCGATAAAAGTGCCCCTCTGTTGGCCCGCCAATTGGCTTTGCATGCCAATGTAAGTTCAAAAGAAAAAAAATATAAAGAATACATACAAATATTTATAATTTTTTTTTCCTATTAATAGCTGGCGTCAAATGTTTATCAAAGTTTACAAAAGAAAAATCCCTATGCTTCCAACTGGTTGGAAAGATTGCGCAGCATAAAACGTTTACGCACTAAGGTAAGTTTGTTTTTTCTATTTTTCTTAAATTTCAATTCTGTTAAATCTTGAATTTTTTTTATTGTATGCGATCTTTTAGCTTCTCGAAAATCAAAATCGTGGCGGTTCTACCGCTGCCAATGCCGATATTGACGATAAACAAAATACAAATCGCGATTTCTCTAAATACACTTAAGTTAATAGTTTGGTTTTTCAATGCGATACGTTTTTTTTTTTGCTTATATTTCCAAATTAAACGCCGTTTTTGTTAAGTAGATTTTAAGTTAAATAATATAACGATATATACACACAAACACGTATTTAACGAAAATAATAAACGCTTTGTAGCTTTCTTAAATTTTTTTTTTTGTTTTTAATTTATAAATTTGAGTAAGTCGTTTTCACTTTTCTACAGAAATTCAATGTTATCGAAAACTTTATAACAAAAAATATAATGTTATTGAAAGCTTTTCTATAGAAATATAAAGTTATCTATAAATTTGTATAGAAGTAAATTTTCTATAGCAATATAAAGTTATCGATAACTTTTCTATAGAAAGTCCAAGTTATCGATAGCTATACTATAGAAATATAAAGTTATTGAAAACTTTTCTATAGAAATATAAATATAAAGTTATATAAAGTATAACAATATAAAGTTACCGATAACTTTTCTATGGAAATGTAAAGTTATCGATAACTTTTCTATAGAAATGTAAAGTTATACTTTTCTATTGAAATATAAAGTTATCTATAACTTTTCTATAGAAATATAAAGTTATCGATAACTTTTCTATAGAAATATAAAGTTATCGATAACTTTTCTATAGACATATAAAATTATCGATAACTTTTCTATGAAATATAAAGTTATCGATAACTTTTCTACAGAAATATGAAGTTATCGATAACTTTTCTATAGAAATATAATGTTATCTATAACTTTTCTATTGAAATATAAGGTTATCGATAACTTTTCTATAGAAATAGAAAGTTATCGATAACTGTTCTATAGATATCTATGAAGTTATCGATAACGTTACTATAGAAATACAAAGTTATCGATATCTTTGTATAGAAATTTAACGTTATCGACAATTTTTCTATAGAAATATAAAGTTATTGATAACTTTTCCATAGAAATCAAAAATACCGAATAGAAATATAAAATTATCGATTAATTTTCTTTAGAAATATAAAGTTATCGATTATTTGTCTATTGAAATATAAAGTTATACTTTTCTATAGAAATATAAAATTATCGATAACTTTATTATAGAAATATAAAGTTATTGATAACTTTTCCATAGAAATCAAAAATACCGAATAGAAATATAAAATTATCGATTAATTTTCTTTAGAAATAGAAAGTTATCGATTATTTGTCTATTGAAATATAAAGTTATACTTTTCTACAGAAATATAAAGTTATCGATAACTTTTTTACAGAAATATAAAGTTATCGATCATTTTTCTATAGAATTTCTGTCGAAAACCAAGCTAATCGACAACTTTTCTATAGAAAATCAATGTTATCTATAGCATTTTCCTAGAAAATTAAACTAATCTATAGATAATCAAATAATCAATAACTTTTCTATAATCACTTTAATCGATAATTTGTCTGCTGAAAATCAAGGCAAGTGATAACTTTTCTATAGAAAATCAGTGAAATCGATTAGTTTTCTGCGTAAAATCGTGCTAATCAATAATTTTTCTATAGATAATTTAGGTAACCGATGACTTTTCTACAGAATCAAGGTTAGCGTAAAATTGTTTACAAAATATATATTTATTTTCAGCAAAGTTAAAAAAAAACGATTTCTTTTTTCTGACGAAAACGAATACCTAGTATGAAATTAAACGGAAAACCGAATAATTCCACTTTTGATTGGTATAATATTCTTAGGCAGGAGAGTATATTTACTAGGGTAATCGATTCTTCGACATTTTGTAGAAACCGATTTTCGGTTTCTTTGAAAAATTGCAATTTAATATAAATCAGTTTCTGTTTTTTAATAATAACCGGTTAACCGTTTTTTTGCGAAATATTAAAACGCCTAGAAATAAAAAGTTTTTTTTTTTTTTTTTTTTTAAATAATAGTTATTAAAACAAAAATAGTCATATAATTAAAACAAAGAAGAAATCATATAATTATGATAAAGAATATAAATTAATTTATAACAAAAAGTAAGCATTTTTAAAACGATTAAATATTTTTTAGTTCTAATTTTGCTTAAAATCTATTAGGAATAAAAAACAGTTTAAATAGTTTGAAGTATATCGATTTTTGTATGTGGTTTTTATAAAGCTAGACATTGAAAATTATCTTTCATTCAGTGTATTTGTAGGACATATAGTTAACAAAGAATTGAGTAAGTTTTCAGATCTCTTGTGACATTTGTCTAAATATAAAAACTTAGGTTTTTGGCTCTCAGTTACCTATCTAGTTGTTGTCTATGTTACAAACAATTATTTTCAGTTTCAAAAGTAGAATGAAAATGCCAATTCATAAAACGTGTAGAAACAGAAATTGAAATTCAAGCAATTGTTTGATACATAGTAATTCTTGAGATGCAAAACGAAGCTGCTATAAATTCTGCTTCAGTGGACGATAATGCAATTGTTGACTGCTTTTTAGATGACCAAGAAATAGCATTTAAGCCCAATAAAAATATAAAGCCACTAGTTGATTTTATATCACCATGATCTCCAGCTCAAGTAGCATCAGTATAACATTTTAATTAAAGATTTGAATTTGCTTTAATAATTAACCGTTTATGAATTGAGGCTTTTAGATATCTGACAATTTTCTTAAATTTTCAATCACACTTTCGGGGGGTTTAAACTCTTCTACACAATTTCGAAACAGCTGAGGGTAATCTGGCCTTGAATCAGAGCTAGGCATTTCCTATGCACGCGCGCTTTTCGACCATTATTAAATTTACAACAATGTACTCACACGTATTAAAAACTCATTCAGTCTTGTTTGAGCGTTCATTGAAGAAGGTTGTGTTGTCGCATGTTTCTTGCTTTTGTACATGAAGATTACTAATGCAGGGTTGGAAAACTTAATATTTTTTAACATCAACGTATGGTGTACGTTTTTATACCCTTCACCTTCGTGAGAAGGATATATATAAATTTGTCATTCCGTTTGTAATTTCCACAATATAATTTTCCGACCCTATAAAGTATATATATTCTGGATCCTTATAGATAGCGGAGTCGATTTAGCCATGTCCGTCTGTTGAAATCAATTTTCTGAAGACCCCAGATATCTTCGGGATCCAAAACTTGAATAATTCTGTCGGACATGCTTTCGAGAAGTTTGCTATTTAAAATCAGCAAAATCGGTTCACAAATGGCTGAGATATAAGGAAAAAACCAGGACAAGCTCGATTTTTTTCCTATTTTTTGACCTATATCTGGATTACTAAGTCATTAATATAGACAATATGGATATCTAATGATAGATATTTCAAAGACCTTTGCAACGACGTATATAAGACCATAGTAAGTTGGACCTACAATGGGTCAAAATCGGGAAAAAATTTTTAACCCGAATTTTTTTTTTCACCAAAAGTTTTTTTGGCTAAATATTAAAAAAAAAATGTTTAAAATTTAAAAAAAAAGGTTTTTAAATTTAAAAAAATAAAAAAAATTTAAAAAAAATTTTTTTTTCAAAAAATTAAAAAAAACAACTGGAAAGAAAATGAATTTTGTTTACCTAAAAATATTTAAAATTTTTATTTTGAAGTATAGTTTGGTGAAGGGTATATAAGATTCGGCCCAGCCGAATATATCTCTCTAACTTGTTTGAATTATAAACTTCTAAAAAGAAACGAGTTTTAATCTAAAATGCTTTTTTAAATCGATATAAGTAAAGAAGTCTAACAGAAATTTTAAATTTAAAAATATTATTTTTAATTAAAATACCACCATTTCAAAATTAAACTTTCCATGTCTGTGTTGTAGTGAATATGAGAGTATACATTTTTCTCTTTTCTTATTATTCGCTCTTACAACAACTGACCAATCGCATGTGTTGCCGGGCTCTGCCTTAAAGTTATAGAAAGATGAAGTAATATACCAATAATTGATCTATAATTTTCGTTATTTGGTAGCATATTTTCATTTTGGGCTATTTTAATAAACTCTGGATCCATGACAATTGAACTCAGCTTTCCATCTTCTACTTTAATATCCTCTATTAATTTATTTATCTTGTCTTCTTGATGAAGGAGAAAATCTCCATTAGTATTTTGATTTATTTGGTTACCTAAATACGATGATACATTTCCAAGATCTTTACATTCAAAATATTCATATAATTGATTATTGATATGATTTATATATAATTCATTTTTGGCACAAATTAGCATATCATCCACATACATGAGTATATATACGATTTCATTGTAGATTTGTTTCTTATATAAACAAGTATCTGCTTTTCCAGCTGTAAAGCCAAAGCTGACTTTACATCTAAGTGTTTAACGATAAACTTTTTAACTACACTTACCGCCAAAAGAGTTCTCAACGTAACAAATTTTCCTACTGGAGCAAATGTTTAATCAAAGTCTTCACCAAAAGTTTGTGTATAACCTTTAGCTACTGGTCTTGCTTTGTATTTTGATTTATCGACAATGTCACCTTTCTTTTTAAACACCCACTTACATCCAATAATTTTCTTTCCTTTGGGAGGTTGGTTCAATTTCTTTGTCTCTTTATTTTTCAAACAATGAATTTCTTCATTAGCAGCTGCTATCCACAAGTCCTTGTCTGGCTTAGGTAAATTCAACATTTTATTCCATGAATTAGGAATGACATAATGATTTGTTACCTCACTTTTCGCTATTTCTGTATAACTCTTTTTTGGTTTATTTTTAAGTCGTTCTGATGGTCGTGTATTGGTTTGAGTTACTGACAATTATTCCAGATCATCTGAAGGAATTTCTTCATAAGTATCTTCAAATACTTCAACGTCTTCATCGTCAGATTCAAAATCAGTTTCTTCGTTTTCTATTTCAGTTACATTTTCATTATTTATAATATCTACTAAAACCGTTTCTTCATTTTGTTTATCCGCTTTATCCGGTAAATTGAAATTTTCTACATATTCTATGTCTTTGCTTATTATAATTGTATTACTTTCATTCATCAGAATTCTATATCCTTTATAATTTGCTGCATAACCAACCAAAATACCTTCAAGAGATACATTATCAAGTTTGCGACGTTTGCACTTTGGTACTTGAGCATAGGCTTTACTTCCATACACTTTTATGTTGCTTACATCAGGTTTTCTGTTGAACCAGATTTCATAAGGAGTTTTGCTAATAGACATTGAAGGCAATCGATTTTGAATATAGTTTGCAGCAATTACACATTCAGTCCACAACTTTTTTTTTGGTAAATTTGAATCGTTAAGTATGGCTCTAATCAATTCAACTAATGTTCGGTTCTTACGCTCCGCAACACCATTTTGTTCTAAACAATAAGGTACTGTAGTTTGTAATATAATACCATTCATTTTTAAATTTTTCTTCATTTCGGAGTTTATAAATTCACCTCCATTATTGCATCGAAGGACTTTTAATTTCTTGCCAGTAAAATTCTGAACTTCTAAAAATTCTTTAAATTTATTGAAATGAAAATTTTTAATTATAAAACGTAAAAACAACTATTTAAAATTCAAATGTTACTGAAATTAAATTAACAAAGTACTTTTGTTGATAAGCAAACAAACTAATGTTCGAAAATTCGAACTTATGTTCGAAACATTTTTAATGCTGTTAAAATAATCTCTAAATCATGAGTATTCTTATAAAAATATACTTTTAGTTTTATTTGAAGCCAATTTCTTACATTTTCCAATTTTAAACATACAATTTTTGAAAAAAAATCTAAATGTTCATGAATTTTAAAGTACTTTCAGTATATTATCAGAATATGTATAAGCTTTTCAAAATATGTTCGAATTTATATACGAAATATTCAAGCAGCTATAAAAAGAAGAAAATAAAATAATAAATTTGAAAAAAAAGCTTTTATTGAAATGTTCTAAAAAGAAAATAAACTTTTATTACATCATATAGGTTAGGTTAGGAAGGGGTGTACACTGTGATTCCCTTCAATAAGTAGATTTTTGTTACAGTTGATAGAGAAGAGTCCGAAAACCGCCTAGTGTGAGAAAAAAAAAAGAGAAAGAGAAAGAAGAAGAGTAAGATTTTTATTGCGGGTTCGGAATTACCGTAGATCGTCCCTTAAATAGCCACCCTATTCCCCTAATGAAACCCAGTATGTTGCATAGTTCACAGCCAGCAACATTACTGAATACTTCCAGAAATCTGTTTCCTAGCCATTTAAGTCTAAGACTCTGTAACCTAGGGCAGTTGCACATGATGTGTCCCACTGTGTCTAGCTCCTCTACATCCCCACACACCCTACAAAAATCCTGTGTGTCGTTATCCCATTTGCCTTTGAAGGCCCTAATTGCGCAATGGCCGGTTATCACTCCTACTAGAATTCTTAGATTATATATACTCAACTCTAACATTGATCTGGTTGCTTTAGCATTCAAAGGGCTCTGGACACTTTACTGCTCCAGGATTGGTTGGTATAGTCCCGGAATCTTTCATAATTTGACCTGTAGTAGTGACAAATAGGTGGTTTTACACACCTTTCCCTGGTATCATGATCTAGATCAGAACCATGTCTGGCCAGTTCATCCGCTACCTCATTTCCCTGTATATCACAGTGCCTATTGAGTAGTGTACCAATAACTCCTCAAGAGCTCTCCTACAGTCCTCCACTAGTTTGGAATAAATTAAATGACATTCCGGAGCCTTTTGTGCCTCCTGACTGTCCACGTATATATTCACCGTAGACCCCTCCTGTACGTGTGCCCTTATCAACTCTGTGGCTTTCCAGATCGCGAAGATCTCTGCCTGGAAGACGCTGCAATCGTTAGAGAGTCTATATGAGCGCTTGATATCAGTGTCGACCAGATAAACTCCGGCCCCCGTACCAGAGTCCATCTTGGATCCGTCAGTGGAAACTGCACGCCCATCGAACAGTTGAGCGGATCCAACCCAGTTATCCCTATTGGGGAACTCTACTGGGGGTGATGCCCCGAAATTGAAGGTCGCGACCCTATAGTGAGCGATTCCAGATCGATAAGGCCTACCTCATACAATATCTTAGTGAAAGAAGACTCGAGTAGTCTAAGTAAGTTCCTTGCTGTCACACTCTCAACATAGTTTTCAATGGGTAGTAGGTTTAAGATTATATCCAAGGCCGCCTGCGGGGTACTTCCAATGGCACCTGTGACGCTCAGACATGCACACCTTTGAGCTTTGTTGAGTATAACCCTATAGCTACGTTTCCTCATTGCCTCCCACCACACCGTACAACCATAAGTAATAATAGGTCTAACAACCGATGTGTAGATCCAATTAACCATACTTGGTCGCAGACCCCAATTTTTGCAGGCATGTATAGTAGGTATTGAGGCCCTTCTTTAATCGATCCTGAGTATTTATTTTCCAAGTCAATATACATGGCTCCCCCTGATAAACTCAGCTCAACGCCGTCTAATATCGGCAGAATAAAGCTCTCCACCTTATATTTCCTGGTAAATCACACCAGTTCCGTTTTTGATGGGTTTAACCCCAACCCGTTAGTTTTTGCCCAGGACGAGAGGTCCTGGTCACTGATAGTGGATAGAAACTTACCCCAGATCAGTATCACCACGTCATCCGCATAGGCGACTAACTTCCTACCCTTAGATTCAAACATTTTAAGAATAGAGTTTACCGCCAGTAACCACAGGAGAGGAGAAAGAACTCCACCTTGTGGTGTGGCCCTGGTAACCCGTATTCTGATTATATCGTCCCCTAGGGTTGAGTTGATAATCCTGCTTTCCAGCATTAAGACTATCCAACTTACCAGAAAGTCGTTAACCCCAAGTTTCACTAACGAATCCCTAATTGCCTCTATCCTTATGTTATTAATGGCGCCTTCTATGTCCAGAAACGCAGCTAAGGTATATTTCCTATGATTCAAGCTGTGCTCTATATAACCGACCACTTCATGGAGCGCACTCTCCACAGACTTATCCTTAAGTTACGCATGCTGAGCGTTGCTAATGAGGTGAGTATCTATATTGCTCCTAAGATGTATATCTATCAGTGGTTCTAATGTCTTTAAAATAAAAGACGAGCTTCGAGTGGCAGGCCTTGCCGGCCTTAGGTATGAAGACCACCTTAACCTCCCTACACCCTCTGGGAAAATATCTTCTGCTGAGACAACTCTTGAAGATATCTGCCAAAAGAAATAGCGCTGTATCCGAGATATTACATAGCATCGCCGAAAATACTCCGTCCGGACCCGGTGATTTATACGGGTCGAAAGTGTTCACCGCCCAGGCTAATTTCTCCCTAGTGAGTATTTCCTCAATTTGCCTAGAGTCTTGAATAGGTATGTTAACCTCCTGGTCGTCATCCCTAGTCCCTGTACCTTCACAACCAGGAAAGTGTGTTGCCATGAGCATAGAGAGTGTTTCAGAGCTAGATTCCGTCCATGTATTGTCATCTCTTTGAATATACCCTATGACCTTTGTGTCTTTGGATAGAATCCTCCTAAACCTTGACAATTCACTGACGCTATCAACAGATTCACAGTAATTCCTCCATGAACTCCGTTTCGCTTTTTTTAAATCACCCTTATACTTATTGAAACACACTTTGTAGTTGCTCCAGTCTCCTTGTATTACATCATATAAATAAAAGCTCTTTTTAAAAATGTTTTTTATTGTTATTTTATTTTCAATATATCGTCTTAAAAATGTTGTTTCTTTTAAAATTTGTCTCAAACCTCTTGAAAATAAAACTCCCTGTTGTTTTTTCTTTTCTTCTTCAAAGATAATACTAAATTTATTTAATTTTTTTTTATTTTAATATAATTAATTTATTTTGTTATATTTTGTTATAAATAAATATATATTTAAGTATCATTTGAAATGTTAATTTTACTTTCATTTAAAAATGTTAAACATATGTGTGTATGTTTGTAATATTAGTATATTGTTTTGTGATAGTTAAACATTAATTTGTTTACAAATTTTAAAAGCTTATTTTCCAATACTCTACTATATGTATGTATGTATGTAGTATATTAATTTAAATTTTCTTTAAACTAAATTAATTTTATGGAATTACAAGTTTTTTTCTTATTTTTTTTTGGACTTAAAATAGTAAAATTGCTTATTTATATCATTCAATTAAATATATATTTATATACAGTTAAAGTGTGGTAGGTTTAGGGAATGGGTGGAAGGGTTAGGAGTTTCATTTATATATATGTATGTATGTATAAATATTAATTTGGAACCAATGTTCTATGTTTAATAATAATGATTGGTTTTGTTTAAATTTTAATTTAGAACTTTAGTTACGCTTTTTTTTCACTTTCTCTAATATAACTTTTAAAATAATATATTTATTACACTAAAACAAATTTTTTCAAATTATGTTAAAAACAAAAAACCCAACAAAATTTTTAATGTTAAACAAATGAATCAATTAATTTCCTTGTGGAGTAAGAGTTCATCTTAATTTATGATTTTGTTTTTCTTTTGTTTATCTCTAATTGATGTTATTTTGCTCTTACAGTGTGTTATAACTTCTGTATTCTTTAACAAACGTTTTTTTTTTTAATCGTTTAATATAATTTCTAAATTCTATAGTTAATCTAAGCTATTCTTAATATGTTGGTTAAATATAGTAAATATCTACGTAGGAAGATCTTTAAATAGTTTTACGGGGGAGAGGGGTGGTTAGGAGTATGGTTTTTCTTTAAAAATTTCTAAGTTTAAGTAAAATGTTAGTTAAAGAAGGCCAATTTTGGTTTTAAGTTTTTTTTTTTTTTTTTTAATATTGGATAGATTTTTAAGTTCATTGTGATACGGTGATAGTTTTGAATATTTTAAAGTATTTTAAATATGTATTTTTTTCTCATTTAAAGCTATATATATTTTTGTTGTTGATTTCTGTTTTCTTAAGCAATTACTAGTTATTAATTGTTTGGAATCTGGGGCTTTAGAACTAATTCGATTAAAAAGTTGTCATATCTTTAATTTCGAATCGAATTACCTAAAACCTTTGGAAAAAACTGCAGTGATTTTGAAATTTTCATAAGGGATTTTTTATTAATTTGATGTAAATGGTTTAAAATGACTTTATGTACTAAAGATGTTTAGTGTCAAAATGTTAGCACTTAAGAATATTGTATTAAATATTGGAAAATGTAGTAAATTTAAAGGATTTTTCAACTATAAAAATAATATTTTAAAACAAAAGAAAACTCAATTTCCAAACAAAATTTTAGTTATATAATCGTGAATATTTCAGTACTAAATTATTAAACTATTTAGTACTTCAACCATTGTTTTGGTACTTAACAAGATTAAAAATTTAAATTTTGGTACTAAAATTGTACTAAATTAAAGGAAATATTCATACCTAAAAAAGTACTCAATTTTTAATGTTTATAATTGGTTATAAACATTAAAATTAATTAAAATTTTAAGTACCATTAATACTAATGTTGGTACTGAAATTTTTATACAAAATTAGAAGGACAAGGTTAGGTTAGAAAATAAACAAATTTGTGTACTAAACTCTTAACCATATCGATAAATTTTCATAGACATAGAACGGAAACTCTCCTGTCAAAGACCTAACTCAGTTGTTAAAAACCTAAGTGGTGAGAATGTATTAGTAAAAAAAAAACTATGTGATAACAAAAACAACGCTCGTATGTGTAATTTTTTTGTTTGAATTTTGTTCTAGTTTCCTCTCTATAGATATTTTCTCTATGCTCATAAATATTAACTGTGTAAAGCCGGATTCACAATGCTAGCAACATTTTTAAATGGAATTCTTAATGATGGCAACAAATTTATTTGAAATTTTTCTTTTAAAATGTAATTTGAACTTTTGTTAAAAATATTTTTTTTTTGTCAACTATCGAGTGAATAAATTTAGTTTATGGAGGTTTATAAATAAAAAAAGCAAGATTGTTATATTCGGTTGTGCCGAATCTTGTATGCCCACCAACAATATGGTTCTTATTAGGGTGTAGGGTCAATTGTGGACCGATCCTAACAAAAGTTGGTAGACACAATTAGTTTCATATAAAACTTGTTTATGTCTCATTTCATCACTATATTTATTATTATAAGAAAATTATGAATGTTCAAGGGAGACCTTGTATGGGAACGAGGGACAAATGTTGCCCGATTTTCGCCATACTTTACAGTATAATTTCAAAGTACTTAGAACTAAATTTAATGAGGATCGCCGCATAATCAACATCTTTATGACTGCTCAAATAGTATTCCGAGGGGACATTTGTATGGAGGCTAGGTGAAATCTAGGTCGGATATTGCCCATGTTCAATATCAAACAAATCTTATAAACATAGAGTATTTGTGGAAAATTTCAGCCAGCTAACTCTTTTCGCGCTATCATGTTTTCAACAGACAGACAGGCGCACAGACACAGCTATATCGCCTTAGAATCTTAAGAGGACAATATTCGCCCCCCATCTTTTTGAGGGTGGTTATAAAAAACTACGATTTGTATTTTTATTACATAGTAAGCATTTTGTATAAGAACTTCCTCAGTTGATAGTCAAAATTTTGTTTAAAAAGAACCGCAGTTGAGAAATATAAAATTTGTATAAAATACACGATTTATTTTTTACCTTATGTGATTTAAAGCTTGTCGCTATATTTTGCTTATGTCGCTACAAACTTGTATATCATATAAATTGTATAAAGTTTAAATAATTTAAAGTTTGTTTTCTTCTTTTTGCAGCATTGCAATAAATGCTTGATTTAAAAATAGTTTTTTCGAACTTATCATAAAAAGCTTATATTCTGAATCTATGTACATTGAAAATATTTAAAAATTCCCGAAAATTTCAAAATTTTTAAGTTCGTATTTGGAAAGTGTTGTAGAAATTGTTCTCAAATAAATTTAGAATTATTTTTTTTAAAAATTCTCAAATCATTTTAACAGCTTCTAATAATTTTTGCACTTAACTTCGAACTTTCGAATTAAATGTCGAACTGTCGAACATAATATTGACACGATTATGCATAAATGCCAAAATTCACCCCATTTGAATAGTGGCTACGAAAACTGGTTATAAATTAAGTTAAAAATCTTAACAAAAACAAATATACCTATAAAAAAACTATTCAAGTTAAATAAATGCTTTTAAAAAGGCAATCATTTTCATTCGAAATTTTCTAAATCTAAACTTATCGATCAGATCTCTATTCGTTTAAATAATTTCTATTAAGAAATTACCACAAATGTGGGAGTAATGTAAAAAAAACAATTTGTTGCATAATGATTGATAATGTGAGATTACATATTTGCTAAATATCCAAAAAAAAAAAAAAGATAAATTTACCAAACAAGGTCTCAAAGCAATATTGGGTAAATTGTGCGGATTCTTTTTTAGTTTATGGTAAATATTTATAAATGGACTGTTCCCTCTCATTTTAAATTTTTAAGGTAATAATCAAAATTTACAGAAAAGTTGTTACATTCGAAGGGTTCGAAAGAGTTAATTCTTAATTATAATTTCCAAATCATAAAAAAATACATTTTTTTTAAACATATTCCGTTAATGAATTTATTTTGAATTAATTCTTAGGCTTAATTCCTTTGTAATTTAAATTTATTGAAGTGATTCCTTTGAGAATTCATTCTTTATAGAATTAATTTCTTATTCAATCATTAAAATTTTATTGAATTCAAATCCATTACAAAATAGCTTTAAAAATGTATTGAAGGCATGTTTCACGATGTCGAAAGAAAAATGATTCGAACAAATTTGTATGAAAACTATTCGAAAGAATTTTAAAAACTGAGTGTTTTTCATACAAATTTTATCGACTCATTTTTCTTTCGACATCGTGGAACAGGCAGTGAGTGATTCAATTTTTCTTCAATTGAAATGTATTACAAAAAACATACCCACATTAATATATATGTATATATATATTATGGGTTCTCATAAGATTCTAAGACAATCTAGCTATGTCTGTCTGTCTGTAGATTATGCGGCAATCCTGATAAAATTTTGAACAAATTAGTTTTAAGTACTATGAAATTATACTGTAAAGCAGAGGTGCCCAAAAGTTCCTTATGGAAGAGCAAACACCAATACATTTAAAGAAAAACTAATTTTTATGCAATTTTTTTTGTTGTAAAAACCAAAACATACAAAGAATAAAGAAAAAAATACACACTTTTTGAAACAATACCACACGATAAACAAAAACAAAATCTACATTGATGATCGCTGTCGTCAATGTTTACCAGCAAAGCATACGAAAGTGTTGTTGTTTTCCACTTGTGTGTGTACATTGAAGAACGACAAAAAAACCAACAAGACAAAGTTGTTTGTGTATTTCATATTACTAGTGCCTGAGTGTTCTATTGAGTATAGAAACACACAGCCTATATCAAAGAGCATTTACAAAAACAAATGAGCACCAAGAGTATAGGGCTTGGGCATCATTGCTGTAAAGTATGGCGAAAAGCGTGCAACATTTGTCCCTACTCTTTATACAACATTCTCTTGAACATTCATAATTGTCTTATAATAATTAATATCGTGATGTAATTGGACATAAACAAGTTTTATATGAACCTAAATCTTTCTACCAACTTTTAGGAGGATCAGTCCATAAAAATTTACCCTACCCCCATATAACCCCTATATCAGAAAAAATATTTTATTGTCACATATTGATGGTGGGTATATAAGATTCGGCACAGCCGAGTATAACAGTTCTACTTGTTTATACTAAACTTTAACTCTTAATTGTGGTTCTTTTTAAACGAAGTTTTGATTATCCCCAATAAGTATTTTTTGCTGGAATTCAAGTTGAATGCAAGTGAAATTCCAGCCTTGAGTCCAGTGTCAAGCAATTGAATTACATTTCTAATATACCTTAAATCAATAGCATTCTTCAGTAAAAAGGAATATTAAATACAAATAATTTTTGTTTAAAAAACATTCTAAATTTTCATATATTTTTCAAGTATAAAATGTAATAATCTTTTAATTCTAACAGTATTTTCAAGTGCTTGAGTGGGTCAATTGAGGATCTTTTTTTATAAAAATGTTACACCAAAAATATGGGGTTCTAGCAATTATGCTTTACTGGAGTCCATATAGTTTGGAAATACTTATAGTTTTTCTCGATCACTTCGTTTAGTACTTTTTTTATTAGTAATTGTAGTGAAATAACGATATTCTTAAAGTTACAACTTTTAAATACATATCGCATTCGTTCAATACTGTATTAACTCAAAAACTTTTAAGTGTTCAGGAGAGACAAAAAACTATTTTCTTAATGGTTAAGAAAGTTTTCTTTAACGAAAATTCCCCAATATTAAAACAAATCCATCAATTCTTGTATTCCACTGTATATCAATTTGATTTTTTCATTCTCTGCAGATAATGTTATGTATTGTTTTTTGCCAAAAAGATAAAATAAAAAAAATGTTGAGTTAATACAGTATTGTTGAATTAGTATATGTTGTTTTGAAATTGATTTATAATTGATTACTTTTATTTTCAAGATGTATGTTTTAGCCATAGAGAAATATACATAGAGCGGAAACTCTGCTGTCAAAGACCTAACTCATTTGTCAAAAACCTAAGTGCTGAGAATGTATTCGTAAAAGAAACTATGTGAAAACAAAAACAACTCTATGTGTGATTATTTTGAGTAAAATTTTTGTTTAAGTTTTTTTATAGTTTCCGCTCTTGTTGTTTCTCTATGGATTTAGCCATAGAGGAACTAGAAAATAACTCAAACAAAAAAATTACTCAAAATAATCACACATTTTTGTTTTCACATAGTTTTTTTTACTAATACATTCTTAACTCTTAGGTTTTTAACAACTGAGTTAGGTCTTGGACAGCAGAGTTTCCGCTCTATGTATATTTCTCTATGGTTTTAGCCATAGAGAATTATACATAGAGACAAAAATAACAAAAATAAAACAAATCATATGTCTGATACAACAACAAAATACATTGACTAACATGTATTTTGTTGTTGCAAGAGTTAGGTTTTTGACTACAGACTTAGGTTTTTGACAATTACGTCTCGTCTCTATGTTACCCAATGGTTTTAGCTTTCAAACATTAGAGACTTTTTAAAAAACAGATGGAAAATGGTTGTGTTACTGTCGTTTTAATCAAACTTTCAAATAAAATATTTTTTTTTTATTTTAGTCAAAAAGCTTTCCAAAGCACGGAAGTAAATAAAAATATATTAAAAAATTAATAAGATATGCTAATTTTTGTTATAGAATAGGTTGTCATAGAATCCAATCATTGTCGCAGTCGGTTTTGAAAACGACTGAAAAAGTACACTGGTCTCGTGAAATTGAAAGTTATCGATTTTTTATTCGATCTAGAATTAAATTCTTTATCGATTAACAAAAAATTACATTGGATTTCATAAGTCAAATTTATTTTTTTTTATCGTTTTCAAAACCGATTCCGACAATGATTGGATTCTATGACAACCCCGAAAATGTGTTCTTTTTTTTTTAGAAACATATCTGACTGTATTTTGCTCTGCCATTTTCCAACCGAATTTTATAAATATTTTTCTGTTGAAAATCTTTCAAACAAACTAAACAATTTTAAAATTAGTTTCAAAGGGACATATTTATGATGTATTAAAGTTTAAACTTTAAGAATACTGTTATATCATTAAAACGAAGGGGTTGAGGAAAAGTATAAGTACAGGGCGGTTACTACGTAACTCAATCCGAAAACAAAAATGTTCGAAAATCTGTGTTAAATACATTGTAATTCGAAAAGTTTTCCTTTCGATTCGAATTAGGGAGTAACCCCACAGAATTGCTACATGAAAACCCCAGTATATTTTCTTCGTTCAATTTTGTATCACTGTGTAACTGTGTCTTTTTATAACATTTTCTTACATATAGGACCTTTTTATACAAAATGTTTACTAACAATCGTGGATTTAAAGACAATAGTATACAAATTTTATTTTTTTTTTCAAAAAAGTTCAGTTTTGTTGGCATATTGCTTTAATTTTCAAACTCACTGCAGTTTTTCGTTAGTATATACATATTTTTTCTTATTTTTTTTGTTGTTTTGTTTATAAATATTTCCCTATTTAATGTCATGTTGTTTGAAAATTTTCACATTAGTTTTGTAATGTTTAAAAAAAAAAAATTTTACAAAATTTTAATTTTTTTATGATTTTATTATTTTTTTTTTTGATTTATTCAAAATTTTATTTTTGATATAATATTTATTTATTTATTTTAACTTAAATAACTTGCTGGTTTTTATATAATATAGTTTTCTTTTTATTTAATTAGATTATTTACAACACAAATACTGTTAATTCTTTTTTTTTTTAAAAAATGGAGGTTTTGTTTTAAACTTTTATAATTAAATTTTACTTAAGAGAAAATGTATTTAACAAAAAAAATTTACAAAGTTAATAGTGTTAAGTAAAAGAAAATAATAATAGCAGTTTATGACACTTTTAAAAGGGTTTTTTTTTTTCCTAAAAAAGTTTTAATATTTTGTTAGTATTTTATATATAAACAATTTTTATTTAAAAAAAACAAAACTTTACTATTGTTGTCTAGTTTAGTTAAACTATGGTCTCTTTATATTATTGTTTAGTAGTTTAAAATGGTCTTATTTTAATTTGTTTTTGCTATTTTTTTTAAACAAAATAATTTTTTTTTAAATGTCTTTTTTTAAACAATATTTCTTAAAATTTTCAAATGTGTGTTCTCACTACTTTTTGCAAAAAAGTAGTTTAGTTTTCAATACTTATCAAATGTTTAATACAATTGTTTAGATTTTCAAAAAGTGTTTTTTGGTAAAATGATTATTTTTTTTTTCACTAATTTATAACAATTTTGGTAATTGTTGTTGGTTTCTTTCTTATAAAAAATCAAACATCCGTTTCTGTGGAATTTGATAGTTGGGTGCTAAATATAACATTATTGGTCAATTGTAGGCCAGTACAATCTGTTGTGGTTGCTGTTGCTACTGATGATGCTTCTGTTATTGCTAATTGCTGTGGTTGTGGTTGTTGTTGTTGTTCTTGCTCTTGTTGTTCTGTTATTGTATTCACTGGTGGATTTGTGGCCGCCACTGTGGCTAATGCGCTTGATGTTGACGATTTTATGGCCGCTGCTTGTTGTTGAGACTGTGGACTTGTGGGTGTGGGCGTGGCTGGTATTTGATGCCAATTTATACTGTTTTGTGAGGTAATATTGCGTGTCTTTAGCAGTGGTGGATTTTTAATAGAATTTGAAAATGCCATGCCTCTTCGTAAGGGAACCCTAAATAGGATGTATAAAGAATCATGATTAATTATTTAGATTTGAGCAATAGTTTTCATATTATTAATTAGTTTTATATTAATTATACTAAAATGTCCAAATTTTAAAATAATAAAACAGGAAATAGTAGAATATATGATCCATGAACATAGGAATTGATAGAATTATAGAAAATTGCATACAAATAATCGGGGTTGTCATAGAATCCAATCAGGTGGGAATCGGGTTTGAAAACGCCAAAAAAGGTACATTTGGCTTATGAAATCCAATGTAATTTTTAGTTTAATCGATAAAGAATTTAATTCCAGATCGAATATAAAACCTATAACTTTCGATTTCACGAGACCAATGTACTTTTTCTGTCAAAACCGATTCCAACAATGATTGGATTTTATGACAACCCCGGGGTTGTCCAACTTTTTAAACGAGTTTTTCTTTCAGGATCTTTTTTCTAAATTAAAATAATTTTAGGGAGTTTATTTTAAAACGATTTAATTACTTAAATGATTAAATGGTTACAAAACGATTTGTATAACATTTTTTTAAATCCTTAATCATGGAATAAATACATAGAACGGAAGGAGAAAGAAATGTCAATGAAAAAATCTATTTTTACACATTTTGGTGATACCATAACAATATAATTGTCAATACATTCTCATGAATTAGGTTTTTGACAACAGACTTTGTTTTAATAATCACCCCTATCGCGAATCAATATTTCACATCAAATATGTTCCCTTTTCCGATTTTTCGTTCATCAACTTTGTTCACGTGAAAAATTCCCCATGTTGTGAAATTTTTAGATGGAATTTTGTAACCAATAAACAGCTTTTACGAACTAAATCAACTATTGTGAATGAAAAGTTCATGGGAATATCACGATAGCAATTTTCCCTTCGAGGGAAATGGATATTTCATGGGAACATAAATTTCACATGTTATTGCCGATAGGGGTGAATATTAAAGCATTTCAATGAGTTTTGGTTAAAATTAAAAAAAGTATAAAAACTTAGTATGTTACCGGATTTATATTCTTAAACGGTAATTCGTTAAATTTGTATGATAGAACCATTATATAAAGGTTTTTACAAACTTAGTATGTTACCGGATTTATATTCTTAAACGGTAATTCGTTAAATTTGTATGGTAGAACCATTATATAAAGTTTTTTACTCAAAAATGTTAATAACACTCCTGAATGTAATTTGTGTAGTTATATTTAGATTACTTTTGTACAATATTTTTAATAATCATTAGCGGTATTCACAATGTAAAGTACTTGGCCCGGTAATGTAGTAAAAGAGCACAATATCAAAAAACTAAAAACAAAATACATTAGAAATTGAAATGTTTGTCAATAAATAGCTTTTCTGCTTTTTTACTAGGCCAAGTACTCAACATTGTTAATACCGCTATTGATGTTTTGTTCTCATAAAATTTTTCGTAAGAACTTAGATTCCTTGTGTACCAACTTTTGACTAACAATTGACTATCAATTGAGGCTCCTTTAAGACCACAATTTTACTAAACATTAATTTTCTTTTTACACAATATTTTACTAAAGATCGTGGTTCGTTTAAGACAAATTTTTTAAACGGTTTGACTGACAATTAAGATTCTTTTACACAAATATTTTGCTAACATTTGAGATTCCTTTTGGACCAAATTATGACTAACAATTAGGTTTTTCTTGCAGAACATTTTACTAATTATTGAGGTTCCTTTAAAACACACTTTTTTACCAACAATTGAAATTCCTTTTAGACAACATTTTTATTTTAAATTAAGGTTCTTTTACGCAACGTGTTTACTAACAATTGAGATTCATAAAGAACCACAATTTCAGGTTAAGTTGTGGTTGATTTTATATACAATTTTACTAGAATTTGGGGTCCCTTTTTATTGGGTGTATAACTTAAAAATGCGTATTTTTTTTTTTTAATTTTTAGCTTTTATTTTGAAACATTTGTACAATATAAGTATATTTAAAGTATTGTCCATTGTTAGCAATGAACTTTTCCCATCTTTCTGGCAACATATGTATTCCGCTCGAAAAGAACTGCTCATCTTTTGAGGCCAAGAACGTATCAAGCCAAATTCAAATAATCTGTTCCAGAGCGTTCTGCTTAGATCGAAACAAATAGTAGTCGGGCGAGCAAGGTCTGGACTATAAGGCGGTTCAAGCAAAACTTGCCAACCACTTCATTCTATATAGTTTTAAACATGTATTGCAACATGTGGCCAAGTGTTGTCATGATTTAATATTACGGTTTCATGTCCGGGCTTCACATACGATATCTTAGGGATCCAGTTTTCATCACAAGTAATGATTCGTTGTCATGATTTAATATTACGGTTTCATTTCCGGGCTTCACATACGATCTCTTAGGGATGCAGTTTTCATCGCAAGTAATGATTCGTTGCAAAAATGATTTTCTTTTATAGCTTTCAAGCAGCATTTCAGACATACAAAATTGTCTTTCAAGGTCTCTTGTCTTCAATTCTTATTGTACTTAATTTCCCTGCTTTTGGGTGTATCCTGCTGCTCACAAAACTTTTGAAATTGTAGCCAATGATTTTGCAAGCACTTGATGAGTTTGACAACAATCTTAACGTAGTAATGCCTCCAATTCTTGGTCTTCAATGGGCGATCTATGTCTTCCGCGTCAAAATCACCACTTCGGAACCGCACAAACCATTTTCCGCACATTGAAACCGATAAGCTTCGGTAAGCAATCGGTGTGTTTCAGCGCCACTTCTTTTCAAATTATATAAGTAAAGCAAGACTTCAGGCATAAATGACATATAAGTTATTAATTATAAAAACCGCGTTCAAAAGATACACCATCTATTCTAAATCCAGCATTTTTAAGTCAAACACCCAATCGCAACTTCTGGTAGTAATGAATAAGTAACAAACGGAAAATCAATGTACAATGCAATTGTTGCAAAATATACAAAAATCTTAATTTTAACTTGTAGATTTGACGTAATCTACTATGCTGGCAGGTTTGCGTATCTTTTGTAAAATGGACCTTATTCGAACTTTTTCATTTCTAATATTTAGAGCTTTAATTACAAAACTATAGGTAATTATGATTTTGCATATAAGACTTTGGTTCGTTTCCAAAAAGTACCAAATAGGTGCATTTTTCATTTTAATCTTTAAATTTATACTTGTTTGATTTTAGTTAGTTTTTTTTTTTTTAAAAACAAACTTACCTTGTTGGACTTGGTGGTGGATATGAAATGCCACGATGACTAGGTGATAGCAATAAAGTACCGGAATGTGCACTATTGGCGGTACCCGGTACCAATAATGTATTATTACTATAAGTATGGTAAAGATTACTAAATAATGGTCCCAATGGTAGTTAACACACACAACAACACATATAATTTTACACACACATACGCACATACAGTGGCAACCAAAAATATAGTAATGCGTTTATAAATGAAATCCAAAACATAAAGAAATAAATAAAAAAAAAGAAAGAAAGAAAAAATATTCCAGGTTAAAATAATAAAAGTAATACGTTTGTTTGTTTAACATTATAATTGTTGGTTGTTACGTATTTTTTTTTTGTTTTTTTGATTTGTTTGGTCTAAGAAATATGGGGTTATATAATAAGGTATCAGTTTAACAATGATGATGCTAATAATGCTGATGACAACCTGATGAAATGAATTTGAATAATGGTGATGCCATAAAAATGTTTTTTAAGGTTAGAGTGAGGTTAGAGAGAAAGAAAAATATTTGTTTTTTTTAGCACAAACTACAAATAATTTATAAATTTTAATTTAAATTAGCCGTTATATAGAACAAAAAATAAAAAAAAAAATCAGGAAAAATTAAAGTTAATAAAACTTACGTATGACTGTGATGCAGATTGAGGTTTGGTAAACTTTGACCCAAATTATTAAGAGGCTGCACCGTTAGCATATTGGAGGAGGAGGTGGTATTAACTTTTAGTTTTTGTGGACTAATGGTGGTCAAGGGTTTGCCTTTCAAAGGAAAACCATGGGCCCCTACAGTTAAATAAATGTTAGTTATATTTATATTAATTTAGTTTAAACCTAAAATAAACTTACCCAAAAACGTGCAACCCTCATCACTGGACAATGAATTGGTTTTATCAAAGTCCACCGAAATATTGCGTGAATCATTCCATTCCACCGAACCACTATGACTATTATTAGCACTGGTCACATGTGAGCATATTGAAGAATTCATGGGTGATTTCTTAACGCCCAACGAATCCGCTGTACTGCCCACAAAACGCATAGAGTCCCAGGGATTCACCAGAGAACTTTGCTTTAAACGGGTATAAATCATTTTGGCTCTTTTCAACGCCTCATACCAATTTTTAGCCTCTGTACACTGTAGAGTAAATGCACTTATTGCCACTTGGAATTCATTTAGATAAACACAACTTAATAAATTATTGGAATGTTGTACTATTAGCCTATCGGTTAGATAGGGCTGTCGTATCACTTTAAGGGTACCCAAACCCTTTTTCGCTATAGATTTGCACACCAATAGCATGTCGGTTAGGAGAAAACAATGCACTTCGACTTTGCCGAGATTGTCTTTGTATTTGTGATCGCCCTCCATGAACAGATGGCGGACATGTTGAGAGGCACAGCCTTTCATGGGACCACACAAATCGAACATTTGACTATATTGTTTAATCATCTTCTCCAAATGTTCATTGTTGGTGTCCTGCAAAAGAAATGAAAAAAATAGATAATTAGATTCTTAAAAATATACTTATATACCCATCACCCAATCTTATCTTAAAGTATACTTTTTAAGATAAAGATTGAAAACAAGTTTTGTTAAAAATAATTTGTTGGTGAAAATTTTTTTTCCGATTATGACCCATTTCCGATCAGAATTTCATATACGTTATATACGCGTTCGAAAGGTCTTTGAAATGTCTATCATTAGGTATTCGTATTGTCTATGTTAATGAGTTAGTAGTCGAGATATACATAGATGAAAAAAGTCAATATACACTTACCACTCTTGGTAAAGTGCATATTAAGTAATTGTAACCTTTTAAAGGCTTTTAAAAAAAACCAAACTTACCACCACATCATAGGATTCTATACGGGCCATAACACCCTTTAAACGCTCATTTTCTTGTCTAGTGGTTAAATGATTATTAACGCTAAAAACAAAATTTTCGGTGGTATGTAGCTGAAATTATAAAAAAATTAGAATTTAAAATTACTTTTTCTGTTTTTTTTTAAATTATATTTTTAACCTACCATGGTCTCAATCGCTTCTATTTCCTCCACATCGGTCATATGTTTCTTAATAGCCGCCAGTAATAAACTGTACTTTGTCAAACGTTGCATGGGTCTCACCAAGATATCAGCCAAACGTAAACGATTGCACATTTTCTGGGCCTCACACCACGCCAAATAGGAGGTAAACAAAGAATTTGTTCTATTCAATTCTTTGCAATAAAACTGACAAGTACTCTGCTCAGCACAGTACTTTTTGTAAGGAGCAAAAATATTCGCAAACGCTATAAAGCCCTGCTGGAAAAAGGCCACCCTCAAGGGTTCTCTAGTGATAATGCTGTGCGCCACCATGGGATACAAATAAAAAGTCCAAAACTTTAGATTAGCCTCACATATATCGCGGATATTGGCAAACAAACGATGTTGATCGACTTCCTTCAGCAAACCCTCCTCCTGTACAGCTTCCAAACAGGCCAGAAAAAGCTATAAATAAAAATGAAGATTAAAACTAAAGTTTCTTTGTTTTGTGAAAATTCCAATCAAACAACTTACATCCGTTACCGTTTGCAAACAATGTATATAGTCCACCTCCGTGGTCACCAATTCCCATATGGCAGTCTGTATTCTCATCTCACTATCGTTCATGCTACCACTCTCCACTATATCCATCCATGTCTTATGTCTATTATCTAAATAGTTTATGGCATTTTCAAGCTCGGGATGATCAAAACTTAAGGTGGCAGGAGTTTTTTGTGGTACACCATTTTTCGAATAGTTATTTAGCAATTCGCACAGCTGACTTTGTTGGGGATTTTTCACACCGAATAGACCAGACCAACGTTGTTTCAATTGTTTGCCCGTTAAATTCACCTCTGAGGATTCATCTGTGGAGGCGGACGATAAGAGGCGGGGTGGTCGATTGCGTGAGCCAAAAGAGGCGGCCTTTTGTAGCGTTTTGCGTGAGCTATCCTTATCCATGATGATCAAATGATGGCCGGCCAAATTTTCCACTTCGGTATTTTCATCCAGTGAGGTTTGTAGGGGGGAAGTACCTGGACAAATGACAAAATAAAAAAAAAAAGTTTTAAAATGTTTTATTTATATGATTTATTAAGGTATTCGATTTATTAAATCAATCTCAATAACCTTAATGATTTTTAAAGTTGTTTTAGAAATATTAGTTATTGAAACTTACCCGCTTCCAAAAATGCCGGTGTTTGATTATTGTCATTACTATCGGTGATTGTTAATTGGGTAAAACTTAAATTACGTCTTCTTAAAGACTGGCTTAAAGCATTTCTTTATAAAAAAAGAGAAAAATAGAAATAATTAAATAAATAAATTTATAATTTACAGAGTGAAGAGTATAAAAATGTTGCCCTTTTTGCCCTTTAATTAAATTGTTTATTTCTAAAGTAAAGAATCTAGCACTTTAAAAAGGTTACAAAATAACATATTTTTCTTTAAAAAACTATTTCCAGTGTGGA
This sequence comes from Calliphora vomitoria, assembly GCA_942486065.2. Taxonomy (NCBI): domain Eukaryota; kingdom Metazoa; phylum Arthropoda; class Insecta; order Diptera; family Calliphoridae; genus Calliphora; species Calliphora vomitoria. Next base: position 120,534,588 of record OW818031.2, read on the forward strand.
ATTCTTAAAAATAAATAGAAATGTAAAAAACAACTAAAACATGTTGCGTTTTTTGCCCTTAAAATTAATTATTTTCTTTTAATTTTTGAAGTAAAGTCATCAAAGTGTCTATAACACTTTAAAAAGTGTTATTAAAAACAATGTCCATTACCAGTTTCTTAAAAAAAGTTAAAATGAAAATAACAACTTAAAACATGTTGCCTTTTTGCATTTCAATTAAATTAATTTGTTAATTTTTAAAGAAAAGGCAATATAGTGAATATGTTACTTTAAAACGGGGATAACTTTAACATGTTTAGCTTTAAAAAACAATTTCCAGTATCATTACCTTAAAAAGAAATTTAAATGAAAATAACAATTAAAAAATGTTGCCCTTTTGCTTTTAAATTAAATTATTTTGTTAATTTCTGAAGAAAAGTCAACAGTATAACTATAACACTTAAACAAGTTTCTTAAAAACAAATAACTAGTAAATGTAAATAACAACTAGTAAATGCTGCTTTTTTTTTGCCCTTAAATTAAATTAATTTCTTAGTTTATTCATTTGTAAGTTTTAAAAGGGAAATTTTTCTTTCTATTTAAAATGTTTTATTCACAATGTTGCATTTTCTTCAGAAGTTATTAAAGCAATTTAATGAAGGGGGGAAAAGGGCCATATTTAAATGCAAAAGGGCAACAATTTTTTAGTTAATAATTCCATTTTAATTTATTTTAAAGAAACTGATGCTGGAAATTGTCTTTTAAAGTCAATCATGTTAGACTGATGTATAACAACAGCTGCTGTTTTATATTCCTGTTATAAAGTGCAACATTTTGGGAAGATAACTTTTTTCAACTTTGCAAAATGCCACATATTTTCAATCCTTGGAAACATAATATGAAAATGAAGACATAAATGTAGTTTCCAAGTTAAAATCTTTATTGAAAATGGCGGATTTATAAAAAACAATAGGTTTTTACCTATTGCTGATAAAAAGTGCAACATTTTGCGAAGGTAACGTTGTTCAACTTTGTAAAATGGCAACATGTTATGACTTCTTCAAAACAAGGTATGCAAATTAAGAAACAAATGCAGTCCCCAAGTTAAAATCTTTACAAAGAATGGCGGGCTATATAAAACAGCTTTTTATATTGCTGTTAAAAAGTGCAACACTTTGAGAAGGTAACTTTGTATCAAGGCCACTTATTTTGACTCCTAGGAAAAATGGTATGAAAATTAAGAAATAAATTTAGTACCCATGTTAAAATCTGTATAGAAAATTTTGGATGTATAAAAAAGCCGCAGTTTTTTCTTATAACTATTAAAAAGTGCAACATTTTGAGAAAATAACTTTATATAACTTATTAAAAGGCAACTTATTTTGACTTCTAGGAAACGTGGTATGAATATTAGGGAATATATATAGTCCCCATGATAAAATCTTGGCGGATTGTATCAAAAAGCTGCTGCTTTTAATCTATTAATGTTAAAAAGTGCAACATTTTGAGAGGGTAACTTTGTATAACTTATTAAAAGGCTAGATATTATAAATAACAAATTTGTTAAGAAAATTTTTCAAAATACTTACGCTAAGGTGACACCTTTGGTGGCAGGGAAGAACTCCTCATCTTGACAGCCCGATTCGGTGCAAAAACTAACCGAAAAGTACTCCGAACTAGATACCTATAAATTAAAAGAAAATAATATATTTTAATTTAATAATATGAAATAAAAAACTGCATTAAATCATATAAACTATATGACTTAGCACAGACTTAAACCATTTAATATTATAAATAAATTTTAGTTCAAAATAATAAACAAATCAAAAGTTTTAAACTAGATTGAAGATTTTGTTTCATAAACAAATAAATTAAACTTTATTTAAGACATTTCATTATGAAACTAATATGTTATTAAAATTCTAAACATTTAAATAGTGTTATTACAAATTTTAGCTTATTTTGCCACCATTAAATTTTATTAATGAAATTCCCTTTAATTTTTGCCTCTATATTGCTTTTCTAATGACCACCATTTTGTCTTAAAATCTTTGGCAAGAATTCCCCTAAAAACTGCACTTAAACTGTGCAATAAGCAGGTCAATTATACCATTATACATCTTACCTACCATCAACCATCACTCGTTTCTAGCATTTCATTTTCATTTAATGTCCTTTATCCCGTTTTAATTTCCCATTACGTTTTACTATGTTTTTATGTGCATTTTAATTCAAATTTTTCTTTGAAAAATCACGATTACTCATCAACATTCTCTCAATACTAACGAACGAACGAACTACTTACATATAAGGGCAAAGAATGTTGGCTGTAGAGATTGTTTGTAAAGAAAATATAACATAATGAAAAGGGAATTTTAAGGACATCTTGGCAGTTATCAAATGCAGCATCTTTAGTTTAAGACTAAAGTCATGTAAGTGAGGGTGGGTGGTGGATGTAAGTGCAATGATTTTTATAGATTGAAGTCATGACCAAGCTTATTTTTTTTTAGCAGGTTTTTTTTTTTTTAACCAGGGGAAGGTATGCCTGTTAGGCAATGTAAAATCTCAAAATTATATGTTTTAATAGTAACAACTGTATTTGCCTTTGCTAAATTGGAAATTTTGTTTTAATTTTTAAAATGTTCAGTTTTATTGTTTGGGCTACCATCCCTTGATTTTTTTTTGACCATCACAAGTTACTGTTTTACACCTTTAAATAAAACGTAAGCAAGAATAGTCAGTAAATAATAAAAAAATAAAACGACCAAATGCTTAGAACAATTCTATAAAATCACATTCTTTTAAATTTAAAAAAAAAAAATTATAAAAATTATCATTCTGTTAATATAACTGTTTACATAAATATGAAGAATGTGCTGAGTTTTCGGGTATTGTTTAAAATGTGATCCTTTAAGGGGCCAAAGTTGACTATACAGGTATAACACAGTGACCGATCCTCTAAAATATAATAATAAACTGGTTTCTTCTATCTACGGGCTAGAAAGAAGAACAATTTATATAAAAATTATAGACAAGTTCCTAAGCTTCAAACCTGTTTGAATATAATGCGAGCTACAGGGTGTTAAAGTTGACCGCCATGTCTACTAGTGTGGACAGTATGATTAATCGTTTAAAATATAGTAATTAGCATATATCTTTTTAAACTATTGGCTAGATTGAAAAACAATTTATACAAAAATTATAGACAAGGACCTAGACTTCAAAAAAATTAATATTATAACCACCCTGTTTAAATACAGAGGGAGCTGCTGGATGTGAAAATTGACCACTTTAAGTAATAAAAGTATTCCCCGTAATATGATATTAAGTTTGTGTCCATTTATTTTACAAGTGGCAATAAAAAGAAAGATATATTTTATAGCATCGGAAAGGAAATCGTGTCTAGTTGTCATAAATAAATAAATGAATATGAGTGAAGTAATTCTTTGAATTATAAAAAGAAATATAAAAGAATTTAATAAAAAAAAATTCCTAAAAATTTCAAATAATTTTTTTTTTAACTTAATTCTAAATGTTAAACTTGTTTATACATTTTTGAAAGGTAGACACAATTACCTTTCTTTTGATATTTAATATATCCAACTTTTCTTTCTCATTAAAGAAATAAATGGCCACACATCTAAAGTCATGCGGTAAAATGGCCTGAATTTCCTACTTTGAAGTTTAAGTGGATTTATTTGACATGTAACAAAGAAAAGTTACACAATTTATATATTGTGTAACTTTTATAAACTGTATAAAAAGTTTTAATATTTTAATAAATTTAAAACAATTGTTAAAAATTTTTGTTAAACAATTTTAAAAATTTTAAAATTAGTTTTTTGTTCATTTTACTTAAACTTAATTTGAAATAATAAACTATTTTATATATTTTTAAAAAGTAGACACAATTACCTTTCTTTTGATATATAATATGACCAACTTTTTCTTCTCATGAAATAAATGGCCACACTTCTAAAGTCATTCTGAAAAATGGCCTGCATTTCGTACTTTGACGTTTAAGTGGATTTATTTGACATGTTGTAGCAAAGAAAAGTTACACAAATTATATAACATTATAAAGTAAATTTTGTTTACTTTTATAAACTGTATAAAAAGTTTTACTATTTTAATAAATTTAAAACAATTGCTACAAATTTTTGTTAAACAATTTAAAAAAAATTTAAAATTAGTTTTTTACACGTTTTAATTAAACTTAATTTGAAATAATAAACTATTTTATATATTTTTAAAAAGTAGACACAATTACCTTTCTTTTGATATATAATACGACCAAATTTTCTTTCTCATGAAAGAAATAAATGGACACACATCTAAAGTCATGCTGAAAAATGGCCTGAATTTCGTACTTTCAAGTTTAAGTGGATTTATTTCATATGTAGCAAAGATAAGTTACACAATTTATATATCATTACAAAGTAAATTTGGTTTACTTTTATAAACTGTATAAAAAGTTTTAATGTTTTAATCAATTTATAACAATTATTAAGGAATATTGTTAAACAATTTAACAAATTTAAAAGTTTGTTTTTTGCCCATTTTACTTAAACTTAATTTGAAATAATAAACTATTTTATATATTTTTAAAAAGTAGACACAATTACCTCTCTTTTGATATATAATACGACCAAATTTTCTTTCTCATGAAAGAAATAAATGGACACACATCTAAAGTCATGCTGAAAAATAGTCTGAATTTGGTACTTTGAAGTTTAAGTGGATTTATTTCATATGTAGCAAAGATAAGTTACACAATTTATATATCATTACAAAGGAAATTTTGTTTACTTTTATAAACTGTATAAAAAGTTTTAATATTTTAATCAATTTAAAACAATTATTAAAGAATTTGGTTAAACAATTTTAAAAATTTTAAAGTTTGTTTTTTACACGTTTTACTTAAACTTAATTTGAAATTTTAAACTAATTTATATATCTTTAAAAATAAGACACAATTACCTTCATTTTGATATAAAATATGTTTAACTTTTTCTTCTCATAAAACAAATAAATGGTCAAAAACCTTACATCATGCCGAAAATGTCATGTATTTCTTTATTTTTAAGTTTGCTTTTGTTTAGTTATTATTTATTTGACAGGTGTGAAAGGAAAGATTAATATAGTTTTCAGCAAAAGAAAAGAAATTGTGTTTACTTTTATTAAATGTATAAATAGTTTTAATAAATACATCGAATTAAAAAAATTGAAGAAATTATATAACAGGCTTCGGTAAAAAATCGCCAAAAATTAAAAATTTATGATTTCTTTTTAAATTTAACTTAAAACTAATAATAACTTTTTATACATTTTCAACAAGTAGACACAATTGCCTTTATTTTGATATAAAGTATGTAAATTTTTTATTTCTCAAATGTCAAATAAATGAGCGCAAACGTCAAAGGACGTCAAATATTTAGGCCATTTTTCACGTAACTTGAAAATTTCTCATTTTCTTTCAAAACAAATGATGAGTTTTACGAATGTTTGTTAATAATTTTAATATTTAATGTTGTATGAAACTTGTTGACCCTCGCACATAAAATATATCTCTTCATTTAAAGTCCCTTTACACGATCACATTTTATGACACTTTTGTGAAAGCATCATAATAAAGTGTGTTTTTTACAGGCTCTCTTCATTTTTTGAAACTTTTCAAAACAAAACATTCTACAAATGTATTGGATTTTATTTGTGTTACTGTCTCAAAAGTCATACGTAAAGTTTTATCGTCTAAAGCCACCCCTACTTTGATGTTTATGGCTGCTTTAGACGATAAGACTTTAGGTTCAACTTTGGGACAGTAACACAAATAAAATCCAATTTTTTTGTAGAATGGTTTTTTGAGAAGTTTCAAAAAATGAAGAGAGCCATTCGTATCTCATATATATAAAATACACTTTATTATGATACTGTCCCAAAAGTGTGTCATAAAATGTGATCGTGTAAAATTGCTTTAGAAATAGAGATACATATATTTTAATAACGAGGATCAACAAGTTTCATACAGCGTTAAATATTGAAACTATTTACAAAATTCTTAAAAATTAACATTTGTTTTGATTTGTGTTTCGTAAAATGTGATCGTGTAAAGGGACTTTTAGTTGCAATAAAAAGTAAGAATTTTGATACAAAATAAACAACGCTGTGGGAAGTAATACAAATGTATAAGAAGTAATGCCAATACTGTTACAGTTTAAACGTTTTTTTTTTTTTTTTTAAGTTTATAAATAAAACTTAAGATAATAACTGTTTAGACACTCCACTAAATTTAAATAAAATCCCAGCTTAAATAAAAAAGAAATAGAATAAAATGAATGAGGAGTGCATGAATAAATGAATGAATGTTGATGTACGAGTACTTTAACTCAATTTTCTTGGCATTAATTTTATGAGTTGTAGACAGTTATTTTACTGTTACAATTGCTACTTTTTCTCTTATTTTTTTCCCCTCATTTTTTATTATATATTTTTTTTTATGTTGCAGAAAACACATTCACTGAAATTGAAGTATAAAAATAATGACTGATAAGATTACTTAGCAAGTGTAAAAAGATGGAGGATTTCGTTTTTATTTTTTGTTGTTGTTGTTGTTATACTTTGAGTGGACCCTTGTATTGTGTATGATGTCCAACATTGTTCTAAAACAGAACACTTGTCACACAGAAGGTGGTTAATGACATACACTTGATTTTCAGTTTCTGTTTTTTTTTGCTTTGCTTTTCTGTTTTAAAGAAAACCAGCATTAGCAATTCCCAGCTTTATCATTCCACTCCTCCTATTGCTTGTCTACTTATTGCTGAGTTCATTTTAATGAAATAAATATCTCAAGTGGTTTATTTTCATTTTATAAATGAAAGAAAAAAAAACCGTATAAACAATTTGTATCCTTGACCTTCTTTTCTTTTTTTATATTTTTGGATTTTATATATTTTGTTGTTTCCATTGTTGTCTAAACTAATTTTAAAAGTGGGAACAGCTTGCTATAGGGATTCTCATGGAGAGTATGAAATATGGTTTAGAAGTAAACAAATAAATTGTTTAAATTTGAAAAAATTTTAATTAAAAAAACAATGTTAAGATTGCTAACATGAAGCTCTTCCTCTATTAAAACGGTTACCAGAAAAAGTTTTATAACATTTAAATCTATTTTTGAACCAATCGCAATTTTTTTTTTTTTTTAAATGTTTAAAAAATTACTCCAGATTTTTAAAATGTTTAAACAGTTTAACTAAGATAGATATGTTAACAGCAATTTGCCACTAAATTGCCTACAATTCGTTAAAAATCATAAAACTGAGAGCAGATTGAAAATATTGACATTTGTGAAGACATACTTAATTGACTTTAAAGCTTAAACTATAGATGACAACTAGATAGGTAACTAAGAGCCAAAAACCTAAGTCTGTTGTCAAAAACTTAATTCATGAGAATGTATTGCATGTATTTTGTTATTGTATCTCACGTATGTGTGGAAAGAGAGTAATTTGTTCCTTTATATATTTCTCTCTCCTTCCGTTCTATGCGTTTATTCTATGGCTTAAACCTTCAATATAATTTGTTTTAAACAAAGCGGCATTTCTGTGTTCAATATTTATTTTTCCATAAGTTATATAAAAATCGTTTTTAAAACATTTATTTAATACGAAAATATTTGAAGAAAATGTTAAGTGAAATGTCTATAAACCATTTTTTGTGAAAGGCTCTTAGTTTGTGTCCATTTGTTTGTCTTGTGGGAAAGAAAAGTTTCACATGTTTTATATCATTGGAAAGGAAATTGTAACTACTTTTAGAAAATATAATAATTATTTTATAATTTTAATATATAAATAATTTGGGAAAGACTTGTTTAAAATTAAAAAAAACACATAAAAAAAAGATTCACTTTTTAAAGTTTTTCTCAAAATTTTAAACTCAATACATTTTTAAAAAATATTTAAAATTTATTTTCTTTTGCTATAAAATAGCACTATTTTTTATTGCCACAAGTAAGAACGGCAAAATTGACCCATAACTTGCAAGGCCCTAAGTTTGCGTACATTTGTTTGTCTTGCAGAAATGAAAGTTTCTCAGGTTTTATATCATTGGAAAGGAAATTGTGTTTATGTTTTAGATATACAAAAATAATTTTATTTTTTTAATGTATAAAAAAAATTATGAAAGATTTTTGTTAAAAAAAGTTAATTTCTAACAAAATTTTTATTTCTAACATTTTACTTAAACTTTGGTCATAAATTGAATATAGTATTCAGCATTTTTGACAAGTAGACATAATTTCCTTTCCAATGATATAAAATATGTGTACATTTTCTTTCTTGCAGTTTAAATAAATAGCCACAAACTTTTTATATCATGTAAAAATTTGGACTTTCTTGTGTTTTTTTATGGCCTTCACCTTCGTGAGAAGGGTATATATAAGTTTGTCATTCCGTTTGTAATTTCCACAATATAATTTTCTGGATCCTTATAGATAGCGGAATCGATTAAGCCATGTCCGTCTGACTGTCCGTCCGTCTGTCTATCTGTTGAAATCAATTTTCTGAAGACGCCAGATATCTTCGGTATCGAAATCTTTAATAATTCTGTCAGACATGCTTTCAAGAAGTTTCGTATTTAAAATCACCAAAATCCGCCCATAAATAACGTTGATATGAGCAAAAATCCGAGACAACCCCTGAAAATTTCATCAAAAAAGGCTTTGCAGGCTTTGACAAAAAAGCAACAAAACGTATGTTTGGATGTGTGTTGGTTTCATTGCTTTGCGTATTTTGGTTTTTTTTTTTTTTTGTATTTCGTTTCGTTTGGCGTTGTTGTTTTTATAGCAATTAAATGTAAAATTTTTTAACGTTTTCTTGATATATTTAGAATGCTATACGTTGAAAGTGGGTAATTTTAATGCATCCATAACAATGTTGAAGGGTATATAAGATTCGGCATAACCGAATATAGCACTCTTACTTGTTTTTTAATACAAAATGTGATTGAACCACATAAATCCCAGCAAAATGTTATATTACACAGTAATGAGTTAAAATGCTAACATAATTCCTATTCAATACTTATATATTGGCATTCTAACTGATTATTTTTTCAAGCTGATGTCATTACCGATAAGTACTTACCACAAACGCTTACATATAAGATGTAAAATAAGTCATTAACACGCTCGCTTACAAAAATAACAACTTCAATACATCAGATTATATGTCAGCCATTACTAAACCTTTCCTAAGTAATGCAGATGGTAAGAAGTAGTCATTGGAAAGTAAGTTGTTAAGTAATTGCAAGTCATTGCCAAGTTTTTGATGGGATGATACAATTTTATTAGGAGACGTTAATTATACACTGTCCTAAATATATTAGTCTAACACCCACCTTAAAGTAAACCGATTTACTCAGAATCACTTGCTGAGTCGATTAAATGATGTCCGTCCGTCCGTCTGGCTAACTGTCCATGTAAACCTTGTGCGCAAAGTACAGGTTACAATTTTGAAATTTGGCACAAGGACGAAGCCTATTGAAACTGGCTGAAATCGGTTCATTATTTCTCCTAGGCCCCATACAAATTTCCTCCCGAAATAGGACTTTATCTATCATAAATGTTTAATTTTTACTAGATATCTGAACAAATTTCGCTCCAAATAAGTTCTATATATACGAAAGTAGTCATACCTAATTTTATGATGATCGGTCTATAATTAATCATAACTCCCATATAAGGTCCACTTCCGAAAATCACTTTAACAAGCATAAATTTCTTACAAATATTCGTATCTACATAGAATTCAACATAAGGCCCACTTCCGAAAATCACTTTAACGAGCATAAATCTCTCAAAAATGTTTGTATCTAAATATTACTTAACAAAAACATGTTTCATATAGAAATTAATTACTCGGCCTAATCCCAAAATTGCTCATAGCTCTCATACAAGGCTCACTTGCAAAAATCACTTACTAAACTCAATTATTGAAATTTTAAAAGAAAAATGTTTTTGCTAATTTTCTCACTTATTTCTGGCATCTGTTTAATTCAGTTTATTTTCCAAGAATTTTAATTTTGTGCTTATTCTTCCAAGCTACTTATTTGGTATCTATTAATGTTACAAAAAAAATCTTGACCTTTCTCTAGCTACCCACTACTCTATTACAAAAATCTCAACATATTCTATGCACTTTTTGTAGCCTTGTCTTTGATCAATTTAAAATGAATTTGTGAAATGAAATTTGCTGGATTCTTTTTTTTTTTTTCCAAAATTTGTTGCCAAAAAACAGACTTTCTAAAACTACAAGATGCTTTTAATCGTATTAAGTATCACAATGAAATCCTTTTAGAAAAAAACTTGTTTTTTTTTTACTCCTACATAGGTAGATGTAAAATGTAAACTATGCTGTTGCAAACATTGTAAACAAAACCAGAACATGATGTGGCATGTTTAGTTTTAGTTTTATTTCTTTACAAAAGTCGATTAAGCAAGAAAATGTATGAAAATTGTGTGGCAGTTGTTTTATATATTTTGTATAACAATGTGTTACATTTAGTTGAAATATTTGGGAGGTTCAGTGTTTGCAAGAAAAAAAAAATAATAAAATAAAATATTAAAATGATTACCCTCCTTAAAGTAGGCTAACATTTTCTTAATATGTTTTATATATGTAAAGACTTTACCTATGCATATGACAGACAAACAGCTTAAGTCTAAAATTATTATTCATCTTCATGTTTTCTAATGCAAATAAGTTCAAGTGTTTGCTTTAAGGGCATGTTATACTCAGCTATTTGTTCATGTTGATGCATGTAAGAAGAGTATTTATGTCAGTGTGTTGGTGTGTATGTTAGAGATAATGCGTTTCCTTTACAACTACATACATCCTTTTCACTTTCAGCCTTAGCAGCTACTACAGTTTCTTTTACTTTTTGCTATTGTTGTTGTTGTTTTTCCTTCGTTTGCTCAGCTAGAACATCTGTTTTTATAGCTTTAAGCACATTAAGCACTTGTTCGCCATAAAGCCAACAAGTGCAGTCAAGTGTATTAAGATTTTCTACTGATTTCATAATGCGAATGTCTGTATATATTGCGAACTACTACCCAGAACTATCAAAACTATACAAAAAACACATGTCTGAGAATTTGTATGAAGTGTAGAAGTACTAGTAGTAAAAAATGATAGTGTGTGTCCTTTGAGTCTTAAAAAAAAGTTTAGAATTTTTTTTTATGTACTTTTGTAAAGTCAACAAAACTGATGCATGCAAAAAGAAATTGACACAAAATAAATTTGCAAAAGCCATAGACAGAGATAGAGAGAATGAGTGACACAATGTTGTCATTGAAACTGTGACTAAAAATTAAAGGAAATAGCAATAAATTGTTTAAAGTTTCTTAAGAAAATGTAATAAAAAAACTGTTCACTGTTCCTTAGAAATAATGTATTTTTAAAAATGTCCTTAAACATTATTTTGGAGAATCCCACAATTCCCAAAAAACTTTTAAAAAATCCCAAATATGTTTTTTTTTAGATTTTTGGCTCTACTTATACTTACCACGACTGAGGAGAAATTTCTCCTCGCAAAATAATTCACAAGATATTGGGGCATATTAATTTAGTGAAAACATTTTGGCATAAAGTTGAAATATACTTAAATATACAGGTTATTTTTAGATATTTTCTAAAAGATTACATACATATATTAAATTCTATCAAATAGGATCGAGAACGTCTTCAATTGGTCCATTTGGGTCATTAAGGTTCCGCCCCTCTTGACATTTAAAGTCAAAATACAAAACTAAAATTCAATTAATTCTCTTCTATAGAAATTTTATAAAAATCGAACATTCATTTAGAAATTGCAGATTTATTTCCGCTTATTTTCGAAATTTCCCCACTGTGCACTTTGTTTAGGATAGATTATTTTCTTACTTATTAAGACTAATTAAAGAAATATACATAAGTAATTATTAACTATCTTAATAACTAACTAATAATAATGTAAGAAACTACAAAAAAAAAAAAAAAAAAACATTAAAAAATATACACAGTCACAGTCACACACAAGAAACCGCAACAAAAACAACATAAAACGTGCAAAATTGTTAAAATAACAGTTGCATACTTAAAGGCGTAACTGTGAAATAATAAAAGTGCATACTTTACGGCATAAATGAGAAATAAATTAACACAAAAACCTTTGCTGCAACTTACAAACAAGCACAAGAAAAGTATTTAAGTTAATGAATTTTTTTTCTCGCTTGAATTTGAGGTTAACAAGAAAAAATTAACAACAAAAAAAAAAAATAATAATAAGAAAATATAGGGGAACATTTACAAGATTAAAGAAAACTAAAATGAAAAAGTAATAAGCCAAGAAGAAAATATTTCTAAGAAAATGAAAACACTACCAATTTACAACATTTAGAAAGAAAAATTATAAAAGATTTGTTCTTTGCTTAGAAGAAAATTAAAAAAAATAAGAAAAATGAGAGATTTAGAAAGAGGTAGAGAGAGAGACACTCACCTCACTGCGTGTGAGTAATGGCTTTTTACGTTGCAAAAACGAGGATTTCTTTTTGTAACTAGTTGGCGTTATACAGCCACCACCCCCAGGCGGTTGCAGACTGGAAGCCGAAGATATAGTAGTAGAAGATATAGAACCCAAATCGCCCAGAGGAAATGAGAGCGTACTGGTAGAGGCGGCGGCATTATTGTCATTAACGGAAGGCAAAGGTAAAGCTTTCAAAGTGTGCTGAGACCCCGATATGGTCGATGTCGTTGTCGTAGTAGACACTGCGACAGTTTCCCCACTAAAAGCCTCACTCTGAAATTTATTGGTATGATAATGATGATGAGTGGTTTGTAATTGTAGATTACTGCTGCTGCAGGGAGCACTGCCTACGTGAGCTGAACAAATTCTACTTTTACAACAGGCTGCTGTAGTGGTTGTGGTACACGTTGGACTATGTGATGTGGGTGAATTGAGATTGTTCGGTAAGGATTTGGTGGTGTTGGGTTGCTGCTGTGGTGCTTGTGTATATATAGTAGGAGTTAGACGTGTCGAGAGGCGGGTACAGGAGTAAGGTGGTATTTTGGGATGATATGATCTCACGGGTGAGAGAGAGCGTTTGGCGGTGTGTTGATATTGTGGCAAAGGTGGTGAGAGAGATGATAGTGTTAAAGGATATGCTGTAGTGAGGGTTGAACTAATGCAGGCTACAGTCTAATAAGTGTTAGGTGAGAGAGAGTTAGAGAGAGAGATTGAGAAAGTGGGAATATGATCAAGAGTAGTTGTTTGTGAGGAGCATATTATGAAAGCGTTTTTTTTGTTTAATTTTAAGTGTTTTCATGTGTGAATTTTTACAATAAAAAGAATACAGAGCATATAGTTAGAATACAAATATATTATAGAAAATAGAGTACAGTTTTTTTTAAAGAATTAATACGGTATGTATGTTCTAAAGAGAGTAAGAAAATTGTGAGCTAAATTGCTATTTAAAAGATTTGTTTGAGCAGTTTGAAATATATAAACTAAAGCATACTTTTTAGTGTTAGTAAATAGATACTACTTAAATAATATATTTAAAAAAAAAATTAATTAGAGTTAAAAAATTTAAATGCAATAAAAAAAATTATACAGAGTGTATAGTAATGTTGGTAAAGATTTTTCTACAATTAAAAATATGCGAAATATTATAGTTTTTTTTTAGTGAATATAAAACATATCTATAACCCCTCTAAAAAATTACACCTATCGATAAATTTCCAAAGTAAATCAAATCTATAAAAAATCAGAGTTATCAATAAATTGTATTTAGAAAATCAAAGTTATCGGAAACTTTTCTATGGAAACTGAAGGATTCTGTAGAAGCTGAAAATTAACAAAAAATTTTCAGTTGAAAAAAAACGTTGTCTATAGAAATGGAAAGTTGTAGATAAATTGTCTATAGAAATAGAAAGTTATTGATAACTTTTCCATAGAAATCGAAAGTTATCGTTGACTTTTCTATAGAAATAGAAAGTTATCGATAACTTTTCTACAGAAATAGAAAGTTATCGTTAACTTTTCTATAGAAATATAAAGTTATCGATAACTTTTCTATAGAAATAGAAAGTTTTCTATAGAAATAGAAAGTTTTCTATAGAAATATAAAGCTATCGATAACTTTTCAATAGAAATTGAAAGTTATCGATAACTTTTCTATAGAAATTGAAAGTTATCGATAAATTCTTCTATAGAAATAGAAAATATTTCTATAAAGAAATCTAGCCAGTAACTGGCTGTATTTCTACACAGAAATCTAGCCAGTAACTGGCTGTATTTCTATACAGAAATCTAGCCAGTAACTGGCTGTATTTCTATACAGAAATCTAGCCAGTAACTGGCTGTATTTCTATACAGAAATCTAGCCAGTAACTGGCTGTATTTCTATACAGAAATCTAGCCAGTAACTGGCTGTATTTCTATACAGAAATCTAGCCAGTAACTGGCTGTATTTCTATACAGAAATCTAGCCAGTAACTGGCTGTATTTCTATACAGAAATCTAGCCAGTAACTGGCTGTATTTCTATACAGAAATCTAGCCAGTAACTGGCTGTATTTCTATACAGAAATCTAGCCAGTAACTGGCTGTATTTCTATACAGAAATCTAGCCAGTAACTGGCTGTATTTCTATACAGAAATCTAGCCAGTAACTGGCTGTATTTCTATACAGAAATCTAGCCAGTAACTGGCTGTATTTCTATACAGAAATCTAGCCAGTAACTGGCTGTATTTCTATACAGAAATCTAGCCAGTAACTGGCTGTATTTCTATACAGAAATCTAGCCAGTAACTGGCTGTATTTCTATACAGAAATCTAGCCAGTAACTGGCTGTATTTCTATACAGAAATCTAGCCAGTAACTGGCTGTATTTCTATACAGAAATCTAGCCAGTAACTGGCTGTATTTCTATACAGAAATCTAGCCAGTAACTGGCTGTATTTCTATACAGAAATCTAGCCAGTAACTGGCTGTATTTCTATACAGAAATCTAGCCAGTAACTGGCTGTATTTCTATACAGAAATCTAGCCAGTAACTGGCTGTATTTCTATACAGAAATCTAGCCAGTAACTGGCTGTATTTCTATACAGAAATCTAGCCAGTAACTGGCTGTATTTCTATACAGAAATCTAGCCAGTAACTGGCTGTATTTCTATACAGAAATCTAGCCAGTAACTGGCTGTATTTCTATACAGAAATCTAGCCAGTAACTGGCTGTATTTCTATACAGAAATCTAGCCAGTAACTGGCTGTATTTCTATACAGAAATCTAGCCAGTAACTGGCTGTATTTCTATACAGAAATCTAGCCAGTAACTGGCTGTATTTCTATACAGAAATCTAGCCAGTAACTGGCTGTATTTCTATACAGAAATCTAGCCAGTAACTGGCTGTATTTCTATACAGAAATCTAGCCAGTAACTGGCTGTATTTCTATACAGAAATCTAGCCAGTAACTGGCTGTATTTCTATACAGAAATCTAGCCAGTAACTGGCTGTATTTCTATACAGAAATCTAGCCAGTAACTGGCTGTATTTCTATACAGAAATCTAGCCAGTAACTGGCTGTATTTCTATACAGAAATCTAGCCAGTAACTGGCTGTATTTCTATACAGAAATCTAGCCAGTAACTGGCTGTATTTCTATACAGAAATCTAGCCAGTAACTGGCTGTATTTCTATACAGAAATCTAGCCAGTAACTGGCTGTATTTCTATACAGAAATCTAGCCAGTAACTGGCTGTATTTCTATACAGAAATCTAGCCAGTAACTGGCTGTATTTCTATACAGAAATCTAGCCAGTAACTGGCTGTATTTCTATACAGAAATCTAGCCAGTAACTGGCTGTATTTCTATACAGAAATCTAGCCAGTAACTGGCTGTATTTCTATACAGAAATCTAGCCAGTAACTGGCTGTATTTCTATACAGAAATCTAGCCAGTAACTGGCTGTATTTCTATACAGAAATCTAGCCAGTAACTGGCTGTATTTCTATACAGAAATCTAGCCAGTAACTGGCTGTATTTCTATACAGAAATCTAGCCAGTAACTGGCTGTATTTCTATACAGAAATCTAGCCAGTAACTGGCTGTATTTCTATACAGAAATCTAGCCAGTAACTGGCTGTATTTCTATACAGAAATCTAGCCAGTAACTGGCTGTATTTCTATACAGAAATCTAGCCAGTAACTGGCTGTATTTCTATACAGAAATCTAGCCAGTAACTGGCTGTATTTCTATACAGAAATCTAGCCAGTAACTGGCTGTATTTCTATACAGAAATCTAGCCAGTAACTGGCTGTATTTCTATACAGAAATCTAGCCAGTAACTGGCTGTATTTCTATACAGAAATCTAGCCAGTAACTGGCTGTATTTCTATACAGAAATCTAGCCAGTAACTGGCTGTATTTCTATACAGAAATCTAGCCAGTAACTGGCTGTATTTCTATACAGAAATCTAGCCAGTAACTGGCTGTATTTCTATACAGAAATCTAGCCAGTAACTGGCTGTATTTCTATACAGAAATCTAGCCAGTAACTGGCTGTATTTCTATACAGAAATCTAGCCAGTAACTGGCTGTATTTCTATACAGAAATCTAGCCAGTAACTGGCTGTATTTCTATACAGAAATCTAGCCAGTAACTGGCTGTATTTCTATACAGAAATCTAGCCAGTAACTGGCTGTATTTCTATACAGAAATCTAGCCAGTAACTGGCTGTATTTCTATACAGAAATCTAGCCAGTAACTGGCTGTATTTCTATACAGAAATCTAGCCAGTAACTGGCTGTATTTCTATACAGAAATCTAGCCAGTAACTGGCTGTATTTCTATACAGAAATCTAGCCAGTAACTGGCTGTATTTCTATACAGAAATCTAGCCAGTAACTGGCTGTATTTCTATACAGAAATCTAGCCAGTAACTGGCTGTATTTCTATACAGAAATCTAGCCAGTAACTGGCTGTATTTCTATACAGAAATCTAGCCAGTAACTGGCTGTATTTCTATACAGAAATCTAGCCAGTAACTGGCTGTATTTCTATACAGAAATCTAGCCAGTAACTGGCTGTATTTCTATACAGAAATCTAGCCAGTAACTGGCTGTATTTCTATACAGAAATCTAGCCAGTAACTGGCTGTATTTCTATACAGAAATCTAGCCAGTAACTGGCTGTATTTCTATACAGAAATCTAGCCAGTAACTGGCTGTATTTCTATACAGAAATCTAGCCAGTAACTGGCTGTATTTCTATACAGAAATCTAGCCAGTAACTGGCTGTATTTCTATACAGAAATCTAGCCAGTAACTGGCTGTATTTCTATACAGAAATCTAGCCAGTAACTGGCTGTATTTCTATACAGAAATCTAGCCAGTAACTGGCTGTATTTCTATACAGAAATCTAGCCAGTAACTGGCTGTATTTCTATACAGAAATCTAGCCAGTAACTGGCTGTATTTCTATACAGAAATCTAGCCAGTAACTGGCTGTATTTCTATACAGAAATCTAGCCAGTAACTGGCTGTATTTCTATACAGAAATCTAGCCAGTAACTGGCTGTATTTCTATACAGAAATCTAGCCAGTAACTGGCTGTATTTCTATACAGAAATCTAGCCAGTAACTGGCTGTATTTCTATACAGAAATCTAGCCAGTAACTGGCTGTATTTCTATACAGAAATCTAGCCAGTAACTGGCTGTATTTCTATACAGAAATCTAGCCAGTAACTGGCTGTATTTCTATACAGAAATCTAGCCAGTAACTGGCTGTATTTCTATACAGAAATCTAGCCAGTAACTGGCTGTATTTCTATACAGAAATCTAGCCAGTAACTGGCTGTATTTCTATACAGAAATCTAGCCAGTAACTGGCTGTATTTCTATACAGAAATCTAGCCAGTAACTGGCTGTATTTCTATACAGAAATCTAGCCAGTAACTGGCTGTATTTCTATACAGAAATCTAGCCAGTAACTGGCTGTATTTCTATACAGAAATCTAGCCAGTAACTGGCTGTATTTCTATACAGAAATCTAGCCAGTAACTGGCTGTATTTCTATACAGAAATCTAGCCAGTAACTGGCTGTATTTCTATACAGAAATCTAGCCAGTAACTGGCTGTATTTCTATACAGAAATCTAGCCAGTAACTGGCTGTATTTCTATACAGAAATCTAGCCAGTAACTGGCTGTATTTCTATACAGAAATCTAGCCAGTAACTGGCTGTATTTCTATACAGAAATCTAGCCAGTAACTGGCTGTATTTCTATACAGAAATCTAGCCAGTAACTGGCTGTATTTCTATACAGAAATCTAGCCAGTAACTGGCTGTATTTCTATACAGAAATCTAGCCAGTAACTGGCTGTATTTCTATACAGAAATCTAGCCAGTAACTGGCTGTATTTCTATACAGAAATCTAGCCAGTAACTGGCTGTATTTCTATACAGAAATCTAGCCAGTAACTGGCTGTATTTCTATACAGAAATCTAGCCAGTAACTGGCTGTATTTCTATACAGAAATCTAGCCAGTAACTGGCTGTATTTCTATACAGAAATCTAGCCAGTAACTGGCTGTATTTCTATACAGAAATCTAGCCAGTAACTGGCTGTATTTCTATACAGAAATCTAGCCAGTAACTGGCTGTATTTCTATACAGAAATCTAGCCAGTAACTGGCTGTATTTCTATACAGAAATCTAGCCAGTAACTGGCTGTATTTCTATACAGAAATCTAGCCAGTAACTGGCTGTATTTCTATACAGAAATCTAGCCAGTAACTGGCTGTATTTCTATACAGAAATCTAGCCAGTAACTGGCTGTATTTCTATACAGAAATCTAGCCAGTAACTGGCTGTATTTCTATACAGAAATCTAGCCAGTAACTGGCTGTATTTCTATACAGAAATCTAGCCAGTAACTGGCTGTATTTCTATACAGAAATCTAGCCAGTAACTGGCTGTATTTCTATACAGAAATCTAGCCAGTAACTGGCTGTATTTCTATACAGAAATCTAGCCAGTAACTGGCTGTATTTCTATACAGAAATCTAGCCAGTAACTGGCTGTATTTCTATACAGAAATCTAGCCAGTAACTGGCTGTATTTCTATACAGAAATCTAGCCAGTAACTGGCTGTATTTCTATACAGAAATCTAGCCAGTAACTGGCTGTATTTCTATACAGAAATCTAGCCAGTAACTGGCTGTATTTCTATACAGAAATCTAGCCAGTAACTGGCTGTATTTCTATACAGAAATCTAGCCAGTAACTGGCTGTATTTCTATACAGAAATCTAGCCAGTAACTGGCTGTATTTCTATACAGAAATCTAGCCAGTAACTGGCTGTATTTCTATACAGAAATCTAGCCAGTAACTGGCTGTATTTCTATACAGAAATCTAGCCAGTAACTGGCTGTATTTCTATACAGAAATCTAGCCAGTAACTGGCTGTATTTCTATACAGAAATCTAGCCAGTAACTGGCTGTATTTCTATACAGAAATCTAGCCAGTAACTGGCTGTATTTCTATACAGAAATCTAGCCAGTAACTGGCTGTATTTCTATACAGAAATCTAGCCAGTAACTGGCTGTATTTCTATACAGAAATCTAGCCAGTAACTGGCTGTATTTCTATACAGAAATCTAGCCAGTAACTGGCTGTATTTCTATACAGAAATCTAGCCAGTAACTGGCTGTATTTCTATACAGAAATCTAGCCAGTAACTGGCTGTATTTCTATACAGAAATCTAGCCAGTAACTGGCTGTATTTCTATACAGAAATCTAGCCAGTAACTGGCTGTATTTCTATACAGAAATCTAGCCAGTAACTGGCTGTATTTCTATACAGAAATCTAGCCAGTAACTGGCTGTATTTCTATACAGAAATCTAGCCAGTAACTGGCTGTATTTCTATACAGAAATCTAGCCAGTAACTGGCTGTATTTCTATACAGAAATCTAGCCAGTAACTGGCTGTATTTCTATACAGAAATCTAGCCAGTAACTGGCTGTATTTCTATACAGAAATCTAGCCAGTAACTGGCTGTATTTCTATACAGAAATCTAGCCAGTAACTGGCTGTATTTCTATACAGAAATCTAGCCAGTAACTGGCTGTATTTCTATACAGAAATCTAGCCAGTAACTGGCTGTATTTCTATACAGAAATCTAGCCAGTAACTGGCTGTATTTCTATACAGAAATCTAGCCAGTAACTGGCTGTATTTCTATACAGAAATCTAGCCAGTAACTGGCTGTATTTCTATACAGAAATCTAGCCAGTAACTGGCTGTATTTCTATACAGAAATCTAGCCAGTAACTGGCTGTATTTCTATACAGAAATCTAGCCAGTAACTGGCTGTATTTCTATACAGAAATCTAGCCAGTAACTGGCTGTATTTCTGATACAGAAATCTAGCCAGTAACTGGCTGTATTTCTATACAGAAATCTAGCCAGTAACTGGCTGTATTTCTATACAGAAATCTAGCCAGTAACTGGCTGTATTTCTATACAGAAATCTAGCCAGTAACTGGCTGTATTTCTATACAGAAATCTAGCCAGTAACTGGCTGTATTTCTATACAGAAATCTAGCCAGTAACTGTCTGTATTTCTATACAGAAATCTAGCCAGTAACTGGCTGTATTTCTATACAGAAATCTAGCCAGTAACTGGCTGTATTTCTATACAGAAATCTAGCCATTAACTGGCTGTATTTCTATACAGAAATCTAGCCAGTAACTGGCTGTATTTCTATACAGAAATCTAGCCAGTAACTGGCTGTATTTC